>CM040400.1:45241417-45568917 GCA_022702515.1 Ilyophis sp. 1 JC-2022 | reverse complement strand
CTTAGCAAAATTTGGCAATTGGCTGTATACACAAACATTGCTTCACTGATAGATTAGATTACAGTAAAATGTTTCATATACGACACAAAAACAGTCTTCGGCTGTCATTCATGTGCCTATCAAGAAATGTAGCAAAAATGTCAGTTGGCAAAAATGTTAGGCTAATAAAATAATTAAGACCAGTAATTGGCAAGAAAACCAGAAACAGACATGGCTTTTGTTGCCCACCTCTGGCACGCATGCACGCACGCACACACACACACACTGTGTAGAGAAATCTTGTAAAACAGTACTTTAGCTTTCTGGACTGCCACACCATCCTCTTTCAGCAGTGACATACCTAACAAAATCAACTGTGTCCTGTCTCTTGTGTACTAGCAGCTGTGTGCTGTTTACTGTGTACTGCTTATTATGTGACATGCAGTATGTAAAATAAATATCCTCCATACTATTTTCCAACCATACAGTGGAAGTGTCGTAAGACGTCCCACTCACCCATGGCGCGGTCATGTGACGCATTGTTTATGTTGTTTTCGAAGGAAAACGTCAGCGAAGCTGCGTCTCATTTTTAAAACGAGGCCGCATGTTTATGCAACCAGTAGTAAGTATACTACATTTAGACAACAACTTTATCGCCTAGTGTACCCAACTAGCATACTCAATAGTATGGAAGGGTGCCGATTCCGACACAGCCATACTCAACGAGATTCCAGAAGTAAGTATATCATCCGGGGGTTCTAAGTATACTGCATTTAGGGAAAATCTTGCTTACTTAACTACTTTCTCGTCCAGTGTACCCAACAAGCATACTCAATAGTATGGAAGGGCGCTGATTCGGACACAGCCCAGGCGGTCAGGATTTGGTCAGATAAAGCATGCGCATAAGAACATGAGTCATGCCAATGAATGAGTGGGGATTGAGGCTTGGGAAACGTATCCAGTCACACAAATCTAATGCTACTTCCTGGTAAACCTCCCCTGGCATCAGCTCCACAGTGGCCTTTAATCCTCCACAGGACTGTAATTACGCTTCAGTGGAAAACCCATCTGGGTGGAATTTTACAGCTTCTGCCAAAGTACAGTAGGAATCAGAGTCTCTCTGAATCATTGCAGTCAAAGAATAGACAGAGGACCACTCCTGAAGGCATAGAGCAGGGGTCCTCAATCTTATCCTGAAAGGGCCGGTGTGGGTGCAGGCTTTTGTTTTAGCCCAGTTCTAAGACACCAGATTCTACTTATCAAGTTCTTGATTGAAAATCCTGATTAGTTCATTAGTTGAATCAGGAGTCTTAGTGCTGGGCTAAAACAAAAACCCACACACACCGGCCTTTTCGGATAGGATTCCCCACTCCTGGTCTAGACCAGGGATGGACAAGGGCAGGGGTAGGCAACCCTGGTCCTGGAGAGCCGCAGGGGTTGCCTACCCCTGCCCTTGTCCATCCCTGGAGAGCCGCTGCTGGTTTTTGTTTTTAAATACAGCAACTACTGAGACTAAAGAAACCAGGTGAGGTGAGTTAACTGTGTAATCAACTGCTTTAATTTATCCATTAAGTCGCGAGTAACAACAAAACCCAGCGGACCCTGCCGCTCTCCAGGACCAGGGTTCCCTACCCCTGGGCAAGAGGCAAGATGAGCCGTATCTGTTTCTGGATCTCAGACTAACATCTGCTCTTAATTATTTAATTAGCCCAATCATTTACCTGATCTGATATTTTACATATTTGTGGATCCATTATTGTGGATCACTGAATGCTGTATGTTTAATATCGTATAAATAAAATAGCTGTGAGCCTGCGGCTCTCAAGGACTAGGGTTGCCTACCCCTGACCTAGGTAAATACACAAACGTGGACGCTTCGAGCTAAGCAAAGTCAATTTCACACGCCATACTTATGTAGGGTATGTTCATGGCCTACGAAGTAGTGATGATGGACACAGTGGCGGACTTAGTCATTTTGGGGCCCAAGGCAAACACAGGCATGGGGCCCTCACACATCCCTTGCTCTCCCCCCTTTTCAATCCTTATTTATCTAAGAAAGATCAGTTGTGATGCATGTATCATCATCATCATTGCTGCTGGAGCAATCTAGGTTGGCACTGCCAGCAGCAGCAATTGGTAACGTTTAGGGATGTTCCTAACGACTAATTTCCCTGAAATTTGAAACCGTTAATCACATTCTTCAATAACCAAATCGTATTTTAAATGCCGCTGAAATGTGTGGCACTTTGCGCCTTGCATTATGAACGTTGCACATTATCCTACAAAACATGACAACTCACTAAATAAAAGTTAACAAATAACATTTATTGAAAACAATATTCAAGGTAACAAAACATTTTTAGGAAACGTGCCTGATTATTACAACGGCATTTTCATTGGGTGAACGCAATCGCATAGCAAATACAGTAAAAAATAATAATCGGTCATCAGAAAAACTACCAATAATAGGAAGACAAAAAAATAACAATTAGGCCGACTGATCGACGTGACATTAGATTAGTTTTATTGGGCTATTCAACAACGCGATAGGCCTACTTACTCTTTCCACCTCGCTGGTTTAACTTGCAGGGCGAACAGGCTAATGCGTTTTTTTCCTTCGTTTTTTAAAATTATTTTTTTAATCCGGCGTTGTTAACATTAGTAACGGATTCTCGTTTTTTTATAAAGCAACATTTGACCAGGAAAACATGAAATGTCAGTGCAAATTATGTCAATATGTAATTTAAATGTGTACATTTAACCGACTAGTATTTCTGGTGCCGACTAGCGAGGGTAGCAACGTCGACTAAACGCGCACATCCCTAGTAACGTTAGCTCCTCTTCGCTAGCATTAGCAATGCTAACAACACTAGTGCTAGTGGTAGCAGTCTCAGACTGACTCTGCTCTTCATTAGTGGCATCTGTACTACTACTAGCCGCCGTGAAAAATGTAGTTACCTTTGGTAGTTTTGCCACAAACTTTTTACTTTCCTCCTGCTTCCTCCATTTCTCAGCACCGCTTGGGTAGCTTCGCTTCATTTTCACTTTTTAATAATCGCGCCGATCTTAAACACGAATGGAGGCCTGTCACATAGAACTAGAACTGTCGTTACCAATGGTTACAGGGACGCGCCGCCATGTTGGAGGTCCAACCCTAACAGAGACGCTTAACGTTACCACTGAACTCGTAGTGTTCGCTACTCCATGAAACGAGTTTCATGCTAACGCTACTATGATTGCTGTCCTACAATGACGAACTTCTGCACTGCGTACTGATGTGCGAATAAAACTGGGAAAAGGCGAAAATGTCCTTTTACATGATAATTTGAGGACTCACCATAGTAGCTAAACCACCAGGCAGGGTGAACGAACTCAATTTTACGACCGAAAGAAGAGACTGGTGGTTGAAAGCAGTGAGGAGTGAGCAGGGTTTAGACAGCATAGGCTCGGATCATTAATGGTAAATTACGCTTTATGAACAAATTATAAAGTTAGCCAGTTAATATATACATAACTAGCTGGCCTAATGTACATCTATGTGCATTATCTTAATGTTAGAAAGTTAAAAGTGAATTAATCGCTTGGTTTAGCTAACGTTAGTAGCTATATCATTTGTGTGAACGACTGCTACGCCTGCGAAACATTAATGTTAACCTAATGCGATACGTCAAGCATATTGTGAACATCAAAACAGTGTTCATTTGAACTATTATTACATTGCTAGGGGTGCTACGTTGTACGATGTCTCACAAATAGATTGGATAAACTGTAAACATTAGCTACCTGTGCTGGCCAGGCAGGGTTCGAGCAATATGAGAATCCAGAAGAGGGTGAAAATAAAATGTAACGTTACGATATTAAGCAATAATGAATAATGAATGATATTGAAAGTAATAATGAAAGTAACGGTAAATGTACTTTATGTGTTGAACTGATTTGCCTTTTATGGTGTCTACAACTGAAGTTCCCTATCGGGAAAAAAAGTTATTATATTCTATCCATCGAGCTAAAATGTTTTATTGCTGAAGTAGGCTACTGTAGCCTACCTAACATGTAACGTATCACTTTGCTCCCATATTAACTGCACAAGCACTTTACTTACCAAGGTGGTATACTACAAAGCAGGATTACTGAGTTAGTACTAGCTGGATAACTCAATAAAACCCAGAACAGCTCTTTCTACTTCAGCCCATGCATGTAGCAACAACAAAAAAGACATAGACAGTTGGACCCACAACACACAAACAAAGACATCCAACAGAATCATTACATCAATCAAGTGAATGAAAGTGCAATACAGCCATGATTAAAAATGGCCCCCGCTGTCCAGTGTCACCAAGCAGTCCAACGCACAAACTCCACATCCACGAATTTCCTCCATACATGCAGTGCCGCGGTCTGTACACCGCCAAACTGAGAAATTGTTTCGTTATGTTGTGCACTGTATATTTTGTATATTGCTGAACTACCTGTAAGCATTGCAGAAAGCGAATTCCGATGATGGCAATCAAGGGAAATTAAGCAACCTCCCGATTAAATGTGATAGCCTATTAGTTTGGTTTGCATAACGTTATGGAACACCGGCATTTGGTCCAGTGTTGCCAACTCCTCTGTAAGGAAAGTAGCTGTTGGCTCTCCCAAAAGTAGCTAGAAGTAGCTAGATGACGTAATCAACTAATTTGCATAATATGCAATTCTGAAAGAGGCAAAATGAATAGAAAAGGCTTGACCAGGTAGTTTACAAACTAACTATTTACGTATTTACAAACTTTTTTTTTTGTTGCCATATAACTACAACGTTAGCTTTTTTTCTTTTCTTTGTTACAGATAATAATAATAATAATACATTTTATTTGAGGACGCCTTTATACATATCTATGTACTTAGCTACTATAACTAACTGTACAAAATCATCGTCTGTGATTGGCCGTAAGCTGCGCACGCGCGATTCATTTGCAGGCAGCGCTTGCTCAGAGCGGTCACGGTGTCCGCTCCGCTGGCTGCTACAGCAGGCTGGGACTGCTGTGTGAGTGGTGAGGAGGAAGGATATGTTAGATGCTTTTGCAGTACTTTGTCAACACAATTATTCCCCAAATGACAAGAAAAACTCGCTAGATTTGTCGCTGGTCGCTTTTAAGTCGCCAAGGGGGTCTGGAAAGTCGCCAGATATAGTGACAAAGTCTGTGAGTGAAAAGAGAGTCCACTGCATTCCTCCGTTTGCTGTCTCCCCCTTTTGGCTGCGGTCCTCTTCAAATCTCGATCGTTCCCTCGGAATGGCCTTCACTCCAGAACCGCCGCTTTGAACGTGCGGGTGGCCCGGTTCTCGCCGCCAGTCTTTATCCTCCGCTGAGCGGGCTGAGATCCGGGCTCCCAGTATCTCCGTTTATCCCTGTTAGCAGTGCGGCGGGCCCACTTTCGCAGCAATCTGTCACATCGCGTTACTCCGCTTATCGTGGGATTTTAATTAAATCACAGCAAGTAGCTTGACTTTTGAAATGGCCCCTGAAAATGACTTCATATTTATTATTATTATTATTTTGTGGAAAAAGTACTCCAGGGGCGGGCACGTTTATTCCTGGGGCGGTCGGTGGAACTCCTCAGCTCATTAATACATGTAGGTAAAATGTAATCATGTGATTGGGTTAATTAGCTAATTAATAGCCGATGCTGCTATAAAATACTGAACTGACACAGGCTCCTCCCCCTTGTCTGCTTTTTCCACCACTTTCCCTGAACTGAAATTACAGTCTGCTTTTTACTAAACAGCATTATTTTAACAAGTTAAGTAATATTGCACCTTTGGCATGGGTACTTGATGCTAACAGATTATGTTGTCACCTGTAAAGTGAGCAAACGTTGTACATCATTATTTGCTCTTGAGGAGTTTGTGGTTTCTGGAAGTTAGAACAGGGAAATTACTTTTTATATTTTCTCATTTAAAAACAAATGTTCTGGGGATGTGCTTTTTGGGTTTTACCATTTTAGGTGGTTCCAAATTCTATTTTTTGTTGTTTTATGAGAAAAAGACTAAAATATGTTCGGAAAGAATTGTAATCTGCATGTTATTTAATGCTTCTGCACATTGTAATAGAGGGCACCTAAGGCTATTCACTGAGAACTACATAACAGTTGCTGACCATTCAGTTATTTTACCCATTTGGAATTTCTGGGAAACTTCAAGTTTTTGAAAATGGACCCCAGGAAAAGTTCATAGTAGGACGTAGTGAGCGGTTGCCAAGACGATGGACTTTATGGGGTTGGATTGTAGATGCGTTGGTTTTGTTCAATCGCTCGTATTCCCTGGGTTGTTTCCCTGTCAGAATGAATGATGAATTTCATTTCTTAGAGACTCTGGAGGATAGAGGGCTGTAGCATGATGCCGAGACAGATGTGGTTCTGGAAGGTTCTGGATGGGTCCACCCCGTCCTTAGAGAACAGTGTGGAGTCATATCTCTGTTCTACACCTCTAATATCCTGTGGAGTCTGAACTTGCAGGTCTATCATTCGCATGCTATACAAAACGCTGTGTACACACACAATTGCATGCACACACACAGGCACATGTGAGGTGAGGCTTGTCCCATTTGCCTTCAGTCACAAAGGTATAATTTTTTTTACTTGTGAAACTTTTTATTTTTTAGATGGCAGACAGGCTGTCCACAAAAAAGTCAGTTATTAGATTTATTATTGCTAAGGGCATTCCTCTCCGTGTTTGCACCTTGTGTTGCTCAGCAAATGCCTCAGAACGGACTCTACCCACAAAAAATGTTGCATCTCCACATCCCTCATTTGCGAAGGCCAACTATCCTCCTGTGTGCACGGTGTGCGTGAATAAGGCTGTCTATTTTTAGTGTTTTAAAATAAAACTCAAATAAGAACAAATTATTTCACAATATTCAAACACACACAAACATATCTACTTCCCAAAATCACTTTTTCCCCTAGGAAACCAACAAAGCGGTTATCCCTGCTGCTATTTCCTGAAATCCCCAAATATTAAGGTACACGAGGCTGTTCGTTCATTAAAAGGCCGCGGCCATTTTTCTGCCAAGGCAAGTCCCACTTCGAACGCTGCCTGTTTAATTAGGCCCTGAAAACGGGAAGGATTTTGTGAAGGAGTGACATCATAAACGGCTGAGCACATGGTGACATGATCACTCTGTACATGCCTGCATAGCACAGCCTCCCAGTGAATATGAGCACGGATTGTCGCTCTAAACACTTCTGGGGATTCTATGTGTATAAAGACCTTTATCCACAATAGCGTTCATTCGTAGCACACTGCAGCGTTTCGTAAGCCGCCACTGATTGTGTCGATCAACGCTCTTGTCTTGATGTAAGGCTTTTTTTGTTTAGTCATTATGACCAGACAATGTTTTCGCCAACACAGATTTTCTTTCCCTTTTTTTGGTCTCTGTGTCCATGAAGCCTTACATCATTTTGACTTTGCCAAGTGTCAGCTTTCTATCTTGCCAAAGAGAAATAAAAATCGAGCCAATTATTCTCATTGTAATCATCTATCAAATCGATAAAAACTATTTCTCGTCCAATTTTTCTGAGATAGGGTGTGTACACTATTTGGGTCTGTTTGTTCTTCAAATGTATATGTTACACGGTTAATTTAAAAGGCCTTTAATTTATATTAGAATTAATAATTTATCGCATGTATACTGAGGTAGGATATAGACTATGGGTATCTAATGGCAGCTCATTTATGAAATGTTCTATTTTATATGTATAGCGCTTTTTACAAAAGGCATTGTCATAAAACAGCTTAGCGGAGATCCGGGCCTGAAACCTCCCAAAATCACGCCAAGGTGGTAAGGATAAACTCCCTGGCTGGTAACAGGAAGAAACCTTGAGCGGAACCTGACTCAGAGGGGGAGCCCATCTGCCGCTGGTGGGCCCCGGTTAAGTCAATAAAGGCTGATTACATAGCAAATTTATGTTCTTACATTTAAGTAGATACATTTCTTAAATTTAAACAGGCCAAGATGTTCTTCACCTTTGACCTATTCATAAAGACAAGAAATGGGATATAGCCATGAGTTATGAAGCATAGCAGGTATCTGAGAACAATATTGTTATGATACTGTCAGTGAGATTAAACACGGATCAACAGTACAGTAAGTACCTACTTGTGAACATCCAGGCAAATAAAAAAATTATTAAATTGTCCATGATTGTTGATTAACCTTTATTTTTACCTCATGTTTTCTGCATGGTGTAATGTGTAATGGTGTTTTTTGGTCAGTGAGGTTTGTGATATGAGTCACTGGGTAGGACAGTATTTCTTTCCAAACGTATGTATATGTTTTAATATTTTCTGTGTGCTGAAATGAGTGAGGTCAGGTGACACAGTGAAGGCAGTGACTCCCTGTATCTACTCTGATGGTGTGTCCCTGCCTTCTAAATAGACCATTCAGATATTCTCATGAGATATATGTTTGGACTGGGTCAAACAGGTACTGCTGACCGATATAATGTTTGTGCCAGTTAGGATGAAGACTCATATCAGAGAGATAGAGAGGTCAAGGAAGAGGGTGTGTTTGTTTCTCGATGACTAGACAATGAGACAGACCCCTTACGGAAATATTAAATGTTTTCTTTGCAGGAAATGTAAAAATGAAAAAAAAGAATGTACTGTTCCCCAGTATAGAGTCAGAATGAGCGAGTAACATCATTTGAGATCTCCCATCCCCAGTATACAGTCAGAATGAATGAGTAACATCATTTGAGATCTGTATCGCAGATCAGAATGAAGCAACCTCAGTCTTTATGAATCACGATAAAAATTTAAAAAAAGGTGGATGGAAAAGTAAAAACTAAAATGGCTGGACACTCCAGTCTCAGAGCCAGGATCTATGAATCAAAAATATGGCATTTTATTAAGTTAGCACTGAAGTTCACTATGTATAAATGTAACCACTATTTTTTTCAATGAGTGAGTTCCCTTTTTTTTTTTTTTCCTGCTGAGAAGATCCGCAAACAGTTCTAGACAAAGCCCTTGACACATGGAGACATAACCCCCCACAAACACACGCACACACACACACCCTGATCCCATCCGCACTCCCGACTCCCCCGTAGGCCGGGGATGGCTCGCATTGTCTCGACCTCCGGTGCGGTTCTTCTGAAACAATTGTGAGGAAGAGGAGCTTGAACTTCATCTCCTTATCCAGCTGAAGGAAGTGTATCTCTTGGAAAGGGCTCTTACTCTCATCGGCCAATCAGGATAAGCCACTTCAGAAAGCTCATGGTGGCCAAGAACCCTGTGGTGATTTAGTAGGCATAAAACTGGTGTTCATGGCAGGCTAAAACATTCAGCATTAGCTCAACTCTAACACAGCTTATGAGTTCAATAGGAATCACTTCTACTCCTGTCAGAGTGAAATTAACTCGATAAGAGTACTGTTTTACTGTCTGCATGTGAGGGGTCCATGTGTTTTTTGAATGGTTGGTGAAAAGTTACAGTGTGGGCTGTATCGCATGGCCCCGGAACTTTCTAGAAAGTTTGGGGGCAGTCTGTGAAATTACACACAAGCGCTGTTTTTTAAACATCCTTTTCTTAAACGATTACACCCAGGATGGCCCAACAGAAGCAGAGAACAATAAACAAAAGAAAGAATACACTGAGTATAAATAATAATAATAATAATAATAACAATAATAACGATGATGATGATGTCATTAATGCAATGTCCTTCGCTGTATCAGAGAGAACCATCTGTCACTGCAGAAACAGTTGTGAAGAATTGAACACACTGTAGGATTAGATGCTATTTATAATGACGGCTGCCCTGTTTCCCAACAACACTTGTGTAATTAGGTGTGAGTGAGAGGCACTATTACTGCGATGAACGGAAAAAACATTGACGTACGCAGTAAATCAGCCTGCCACAAAACCAAAGATTAAAATTGCAAAGTGCCAGTTGATATTATTTTTTCTTGAGTTGAGTAGGAATTTGCTTCTCTGGAACCCCAAATTGCTGTAAATTTGCCCAGTGTGTCAGTGACCAATGAGCCGTGACTCTCAACGTGCGGAGCGAGTTGAGTGGACTTACACCTCCAATTTGTATAAATACATATACAATGTGACAGATGAGGTAAAGCCACTTTTTAAATAAAATCTATTTATTCATCATTTATTTTGGGTGTTTTAAAACTTCAAGCTTTATGTTTGCCTTGGCACAGCACGTCTGTGAGGAACATCCTTATTACCGTTTTGTGCTTCTTGTCTTCATCACGGTTACGAACCTGTTACGATCTGTTTTCCTGAATATGAGCCTCAGAATGCAGAACTATATTCATATTTTGTGGCACCAATAAGGTCCAGAATCCCCTGCTACTCTTTTGCATGGCTTCCAAAGTGATTTTGTAGATATAGTGTGGTAATATTCCTTAATTTCCCAAACTCATAACCATTTTATTGCTTTAAAATGACTCAGGATGCCCCATAGGTTTTGGTTTTAATGCGGTTTTAAAAGCTTTATTTCATGCCTCTCCAACACGAAACTTGCTTATTATCACTTTTTGACTGCTACAGTTGAATGGCCTTCAAGACACATTAAAACTGAACATAGTGTATTGCCAAGGGTAGTCTATTCGAACATTTGTTTGGTCTGCTTCACTACACTTCATTCACCGCATGCGGTGACAAAGCAGTAGAGCTATATGGGCGTCTTCTTAAAAAAATATTCTGCCCTCTTCAAGATTTGTATGTTTTAAAGTGAATACATAAACACTACAAATAATATTGAGTAAGAAGCCAAAGAAAGTATAAGACCAGCTCAGAGCTGGTGCTCAATGCTAGGGACAGATCACGGTGGGTAGGCAGGCTCCCAATCGTAGACACGTGCAGTTTTTAATAAAGCAGGGAAGGCCGTCAGTTGATTTATTTTATTTCCATGATGATGGCGCCCGGTAGGGAGCCTCACACTCTCTACACAAAAAAGAAAAGAAAAAAAGAAATAAATAAACGTGATTGCAACACAAGAGTCCAGGAAAGAGAGACGTATCTGCTGGTTGACAATCGACCCAGGGGCGGTCTGGGGTGAGGTTCTGGAACAGTCAGCGTCCCGTCGCGAGCGGACGCGCGGATGACGCACTGGACCATGCCCGGCGGGAGCCAGAGTAAACAACATCACATCGCGTCTGAAACGCACTTTCAGCTGGGCTGCGTCACCGGCAAACACTCACACCCTCTCCTCGTCATGCAGAGCAGATGCCGGGTTACATTCTGATCCCATTTCCCTCGAGTCGGCCATTTTGTGACAAAATTTTTGACATGCAGCGGTGGAAGGGAGGATAAACGAGGGAGCGATTAGAACCGAATCCCACTTGGTGGGGTTGCCATATTTGATCCTGCCATTTTTGGGATTCCCCCCTTGAAGCAAGGGAAGGGAACGACAGGACGAAAGCATGAAATTTGAATGCAGCCCTGGTAAACGTCTTATCGCTGGCTCAGAGAGGAAGCTCATTGGTTGAGGTTTCTTGGGAGATGTCCATTTCGATCAGGGCTCACCTTGAGAGGTGGTGACTGAGCACACAGCAATGATGTTGACAAAAAATTTTAAGTGAAATGCAAGTAGTGTCTTCATGAAAACACTGAAAATTTAATATTAGCAAAAATCTTTAATGTTTTTAAAAAGCTTTGTTTTGTATTTGTTTGTTTACAAATTAACTGACCATTGCATCACTTATTAAAATCCAAAATTAATATTCAGTCAAACCACAGAACTGTATTTCATTGGGTCAAACAAGGCACACAGGATTGTTTTTCAGAAAAGAAAACTTTTGGTGAATTCATTGCACATTGATTTATAAAAGCAACCTTGAAAAGGCGGTTGAAATGGCCATCCAAAACCTCCATCTATCCAACCATCCATGGCGCCTACACCAGCATATATTGGATGAAAGGCAGGAATACACCCTGGACAGGTCACCAATCCATCACAGGGCCCACACACACCATTCACTCACACATTAATACCCCAAGAACAATCTAGACACTGCAGTTAACTTAAGCTCCATGTCTTTGTACTGTGGGAGGAAGCCGGAGTACCTGGAGGAAACCCACGTGGACACGGGGATAACATGCAAACTCCACACAGAAAGGCCCTGGGCAAGGATTTGATTTTCTTTCTGTGAGGAGACAGTGCTACTCACTGCACCATGCAAACCAAACCCAGGTATGTTTTCATGAGGAGACAGTGCTACTCACTGCACCATGCAAACCAAACCCAGGTATGTTTTCATGAGGAGACAGTGCTACTCACTGCACCATGCAAACCAAACCCAGGTATGTTTTCATGAGGAGACAGTGCTACTCACTGCACCACGCAAACCAAACCCAGGTATGTTTTCATGAGGAGACAGTGCTACTCACTGCACCACGCAAACCAAACCCAGGTATGTTTTCATGAGGAGACAGTGCTACTCACTGCACCACGCAAACCAAACCCAGGTATGTTTTCATGAGGAGACAGTGCTACTCACTGCACCACGCAAACCAAACCCAGGTATGTTTTCATGAGGAGACAGTGCTACTCACTGCACCACGCAAACCAAACCCAGGTATGTTTTCATGAGGAGACAGTGCTACTCACTGCACCACGCAAACCAAACCCAGGTATGTTTTCATGAGGAGACAGTGCTACTCACTGCACCACGCAAACCAAACCCAGGAATGTTTTCATCGGCTACTTGTTTGCATTTTCTGAAGCATTCCAAACTGAAACTCAGATTATATGCGTGTGTTAAAAAACCGTAAAGGTAAAACTACTGGCAATGTTTCAGAGGATAGTCCCAGCGATAATTTACGCCCTGAGCCAAGTGTGGGATGTACTACCCCCAGCATCCTTTAGAAAACATAACCTTCCCCTTCCTGTCCGGCAATCCAATGGAAGTGGCACTTCCGTTTTCACTGCCAACCGGCAGTAAAGAAATTAACTCGCCCTCGCGGATTCCAGCGTGCAGCTGTTCGCATGTCACTTATGTTATCTGAACCTTCGGTGCAGCCAAGGAGCCCATTGTCAGCACGTGAGGAGAGAAGAGCTCACAGCTTTCTCCAAATTGTTGAAAAAACGTTGGAGGCAGCCTTGAGCTAACTATCTTCCCAAGGCCCCAGCGCTTATCTGATGTCCATGGTCTCTTCAGGAAGCCACTAGCCGTCATCAGACACATTAGCCCTTGTAGCCCAACGTGTCCAGCGCCCAGCACTGATTAGCCTATCCAACGTCTCGCCTCTTTTCACGCTGTACTTTTACCAGCTGTTGATTGGGCAGGAACTTTTTGAGAGAACATGAGCACAATGGGTTTGTGTTGTTTTTACAGCTGTTTCACATCTGTCTGTTTTCCCTTTCACACTTTCCTCTTCTGTAATGTGTTATGACTGTGATATCTTAGTCGTTTATCTTATCTGTGAAAACCACAAATAAATAATTGACAACTCGTAAGAGTGTCCCGTGTTAAAAAATCTAATTGTCTGACCCTGAAAGTACAAAGAGATTTATGCAACAGGAAATTTGTGAACGGGAAACTTTGCTTTGGCAGAGAGGGGAAGAGTGAGAGAGAGAGAGAGGTAGGGAGGGAGAGAGAGAGAGGTAGAGAGAGAGAGAGTGAGAGAGAGAGAGAGAGTGAGGGAGGTAGAGAGAGAGAGAGAGAAAAAAAGTGAGAGTAAAAAAGAGTGAGAGAGAAAAAGAGAAAGAGAGAGAGAAAAAGAATGAGAAAGAGAGAGATAAAAGCAGCTGCCGAAAAAAAAATGCTGAGCACCAATGACGTTATTTGATTGTACAATTTATCAGTCAATCGCCTGCCACAGTAATGACTCTTTTCAGACCCACAACACTACCCTGGCCATCGCAAACTCCCCTGTTTCCAAAAGCCATTAAAAGTGATTCATCTTTTTCTGCGCGCAGTTGAGGCGATGTAATTCACTTCCATGTTTTCTGTGAAAAAGGAAACCTATCTATGAGAACCAGAGCAGAGAGCTGCCGACACAGAGCGTGCAAGCAAATCACAACGGGAGCATTTCCTGAGGGAACGCTGAGTCAGGCGCTTTCTACGGAAGAGCAACATTCACGTCTCCTTTGAACTTTCACAACTTCTTACTATGGTCCCTTCAGACCGCTTGGCTCATGCAGCGGGATGCCCGGTTCGTGTCTTTGGCTTCATTTGTTTTCCCGTTCTAGCCTAAAGATCAATCGGTTTGTGCTAATAATATTTGGAATAACGTTTGTGTTCTTTTCTTTTCTGAGTTCGACAGATGATGCAAATCAGGGGGAACATCTATCCCAGCATGCATCGGGTGAGAGGCAGGAAAACACCCTGGACAGGTCGCCAATCCATTGCAGGGCACACACACCATTCACTCACACACTCATACCTATGGGCAATTTAGAGTCTCCAATTAGCCTAACCTGCAGTACCTGGAGGAAACTCAAGAGAAGAACATGCACAGAAAGGCCCTCAGCCGGGATTTGAACTCGGTACCTTCTTGCTGTGAGGTGACGGCGCTTACCACTGCTGCCCATAGAGGTTATTTAGCAAATTAGCTACATTTGTGGCACGTGATAACAGTACACAGTATAGCACAAACAAACAGTTTATCGGGCAGTTTATCAGTGTTTAAAAAGATTTTGGCTGAAATATGAAATGTCATGGCTAATGCGGGACTGTTGGCAACCCTAAAACTGCATCAGCACCCACCCTCCCCGGTCTATTGGCCTTGGTGTCTTCAGCATTGCGTGTCTGTGTAAAGCGATATCTTTGAGATATTGACCTGAGACTTTGGCAGGAGCTAGCATCATGTGCCTAGCAGTCTCATAACACCTTCTTTTTCCCCCCCATCCCTTTCTTTCTATCCCTCTCCCAACTCTAACAAAACTGTGGTGTGAGAGCAGTGGTGTCTGAGGCGCTGTCGTTTGTGGAGTGTTTTTTTCCAATTTTATTTCCCCCAACTCAATTGCAGCCAACGTTTACAACACCAGCTGGATCAACCCAACTGGCTTTTTTCTTTCATTCAGTTCTAGAAAATGAAATTCAATTCATGACTTGAAAAAAAAAATCCCTCTGTAGAAACACTGTTGCTGTTTCTCAATTCATGAACTGAATCTCATTTCACGTCCGGCATTGACTGAATTTATACAGAAACTGACCCCCGTCCCAGCATTGGACTTTCTGAAACCTGTATGCGATAAGGTGGCTACTGTTGAAGGTAGCAGTACCAGGTTGAACATACACTCTCATACTATTCAGGGGGATTATATTAGGACTGATTTTAACACTGGACTAGACACACTTCATATGAGTCATCTATGTGACACAGTGGAAAGATGTGTGGGAACTCTGGGAAAAGATCCCTGTCTGGTCCTCCTTCAAGTGCTGTTCTCCAGAATATTTATTTATTTTAGTATCCAGAAAATGGTTGCTGGTTCAGTTTTTTCCTCACTGAAACCAAACATCCTGACCTCAGCCTTAACAGAATCTTCCATCATGAGTAACTTGGGCTTTCTCTCTTCTGCAGCTACCTAGCTAAATTAGCCAATAGGAAACTACGGAACAGAGGTGACGTCTAGCTAAATTAGCCAATGGGAAACTATGGAACAGAGGTGACGTCTAGCTAAATTAGCCAATGGGAAACTATGGAACAGATGTAACATCTAGATAAATTAGCCAATGGGAAACTACAGAACAGAGGTCACTTCTAGCTTAATTAGCCAAAAGGAAGTTACAGAACAGTGTCCCATAATCCATTGCAATCCAGTGAAACTCGCACACTTAGAATCCCACTAATGTCTATATGTGGGAAAACCTTTAGAAAACACTAGGAAACTGAAATTGGATACTGTAACTTGGCCAAATAAGGCATACACGGCTATAAACCACGAGGAGAACACTGTTTAATTTTTGTTGGAAAAACTGCAACTATAACATTAACCAGAAGCATAACCATAGCATTAAGTACTCTTGGCAGACTAAAATAGCCTTGGAGTCATTCACATCTGCTGATTAATCAAAGCAATATTTTGTGGGCTATCAAACATTTGACTACTTTAAAAAAAAAAAAGGGGCTTTAATTCCAAACATGGCGTCTGTATTTAAAGGCGTAGATCCTGAATGAAGAATTAAAGGAAGCGTCCCCTCTTCTGCAGCTCGTGTCATTTGATAACGGCTGCGGATAACGGCTATGAAGAACCAGGACCGAACGCACTGCAGATGAGTTGAATGGCTGTGTCTATCGGCATCAGCACCGGCCCGTCCAGTGGAAACACATGCATGGGAACAGATGCATGGGAACAGATGCATGGGAACAGATGCATGGGAACAGATGCATTTACGGGATTTGCGTTATCACTGTGGCCACCCTCTTGCATCCCCATTAATGACTGTTTTCATGTTCGTGTTTCTGCCTCACGTAACCAACAGCAGACGCTAACGGGCCCCTTGCTGAGTCTGGTCGTATCCCGCTCCCTGTTACTGGCTGTGCGCTTTATCTTGTTTGGCCTTCCCCCTCTCCACCTCTGTATTCTCAGAGACAGCTGCATCCCTCTCCTTGTGCATCTGGTAATTACCGCTGTTTATTTTCGGCGGCTTGCTGTTTAATCTGGCGAATGCCATCTCAAACACGCAGGAACAAAGGTTTTTATCTGAGCAGTACACAGACAGAGAAACATTTTAACTCCCAAAGTGGGTCTGGTTCCGTTTTTGAATTATTTTTTGGTTTTGTGAAACACTCAAATCTGTTTTAAAATTGTCATTTTTGAACATAACTTTTTTTTGCATACAGTCATATAAATATGTACATAGACAGTGATAACAATGACAAGAAAAAGGAAAGATATAATGTGCATATGCACATTTTTTTATGCTAAACCCAAAACTTCACATGTGAGATTCTGTATGGTATTTTTTACATAAAGGCAAGATCTTAAGTTAAACTTTGACATTATTATTTTTTTCACATATATAAGAAAATAATTCAGAAGGGAATAACGGTTCCTCCGGAGGCACATGCAAATTGTATTGTGTTTGTGTTCAGCTGGTAATTAAACATGTTTGTTCCTATATATATATATACTGCTCCAAACACATGTGCTGGGTACCCACATGAATGTGGCGTTGGTTCATTACCACAGATCCAAAACACCACAAGAACCACCAAGGGCAAAACTGCTGTTTGGCGAAGCCTTGACTTGGTCGTTCTCATACTCACATCTAGGCCACTGTGATGTTTTGCATTGGCTTAGTGGTTTTTCTGTTTGTTTTTAAGTTAATTTTTAGAGACTCAGTATTACAATAGAGAGCTAGCTGCCTGAGAATATGCTTGTGCATTTTACCAGGAGAGGAATCCCAACACAAATACCCCTTCAACTTAAATGCCCGCCCAATCCAAACACATAGGCTGCACCGTTTCTGTCTGCTTCCGTTTTCTTGTCAAAATTTAAAATGCTTTATTGGCTGGAAATACAATGATCCAATATTACAAACGTATCTAGCAACATTCAAACATGTACAAAGACATACAGGTGCAGCTCAAAAAAAATTTATATTGTGAAAAAGTTAAATATTTTTTGTCACTCATTTCAGAAAGTGAAACTCATATATTATATAGATTCATTACACATAGAGTGAAATATTTCAAGCTTTTATTTCTTGTAATTTTGATGATTATGGCTTACAGCTAATGAAAACCCAAATTCAGTGTCTCAGAAAATTAGAATATTGTGAAAAGGTTCAATATTGGAAACTCATGGTGCCACACTCTAATCGGCTAAATAACTCAAAACACCTGCAAAGGTTTCCTGAGCCTTTAAATGGTCTCTCAGTCTGGTTCAGTAGGCTACACAATCATGGGGAAGACTGCTGACTTGACAGATGTCCAGAAGACAGTCATTGCACACCCGTAGCTATGGGCGGGCCTTAGGGGACCGGGCCCGCCCACGGAAGTGCTAATGCCCCCCCACTGGAAATTGAGAAAAAATAAATAAATAAAAAATTATAGTATTTTTCTGTTAAAAAATTAAAAATACTAACTTTTTAAGACATTAAAATAGAGAAAAAAATTGTGTTATTGTTTGAGGGGGTTCCGCCATACGGAAACAGGAAGTTACGCCAATGTAGTAACCGTGCCATTTCAGTAGAGCTCTATTTCTCAGTAGGATCGCTTTTGCTAATTTGCTTAACAATGGACATTCGTAAATGGTTTAAATCGCCAGTCTCTATCAACTCTAACGAATCAGATTCCGCCTCCAAATCGCACAATGTGACTGCACCCAAGCCCCGTGATGTTGATGGCGGACTCGTGGTCGTTGGAGATAAAGATGGTGCTGAAATGCAGCCTAGCACCAGCAGCAGCGGCCGCGGATCTGAGACTAGTCCGACTACTAGCCTTGCTGCTGCAACCACAGGAACGGTATTTGGACCACAACTGCATAGAGCAAACCATTTTTTTGGGGTGGGGCAGATCCAAATCCAATGTTTTTTTTATGATGAACATGCCCCATTTCCACAAATAGCCTCCAACAAATGTTTTATATTTTTAAAGTTAAAGACCAAATGACGACATGATATTATAACGCGTCAGCATCTGCTGTGGTGCTTTTTCAGTTCGAGAGGTGTGGGTTGCTTTGCACTTCTGGTGTTATATTCAATGTGTTGTCTAGTGCTTTGTGCATAACATTACCTCTGTGTAATTGACTGATGTGGTAAATTATGAGGACTGATGTGGTATCTTTAGGCTGGTCGTTGCTGTTGATGGTTTAAAGTTATTATTGGCAAGTGCACTGATTGCGCGGTCACGGTGCCAACCTCCCCCGTTTAGTCATGGTATCCCATCTATTCATTTTCTAAAGCTAATTGTTTACAAAACCTTGTAAGTGCACCTGATTGGTTCCAAATGTCTAAACAGTGAATGTCTGTATTGTGAATGCGCCAGTTTTGTTGCCGCTCTCCACGTTATAATCGTAACTTACAGCATTCGAATAATTTTAGGCATAGCCTAATACATTGGGACATATTAAATCTATCTGAGACCAATTTGGTTAGTATGCTACCTCAGTATAGCCTAATTAGTATGCGTCAGTGCTGCACGAATACAATAGCACATCGGATTATCAAAAATATTTAATAATAATTGTGCCCCCCCATGCAGTTCATATGCCCCCCTTAAGACCGAGTCCTGGCTACGGGTCTGAGTCATTGACACCCTCCAGAAGGAGGGTAAGCCACAAAAGGTCATTGCTAAAGAAGCTGGTTGTTCACAGTGCTGTATCCAAGCATATTCATAGAAAGTTGAGTAGAAGGAAAAAGTGTGGTAGGAAAACGTGCACAAGCAACAGGGATAACCGCAGCCTTGAGAGGATTGTCAAGCAAAATCCATTCAATAATTTGGGGGAGCTTCACAAGGAGTGGACTGAGGCTGGAGTCAGTGCATCAAGAGCCACCACGCACAGACGAATCCAGGACATGGGCTACAAATGTCGCATTCCTCGTGTCAAGCCACTCCTGAACCAGAGACAACGTCAGAAGCGTCTTACCTGGGCTAAGGAGAAAAAGAACTGGACTGTTGCTCAGTGGTCCAAAGTCCTCTTTTCAGATGAAAGTAAATTTTGCATTTCATTTGGAAATCAAGGTCCCAGAGTCTGGAGGAAGAGTGGAGAGGCACAGAATCCACGTTGCTTGAAGTCCAGTGTGAAGTTTCCACAGTCAGTGATGATTTGGGGTGCCATGTCCACTGTGTTTTCTGAAGTCCACAGTCAACACAGCCATCTACCAGAAAATTTTAGAGCACTTCATGCTTCCTTCTGCTGACAAGCTTTATGGAGATGCTGATTTCATTTTCCAGCAGGACTTGGCACCTGCCCAGACTGCCAAAAGTACCAAAAGCTGGTTCAATGACCATGGTATTACTGTGCTTGATTGGCCAGCAAACTCGCCTGACCTGAACCCCATAGAGAATCTATGGGGTATTGTCAAGAGGAAGATGAGAGACACCAGACCCAACAATGCAGACGACCTGAAGGCCGCTATCAAAGCAATCTGGGCTTCCATTACACCTCAGCAGTGCCACAGGCTGATCGTCTCCATGCCACGCCGCATTGATGCAGTAATTCATGCAAAAGGAGCCCCAACCAAGTATTGAGTGCATAGAAATGAACATACTTTTCAGAAGGCTGACATTTCTGTTTAAAATATCCTTTTTTATTGATCTTATGTAATATTCAAATTTTCTGAGACACTGAATTTGGGTTTTCATTAGCTGTAAGCCATAATCATCAAAATTACAAGAAATAAAGGCTTGAAATATTTCACTCTATGTGTAATGAATCTATATAATATATGAGTTTCACTTTCTGACATGAGTGACAAAAAAGATTTAACTTTTTCACGATATTCTAATTTTTTGAGCTGCACCTGTATATGGCTATACTTGACACGACAAACATTTCTCTTTCTTTCTCTCTCTCCATCCCACTCCCTCTCCCTACCTACATGTATGTCCTGCTGAGACAAGAAGAGTATCTTGAAATTGTCTTTTTGGCTTCAGCATATCTTTGGTTTGGTTTGCGAGGTAAGAGGTTAAATAATCAGTAAGTTCGGTGTGGAATGTTTCTTGTCACCTTTGTATGATTCTCTATATTGACCCAATTAAGATGGGATGTCTCTCTGTCAGTCTGTCTCGTCAAAACACAACAACACACACATCACACACGCACGATGATAGATGAGACACACGGCTAAATATTGCATTTGGCGTGTCATATCAGCGCTTCATGTAAACAGCCACAGGGTGTTACTGCAGGTTGTACTCTGATTTAAGACAGGATATCCTGCCCTCCGGCTGTCAGGTACAGATGCCTCTACTTTGAGTGACACGCATTTATATATTACTCTAAAATAGCACACAGAGGTGACGCCATTATTTGTAACGAGAACGTTTTGTAGCGCGAGCACGTTCGCGCAGTCACGTAACGCCGCTTTATTCGTGTATGAGTGATTCTTTATACGCTTGACTTATTTGAAAGGTTGTGTCTTTAAACAAATCACGCTGATATATGGCGACGTTTTCCTGCTGTCCTTATATCATTGTTTCCCTGGTCATAGACAAGCCTTTCACCGATACGATGTTCCCCACGACTTCCTTCCCACATTCCCATTCAAAATAATCCCTTACGTTTCGCAAAAAAAGGCAAACGGAACAGTTACAAAACAAACTTTCAAGTGTTGTATTTTTTCTTCTGCCAGACAGGCTTCCCCCCCCCCCCCCCCCCTTTTAAAGAGGATACACATCTTTCTTTGTTTGGGATAAATTGTGAGCGCTCGGGGTTTGTTCTCATAAAGTCGTCTTCATCAGAGATCAGAATCAGTCTCAGTTTAAACAACAATGAGATGAAAGGGCACGGCTTCCCTCTATGAAAACCCGCTCTCCAAATTTGTGCCAAGCAAAGTAAAAAAAAAAAAAAGCGCTCTCGGTTTGTAAAAGACATACTATGCCACGCCAAGTCCCGCGTGCGCGAGTCAAATTTTAACATTTTCACAAGAGAGCAATTCATTTTCGTTTGTCGAAAGGTCTGACGTATATGCACGCGTGTCTAACCGTGTTTGAATCGGATACGTAAGTGCCCGTTTTGACCTTGTTCAGAGGCACTTTGGTGTGTAACTAAGGGGGTTACGAGGTCAACGCGAGTCAGGCCGAGGTGCTTAAAGAAAAGTGCTGAAAAGACAGACGGCGAGATGACCTTTCTCTGTACTTTTAGGCTCATTCTTCAATGGGCTTCCTCAACCAGCAGACAGCCAAGTGTGAGGGCCTCAACCCAGTTTCCACAACTTTGGGTATTCGTTTCAGGGTTAGATTCCTATTTTGTTGTGTGGTAGCATTATGATGAGAGCGTTAAAACAGCCTTAAAACATTTCATTGCTGTATTGTATTGTTTCAGACTAAGTGTGGTCAAAGTCACAGAAACAGTGCTCCAGGCATTTCCACTCTCGGGTCTCTATTTAATCTAACTGCTATGCACTCTGTCCTTATGGCCAGAATTTGAGCATTCAGTGTTTAAAAAAACAAGCATAAGTTTTACATTTTATGGTATTTTCACAATGTTTGAGTTAGCCGATTCATGAAATGAACAAATAATTCCTGAAGTGAAAAAATGTTGGATAAAGAAATCCTAAAATGCATCACTTTCTTCCACTTTCCCTAAGTTATGACTAAGTGCATGTAGTTAGATTTAATAGAGGCCCTGTTACTCTTATAGCTGTGGTCAATGAAGTCTGCTGGAAATGTCTGCACTCAGAACTACTAACCTTTCACAGAGATTCACTTTGTTTCTAGATACTTTGTATGGACTCGAATGGAAAAATCTTTGACCCTTTTATTTTATTTGAAGAGTAGCTTATTTTCTAATGTTTTTTGTTTTCAAAATTCTAAGCCAGTGTCCTATAACTCCGTTGCCTTAAATCACCAGTAGCAGTGATTGTCACATCAGCATTAGAATGTTCAGCTAAGAACATTCTGATCACATATTTGTCATCTCACACCTTAAAGGGTTAAAGCAAACAAACCAACAACAAAACATACATCGGCACGAAAGCCACAGCTGCACATTAATGACCATGTTTCTCACTGCTAAAATGTTTAAAGCTTGGAGTTTATGTGTGGTTCAAAATGACTGAATGTGCGTCATTGTGCACCCACACAGTATGCAACAAATTGTCATTGCCTCTTAAGCCAATGCCTAATAACACACAGAAAATGGTTCCCAGAAAGCTTTAATAATGGGTTTGAGCAGCCTGGGTCTACTGTAGTTCATGACATGGCTGCACCTTTATACGCAAAAGCTCATAGATCTTTAAGACTTATTCTCATATGTCATTGATATGTTTACAGAAAATATAATTAATCTTTTTTCTTAGTGTGTAATTAAGCAATAGATCCCGAGAGGGAGCGTGTTATTGGAAATATAATCACTGCTGTGACGTCACAGCAACAAGACCACAGGTCGAGTTGCAAAGTAACTACTCTCAGCAGTGATTATATCCAATAATACACCTCAAGTGATCTATTGCTTTTATACAACAATGAAAATATATTGAAACAATACGTTTTGATTAACTCGTTCTTTATTTCGGATTCACCAAATTGCTAGCACCCTGTTGCCGTTGCAATTGCTGTTGTTTATGCTTCCTAGGCAACGTTCTATAGAATGCGTCTATGCACTGGTGGAATGCGTATCGGCCAATCGCGTTTCTCGCTCGAATCTCATTGTTGTATAATAAAGACTTTTGGAACTCTGCACCTGTCCTAAGAGTTGAATAATGTGGTTTCCAGAATGTTTCACCACTCAATGGCTGTGTGAAAGTCATTATATCCATATGTAGGCAAAAACTATGGCTATCACGACAGGAAACACAAAAATTTAAATGCCTGTTTTTCATCTGTAGGATAGTGCGATCATAAATCACCTCCCATCAAGGACCAGCCAGTCCCCTAATCCCATGTTCTGGAGGTATTCTGTTAAATATCTCTGATTGATGAACACAGCACATGGATCTATCAATGAAAATTATGTAGCACACTAGTCATTATTTAACTGTAAGCATTTCTATGACATTAACTATTGACATCATATAATGTCAAGATGAAAAGATATGGTTAACTGGTTTATAAGAGATGTCAAAAACTGAATCGGGTCAAATTGCACCCAAAGATAATATGAGGGTTAAAATAAACTCAGAGAGTACTTGTAATTAGAGTATGCTCCCTACTAGCGGACTTGTATAAACTCTGTTAAGAGTTTATTTAACTTTGGGGGTTTTGCTTTCTTAGGGCTATTTGTTTGCTATGTGCTATATTTACCTGTTCAAAGGTGGAATGCCCTGGTATTCAAATCACGGTCATTGGGGGCTGAGAACTGCGGGTTTTCTACCCTCCCTTTACCTGGGAGTCAGGTGTGAAGACAGTCTGGCCAATCACAAGCACTAACTGTTCAGTTAATTACCTGGGAGAAAGAAAACCAGGGTTGGATTTGGACTCAAGGTCCAGATTTGAATATCCATGGTGTAGTGGAATGACCCATCCCCGAGACTGCAGCTTGTCAAAATCATAAACCTCAACTGGCTCCACTCAAAACTGAACACTTTTCTCTGACAGTACAGCTCAGAATTTTGGCTGGGATTCAATCAACATCTGTCCTTTACTTTGACTAACAATTAAAAGTGTTTTTGATTCACAATAACAGTTTGGCGAGCTCAGTAGCCTACTAAAACTAACTCAAAATAAGTCAAAGTGAATACAGGCAAATGTTGACTGAATATATGACTACGCTCATCGTTGATTCCCTCGGCCTGCAGTGCTTTTTCACAATTTCTGTTGCCTTAATTTATGTGGCTGTTAACCGAGTGGAAACTATATTATAAAAAAAGAAAAGAAAAACTGATCATGTAACAAAGTCCTCATGTGGGTTTTACGCCAGGATTTTGTGTACTTAGATCGCCAGGTCTTTTTACCGTGTCCGTCAGAATGATTTTGGAATATCACTGCAGCGCAGACGGCTCTCTCTAACTGGAGATCATCATCATTCTCTTACAGTCAGGCACTCCCAATGGGCCAGAGATCGGTCTCTCGGTCTGAGGCTGTTTGACTTGGCTGAACTTTTTCGCTTGTCACAGCTCGCATCTTCCCATTTCCCATTAATCACACGCCGCGGGAGGTTCCAGGAGGACGCACGCTGTGATCAAATGCAGAGGAGCGCGATGACAAGAGGGTGTACCGCGGTCTGGCTACGGCGAGAAAATAAAAAAGATATCACGCAACAAAACTTTATAGGACAGGAGGAAGTTATTGTGGGCGTTTGGAGGGGTTGTTTTATAGATGTTACGGATCATGTATGAGGTACATGGCACTGTATCACCACGCTGTGAGAGTGCACGGTCCATGTCACAGGCTGTGACATGGACCGTGCACTAGCTACGGTGGGAAGATTGAATTTATCAGTTCACTAAGCAAAGCTTTAACGGAGCAATTACTTTTACTGTACCAAAGAGGGAAATCACATATCATATATTAAGTAATATAATACATGCTCATATATAATAACTGACATACACTACCTTTTCATAGATATTTTTCATAATTGATGTAGTTATATGATCTGAACAAACAACATATACAACATGTTCAATGTTTCAGTGAGGTCATACAAATTCATATCCTATTTTTCATTAAACACCCAAGCACATGTAAATGAATAATGTTTAACTCCACTTATTAATGCTAAAATAGGACTTGTAGAGTGAAAACAACATTATCATTTAATTTAATTCTTACACTGTATCGTTATCATGTACAATAAATAACAATAAAATGTACAATAAATGATAGACTAAGATGAGTTGGATGATAGGTTTGTATACTAGTCATATGAGTTTAATGGTTTGTCATTATATAAGCTTAATGCCGTTCATATAGTACATGGAGTTCACAGATATCACTACTTAAAATGAGGTTAACATATTGTGGAGAGGATGTATAAACTGTATTTATTTATCTCATTATAAAAGTGTAATGCAAGTTACCACACTCTTATAAATGTATGTGCAGTTCCCGGCCTTACAAGTAGGAATCCACACCAAAGAACCTTTGTTACGCAGTAAAACAAGCTCATTTGAAATTCTTTCCTGTTTATGCAAGTAACTCCAGTGCAATCAGAGTCTAATACAAATCCCAAAATGCACTGCACCAACCTTCCTTCCTTCCCTATCTCGTTTCAGGATTGAACTGCATCACTGTTTACGGCAGGGGCTGTAGGCAGATCATTTTCAACAGAAATCTTTTAGAATAACATCCCCATAATAATTAATACAGTATCTTAATTGGTCTGTGACAGTTCATGCTTTGTGCAGGGAGTCAATAAACAATTTGCTTCTATTACACCAGAGAAGATAATATAATTGAGAAATTAAAGGAACAGTACTCTCACCTTAAATATCCAATGAGCTGTGGGGTAAGGAACAACTTAAAACTTTGTTTTGTGGTTTACTGTTGCTTTAAGAAAACATGCAAGGGATGTACTTTAAAAGTTTCTAAAGTGCACCGTTCACCTTTGCTTTAAATAGCCACCCGATTTAAACAGCGGATCATTAATCTCAATAATGGCGTGGAACATACTGCCGTGTGAACACTTACAGAGGGCATCATTCCACTTAAAACTTTGCATTTATTTAAAAGGCAAAACATTCTTTTACATTTAGGGGCCTTTTTTGTCCAGATTTTTACCAGACAAATGATGAAAAGGGGAAGGGAGGGGAGTATAATTACAAGTCAAACTTTAATTAATTGGCTAATTATAGCCGCTTTGCAGGATAAATTAAAGATGCTGTGTCCACTCGAATGGCGGCTGGAGGAATCTTGCCCGGAGGTTTCTGGTCTATAGTGTCATGATCGGGGCTGTCACTGCTATGACAGCGCGCCAGATGTGAAAACATGCAGTCCGATCTGTGTTCTGTTACCCCTTTCCTTTGGCCCATTTTCGTTGGCCTCTGAGGCTTATGTTTTCGCTTTTCCAAAATGTTTTAATGAACAGCATTTTTCTTTTTGCTATGCATTTTAGATTGGCAGTCACATTGTAGTTAATGGCAACGTGCATACAGTTATGATGTCAAACTGATGCATCAGTCTCTAAAACCGGTTCGTCATCAGTGCTTGATACAGACATTGCATTCTGCACTCCTGCCAGTAGGTAGCAGCAGTAAGCTGGACTGGCAGTTATATCATAATACTGTCAATACTTTTTTTTTCCGATGAGAAGTGGCATTCTCTCTCTCTCTCTCTCTTTCTCTCTCGCTTTGTCTCCATATCTCTCTCTCTCTCTCTCTCTCTCTCTCTCTCTCTCTCTCACACACACACACACACACACACACACACACACATGCAGGTCGCATGCCTAATTTGAAAGTGGCTCAAAGTTTTTTTTTCTTCTTTTTTTTGTAATAACCATGACAACCTATTCCTTTTTGTTTGCACACTTGGTTATGCCAGGAGACGAGTGAGAGAGCGCCATTCTGTTTTCTCCTGTCTGTTTTAGATAGCTCCACAGCCTTTCCTTAGTTTCACCCACTTCCATTCACGGAGATAACCTTCACGACTGCACCACGTTGTCCTTAAAACAGCACTGTCCAGTAACTATCCACCAATGGCTCGTAAATCTATTTTATTTAGAATCCTATTATCTTGAATATGTAGAAAAGCTATGTTTAAGACTCACTGACATAATTCGCTGAAGCCACATTCATATTGCACATTCATTTCTGTGGGGAACCTCCACTTTAATATCTGGGCTGTCTAAGGTTCGTTTGTATCCGTAGTCGAGGTCCGGTCTGTTTGTATAAAGGATTTACTTTATAGGTTAAATAGCGATGAAGTTGGGACAGCCGGATGGATTGATGGAGTGACGTAAGCACCTACCTTGAATTAATCTCTTTTGAATAGACGCTCTAATCTCACAGGGGAAATGAAACCAGATACAACATTCAGCAACGCCTCGCAAATATTCTATTGTCATTGCAATGTAGTTACAAAGACTTGCGAAAAATACAGCGGCTAAAAAAAATCAAGATAATTTGCTCTAAAGCTATAAAAACACTAAAGCCTTAGGTAGCTATACTAATTTGCTCTAAAGCTATGAAAACACTACAGCCTTAGGTATACTTGAAGGTATGTGCATTATTCGAATTGTTTCTATCTGCTAAACGTTGTTTTGTAGCTTAGATGCGTAAGTGTTTCAAATGCTAAGACGTCAGTGTGTGGTGGTCCCCCGAAGGTTCAACAACATAAAGGTTCTTCAGCAGTTATGTCAAGGGGTCTTCACTAAAATAACCTTCACCATAATGGTTTCATTTTGAGGGTGGATGTTCCAGCTATGTGACTTACAGTGGCTTTTACATACAAATATTTACATCTTCAAATGTAGAAGGTATTTTGTGGAAGACTAACCTCCCAAGTGGCAGATAGAGCCGACTGAAGGAGAGACGGCTAATAGAACGCAAATGCTACACCTGCTGTTATTGTGAAATAATGAGAATAATCATGCGTCATGTGGAATAATAATAATAATAATAATCCATTCAATAGTGTCGTTTAAGTATTGCTTATTCACAGAGTAGGCCTATTTTTAAATACAAAACTAACAACCCAGGTTAAATTATGTGAGACAGCAGCCTAAACAGTGAAAATAATGCTATCTATTCAGCGGAGTCATTGAACCTACGATATACCAGTTGAAATGAGCGCTTTCTGAATGAGGTTTGATTTGCATAAAATCATAATTATTATTATTTTACAAAATGTACAGTACTCCGTCCACCCCTCATTGTCCCTCCCACATAACTCCGACCGTTTAAAGATACAGGACATCTGTCTAATAATGTAAACACGCGCCCGTAGAACCCAACGCACAATATCTTAGATTACGAAGACAGTTATGGCAGTTATTACGCCCAATGCACAAAAACGATAATAATTTCAAAATATAGAGAGAGGTGTGCGCGCGTGGATGAGTGCGTACATGCCTGTGTAGGTTATTTATTTATATTTTGGAGGGGGGCGCGTTTGCTGCAGACACAATAAAGTGCGTCTGTTCAATGTAGCACCGCTGTCCTGTCAACAGCGCTGAAAAAAATTTAACTTTGAAAACCGAGATGGGTTGCAAGAACTGTTTATTACCAGACTCTCACCTACATGGAAGCTAGTTTTAAACATTCAACATCCTGAATTTCTTCACCAAGGGTCGCCGTTTTTATTTAGAGATTATTTCCTCTTTACGATTTTCAGCAATTGTAGTACTGGGCTCCTTTACAGCTGCCGGCTTCTTTTTTATTTCTCGCGCACAATTGACTTTAAGTATACGATGTAACAGTATAATAAAAGTAATATTCTCTTAGAAATTTCTTCCAGTGTGCCTGTCCCGTTGTCGCCCTCTTATTTCCCCCTCATCCTTTAGACACTCCAACCACAATGATAAAGATTAAAGAAGTGTAATTGTCTGGTATCAGAAATAGGCTACTTTTCCCCTTTGTTGGTTGCCGTGCATCTCTAGGTCGGTCACTGTTTCTCACGGCTTGTGTGAAGTTACAGATTCTATTATCTTGAGACTACATCAGAGGCGGTCCGGATCCTGACCCCGATTGTATGAATAAGTAAGCAGGATGCTCACGGCGAAGGGGTGCTTATAGGATTTTAGTAAGTTAGCAAAAAAAGTGCTAGTGCTGGCGCTCTGCCCTGCCGCGCGTGCTTGTCATCAGAAGCTCCACGAACCCACTGTGCGTGTTGTTTTAAACATTTACGTCCTGTTGTACTTCCAGAGACCCGTTTTTTTTAATGCTGCGCTGGATCTTTTATTTTCCCAACAGGGCTTGCACCCGGGGATTTTGTCTCGTGAAGGAAACAGTTCACTGGATTCAGGGCTCGTAGCGGAGCGGAGCGCAAATCTTCAAGCGGAGCGGATTGCAGCAACGCTAGAAAACTTACGAACGCTGTCATCGGTGAAGTGATATACGCTCCGAGCGAGAGACGCTTCGCGATGACCCTCTAAATTCCATTAACCGATACCGTCGAGACTTTTCGGAGGAAAGCGCATTTCCTCAAAGGGGCAGAGGTACTTTTTTCATTCATTTCTAACTTCGGCTGGTGTGCATCCATTCGGCATTGACACCTAAAATGCATTGGATCACAATTGTACTTGCTGGATTGACTTTATGTGGGAAAGTGACAATGCGCAATATCTTAGATTACGAAGACAGTTATGATTATTATGAAGAGGCCAGAGTGGAAACAATCGACTACAAAGACCCATGCAAAGCTGGTAAGTGGACCACATGAAATTAACTTTTGAAATTAATTAATTGTTTGCTATTTCAGAGTAAACATAACCCAAGGTTTATTCGTCAATTGATTTGATTTATATGGTTTGAAAATAATCACAAAACTGCACACACACTGAGAGAGAGAGAGAGAGAGAGAGAGAAAGAGAGAGAGAGATAAATAGAGAGAGAGAGAGAAAGAGAGAGACTGTTTACACTCATTAAGTTGGCAATATGGTGTTTTTGTTAACAAAAGTGATTAATCGTCTACCATACAGTTACTTGCTAGTTCGTTTATACAAGCCCAGTACCAACTGTTTGTACTATGGTCTGCTCCAACTGTCGCTACCTGGTGAAACTGTATCAGCAAGAATACATACAGCCAGAGTGGTGATAAACATAGTGTGCGTAGCCTACACTGGCCTGAAATGTCCTTTTCCAGGGATGTTATTAGTCGCGGTCGGATAATGAATGTGAGAGCGGTCTTAGTGGTGCAGGACCACACACCTTGGACAACAGACTGTTTCCTTGTAGCTAAATCTATCCTGATCCAGCTGAGGTTCCCCGGTAAGCCATTAACGCATGAGGCCACGTGCAGTTTGCTGTCACACGTCAGTAAAACGGCTTTTACCTAGTTTTAACAGCGGCGTGCCACCCACTCACAAACTCTGGTTGCAATTAAGACAAATTTTGAAATACGTACACAACATTTTAATTTAAAAAAACTCGTTATAGATGGATGGGTAATTTAAGTGGCTACTGCGTTATCTAATTGCGTTGGTTTCCCTTGGCCATCACTCTAACCAGTTTGAGGCATGAGTAGACACAGCGTTGCCTGTTATTTCGCTCATAACTCCGTTCTAGGCTATAGAGGAATACTACACTATGCAAACCAGCGAGTGAAAGTACAACGTATGCGCGTTATCTTTATATCTGCACGTGTACGTGTACCATGCGATTTACTCTGTACATCATGCATAATTAACTCGTCTGCAGAACTGGTAGATTTTATGAGAGATGCAGCCGTGCCAACTAACTCTTCCTTGAATAGGCCTACGTGTTTTGAGTAGGAAGCTACACAAATGATGCATAGCCTAAATAAAACTGTTTGCTTCGGTGTACCTGGGAAGTTGATTGGAAATCGTTGGTTTATGTGCTCACCTCTCTGGACTATCCAATGTAGAGCTTTATGGGTAGTGTAGATTAGAATAGCAGTCTGGCCGAGCTCCACGCGATTACTGAAGCAATGGCACTGTCGTGCTGGCTGACTCGCGGAAGGGTGATCGGTTTATTGTCTGTCTCCTTCACACATCGCTGATTAATAGCGGGGATCTTGTCTCGTATATGTGAAGAACTGAATTAAAACTCTCCTTAGGGTAATCCTCAGATGACTCTGCTTTATCTTTGACTCAATGACTAATGCAAGCAACATGCTGTTCTGTGTATCTATGTTCATTGTACTGTACTAAATACTTTAACGACACAATAGCCACATTATGGATAGACGTATCACTTAATATTGCCACATATGCATACAATCAGGATCTATATAAATTTTTCCATCAGATAAGTGAACCCAAATGAAATAAAATTTTATTAGCATACAAATTGTTGAACCAATGCTACTATGCCATTTTGAGCTCAGTGTCAATGGGTACGTTTACATGCACAGCTATACCTGATTATTGGAAGATATAAGATTACACCAGTATTTACTTTGTTGTGCTTTAAAGCTGGTTCTCGTCAACCACTCTTAAGACAACTGGGACACAAAGTGATGTAGTTGTAGACCAGTGGTCCCCAACCCTGTTCCTGGAGATCTACATGATCTTCATGGAATCTGTCAAGGCTAATCTGGCACACCTGATTCTACTAATTAGCAGCTCAAGGATATCGCTAGTCGTCGCTGAGTGAGGTGTGCTTTTGTTCGTGTTGGAGTGAAAACCTACACAGGACAGTAGATCTCCAGGAACAGGGTCGGGGACCACTGTTGTAGATAAAGAGTCACTGTACTACTGGTCCACGTTTTGTCACATAATAAAGTAATCCAATTTGTAATGTAGTGTGCCAATTGCATGCTGGGACCTGCTTTGGAATTTGAGAAGTTTCACCTGAGAAACGTGAAGGGTTTAGCCACAGCGCAGAGCTTGTAAAATATTTATTATGGTGTAAGGTAAACAGACAGACAAAGGTTGCTCTGCCCTATTGCTTTATGTTCTGTGGGATCCTTCCCATCTTTGATCTAACAAGGCTGTTAAATGCTATCTCCAGAGCACCATTTCATCGCCAGTAATACAGTATCGTACAATCTATGCATATAGTCTATATATAGTCTCTCTCTTTCTCTCTCTCGCTGTCTGCCTCTCTCGCTCCACCTCTCTTTCTGCCTCTCTCTCTCCCCCCCCCCCCACCTCTCTCTCTCTCTATACATATATTTTCATTTATTATAATTTTTCAAAGTATTTATTTATTTAAGCATTATAAGCAAGTAATTGCACACTACATCCTTTTGGTTTTAATATTCCATTTTGAGTTTGACGCTTCAGCACTGTTGAAACGACATCAACGTTGGGCAGACATGTTGCAAAATGTCATTTTTCAACATTCACATTCGGAAAATCTCCAGAATGTGTCCCGATCAGATTACTCAATGTTCGTCCAGTATCTTAACGTGGCAGACGAAACAGATGGTCTTGCTTCATGGCGCGCTTTTATTTTCCTTCCTGTGTCTTCATTAAGCGTAATTGAATGTGAAACGACACAGAAAGTAATATGCGCTGAGTAGTGTTTGTGATTTTGATGGCAAGTCATCTGGCATTTTAGGGAAAGACCATGGCTCTCCAGCATTCGCACAAGTCTATTAGTCACTGTTTATTGGGTCGTGAATCATTCCCTGTAACTGAAGGTGCTTGATTTCTTGGTTCTAAGTCTCACCTCATAGTCACCAAATTAGGTTGATTTACAATGTGCTGCATTTTCCATTCCCTGCTTTTAGACTGACACCTCATTCTTGAGCTCCGTGTTCCATCTTTTTCTGACGACAAGCGCTACAACAGGGTGTTGGATGACTCCCACTCTCGCTTATTATGGGATTTTACCTCCCAGCACAATGTTGGGAACGGGAGAAGGTGCTGGAGTGTCTATGTCCACATCCCATACCAGTGAAATCTGACCCACAATACTTGTGACAGATGTCATTCAAGTCAGATTTAGATAAATTAGATCCAAATCTGATTTATTGTTTGGACCACAATCATCAACCGCAACATTTTGAATTTGAGCATGAGATACAGTATATATCACAAGAAAGACAAGTGTGAAAGGAGCTTAATGAAATTACTGCACTTAGTTAGCATTGGCAGTTTGGGGTTCACAGTGTAGCATAATGGTTCAGGAACTGGGCTTGTAACCAAAAGGTTGCAGTTTTGATTCACAGGTGGGGTTGTGCTGTTGTACCCTTGAGGAAGGTACTTCACCTGCATTGCTTCTGTATATGTCTGTATAAATGGCTGCTAAAAATGCAAATGCTGTGTAAGTCGCTCTGGATAAGAGCGTATGCTAAATGCCTGTAATGAAATGTAAAGAATGCGCATGCCGCCATTTTGCATAAGAAAGAGTGCTAAATGCCTGCAGTATATAAAGTAGTGTCCCGGCTGGGTTCTAAAGCCAACGACCTCCTCTCACAACCAGAGCTGTCTTCTTGTAGGAGAATGTTGAAGAGGTGCTTGGAATTTCAAGACAGTTGGTCGAACTTGAAGGTCAGCCAATTATTTTGTCCGATAGCTCCATTGGCAGAGAGCACGGATGGACGATTCGGGAATTCTGAGCGCTTGGCAAATGGCGGCTTTCTTTAGTCCGTAAACGCTCGTGTAAAGCGTCGTTCCCGTGGAATTCCCGGCCCTCAGGTGTGTGCTTAAAGCCATGTTGTCCCCGCGACACTTGCGTATCACAACCGGCTATTTGACTGAGCGCAGCCAAACCGGCACTGTCATTTTCTGCTGACTTAATTACACGATTTAAAGCACAGTCTCCTCCTCACGTCTGTATAACCACACCTGCCTTTTTTTTCTTTATATTTTATTTCGATTTTTAGAGTATAATGCAGAGCAAGGCCGCACAACCTGTTACTCTGGCCACACCACATCCAGCGTGGATAGAGCAGGGTTTATGAATTATTACATCACAAGCAAAGAATAACATGTGCAAACACCTACATGCATTTAATACCAGTGTACATACATTTACAACGTGCATGTACACCAGCTGTCTACAAATAATATAAAATATTTTTTTTCCAAGCAGATAGCCCAGTGACAAATACTTTGGCCTAAGATGTCAACCCAAATGAAACATTGTGGTACAATTATGCAACTTAAACAGTGTGTTTTCACACCAGAGAGGTATTTTTGTGGTTGGTCTGTGAGGTTTCAGAAAGCTTCACAGTAACGTAACATGATCAGCGGCCAGAGGAGCGGTTACAGGTAAGAGGACAATTTGCGTGGCAAAGGCAGTCGTCCTGGCTTTTTAATGCCACTAACTCAGAAAGGAATGCGTCTCGTTTAAAAAACAAGTGCCAAAAATGAGCCATTGCTTTGCAAGCATACCATAGAGCATGTTATGTGACCAGGACATACATTTTGTTAATCAAGATACGCTCAATTTGATAAATTTGTATTCATGTAGCTGTGGCCGCGATGCAGCGAAGCGGTGGAAAATGGAGATTAGCGGCCTTGCACGTGCTCTGATGTTCAGTGTTAGGAGTGGACACTGTCTGCACACACACTCCAACCCAGACAGCTGAGCTAGCACTGGAATTACTGTCACAAAACAGTGATTTATTGCCAAAGTTGATGATAGTAATACAGTATCGTACAATCTGATAAATATGATAGCACACACACACACACAAGCACACGCACAGACACGAACACGCACACACACACACACACACACACAAGCACACGCACAGACACGCACACACACACACACACGCACGCACATACACTGTAATAAGTGTTTTTGGAAAAGTGATATAGATGAAAAATGGACATCCGTAGAACGGGTTGAGAGTATTATTACCACACTTCATATGTGAAAACAGGTGAAGTTTTGTCAGTGTTCATCAACAGAGCAGAAGTAGACTCACTACAGAGGTGTGATTTTACTTACGCAAAGCCTACTGATATCAAAACAAAACCTTAAAAAACCTTTTTATTAATCTGACATTCCGTTTCTGATAATGGCACACAAAGGAGAAATATATTTCTAATTTTAATATATGAGAAGATACATCACATTTTAGGCATTTGACAAGCAGTATTAACCAGAGCAACTTACCCAGCCTGCATTCTTTACATACAACCCTTTTATATAGCCGGTTATTTTACTGAAGCAATTCAGGTGAAGTACTTTCTTTGCTCAGGGGCACAAGGGCAGGGTCCCACCTGAGACTCAAACAGACAGCCCTGAAGTTAGGAGCCCAATTCCCTCAGCACTACGCTACACTGCCACCCACAGCTACAGCTGCAGTAGATGGGGGGCGGGGCCCTGGAACAGAGGAGGGCCCAATGACCTGTGAACTTGTGGTAAATATTATGGTCCCTGGCCCGAGAATGATATAATAATATAATCTTGTCCCGGGCCCGAGAATGATATAATAATATAATCTTGTCCCGGGCCCGGGAATTCCTCCCAGCAGCCCTGGATGATCGGATTACCAAAAAGTTTTTACTTCAGTCCATGTTCCAGATTCGGAAGGGTTCCGGTTTTTACTTTGTACAGTTATCCAGCTAACTCAGTAATCCTGCTTCACTTACTTTGTACAGTTATCCAGCTAACTCAGTAATCCTGCTTCACTTACTTTGTACAGTTATCCAGCTAACTCAGTAATCCTGCTTCACTTACTTTGTACAGTTATCCAGCTAACTCAGTAATCCTGCTTCACTTACTCAGTGCAGTTATCCAGCTAACTCAGTAATCCTGCTTTGTAGTATACCCCCCCCTGGGTTGTGATGAGACAAAGCTTGTTTCCTTCAATAACAGTCTTCAATTAATGTATCTTTATATCTTTCTTTGATATGGACTATGTGCTTTTGTCATTCAGAAGGTTATGCCAAGTGTTAATAATAACACCCTCATTTAACAGACGTTTAGCGTGACGGTGAACTGCTTACTTTTCTAAATCAGTACATAATTGACGAATCGATTGGTGCTCGAGTGGGGAGGGGAGGGGAGGGGGGTCCCAATTTAACACAATCTAAATATTTCCTCAACGCTGTGTCAGCAGACTGGCCTGTACAGCCTTCAGAAGGGTGAGGCTCATCTGAATTTCAAATGATATCTGATACCTCAGGCCCAGGCTCACAGTAATAGGTGCTATTGATTTATTGGCTCAAAGCAGAATCTCATTATTATTGTGTTTGATTCGAAGGGTGATAATCCCCAAGTGGAATTAGCTCGGCCTTCTTTAGTTCTGCCACTGCAAAGCACCAACGTCACATGATCGTCCGATCACTTTAGGACATTGGGTCGGCAGTACACTTTTGCGCATGCACACACACACACACACACACACACACTTATAAAGGCTTGCATGTGGTGCAGACGTGGCGTACAGTATCCTCTATACAGTGGTAGACTACAAAACACAAACTTCCCATATGTATTCTCACAAGTTTTCTTAAACTCTAAAGTTTTGATGTGTTGTTCCTTAGCCTGCAGCTTGGTATGTTTGTAAATTACAAAGCAATGAACCTGATTCACAGCACAGAAATTCCCTTCACAAAAATTTCAGGCTCTCTCTCTTTCTCTTTCTCTCTTTCTCTTTCTCTCACTCACTTGCATATTGAAAGTGCAGTGGGAACTGGGCTCCAGTAATAATGCCTCTAGGCCAAAGAAAGTTGTGTCAAAGTTACATTCCTGAGTATTGAGCTAAACTATAGGCCAAATTCACAAATGAAGGCAATAGAATTTATATTGCACAAGCAATGTATCGTGCCAATATCTCATAATGAGCCGGATGAAGTATTGTCTCAGATCTGAATCATTAGGCACCCTGAATCATTAGGCACAGATATTCTATGCACATGCCTAATACATGAATTCATTGGTAATATATAAAATAAATAATAAATGTTCCCGTTCATTCAGTAATAATCTCCAAATATTTTTAGCCTAATGGCAGTTAAAAATAATGCCTCAGAACTTTCATGCCAACAATCTGGTTCATTTATAGCTCAGCACATGACTTGTGTGAATGGAGGGTTTGACTAAATCCAGCCCTTTAATCTGACTGCATGTAACCTTTGAAAGATGAAAGGAACTGTTGCTATGGTGCAGAAAGCACACAAACAGCAATTTTTTTTCTTTTTTTTAAGAGACTTGCTTTACAGGGTTATGTTTTCTAAATGCATATTTATATATTTAGTGAGTGCACAGTTTTTAACTTTTATAAATTGTTACTTTTTATTTTGACATGGGGATGCAAAAACAAGGTGTGTGCTAACGTGTTAGTGTCTCTTATAGAGTGAGTTTCATCTCTTTCATCTCACCATAATAAATTCTGCACATCTGAAAGAGGGTTGATTTAAGGGAATTAAATTATCTTTTTCATCCACTGGCCAAGTGGCTTGTGGATTCTAAAAATCACCCGCCACATTACCTTTTACAATATAACACAACCTGGTTGGTTACCTGCCAAAGTGGCAGCTAGAGTAGGACATCTACCTAATCAAAATTTTACCAGCATTTGACTGGTGGTTAATTGACTTTAATGTTAACACTGAACTTCTCAGTAATGATAGCTGTTATTTGTGTTATATGGGCTGGTTTTGGGATAAGGCTGGTCTCTGCAGAACAAATTAAATGAAGGACTGGAGGATAATGACGAGGTTTCATTTCCTGCTAGTATGTTCCACAAATTATTCTCTCTGTGTACATAAACTTTAGATACATTTCACGTGTCATAAAGGCTACAGTATGCTTCCACAAACTACACTGCAAATGGCAGGTATTAGGCTACAGTACACTCCCACAAACTACACTGCAAATGGCAGGTATTAGGCTACAGTACACTCCCACAAACTACACTGCAAATGGCAGGTATTAGGCTACAGTACACTCCCACAAACTACACTGCAAATGGCAGGTATTAGGCTACAGTACACTCCCACAAACTACACTGCAAATGGCAGGTATTAGGCTACAGTACGCTTCCACAAACTACACTGCAAATGGCAGGTATTAGGCTACAGTACACTCCCACAAACTACACTGCAAATGGCAGGTATTAGGCTACAGTACACTCCCACAAACTACACTGCAAATGGCAGGTATTAGGCTACAGTACGCTTCCACAAACTACACTGCAAATGGCAGGTATTAGGCTACAGTACACTCCCACAAACTACACTGCAAATGGCAGGTATTAGGCTACAGTACACTCCCACAAACTACACTGCAAATGGCAGGTATTAGGCTACAGTACACTCCCACAAACTACACTGCAAATGGCAGGTATTCCTTTGAGACGTAGACCTGAGGGTAGCGATTGCGTGATTAAAGGAGATCTTATATTTAAGCACTATTTAAGGTTACATTTCACTACCCTTAAAACAATGGGCTTCTATAAATGGAACTGCAGGTGCATTGCAAAGCCCTTTTTTAAATGTTAAAGTATAAGGCTGAGATTGAAAGCAGATACACGTGCCCTTTAAACAGTCAGCGGAGACCCCAGTGTACCAAGCTATTTTATTACTTACCTGGTACTGAGAGAATATGTGACATTCCGCAGGGAACTTTCCAACAGAGCGCACTGTGATAATTCTGATGGCAGAAGTCATAAGGCCAAAGTGATATTGCATTTCGACAACCAATTTCCAAGATCCGTGCTCTGACAGGAACTGGTACCGAGGCAAGTACCCTTTAAGAGTTATTTGATAGTACCTTTGCCTACCTCTAGCACAAGCTGATTTCTTACCACAATAAATTCACTTTCTTATAAGCGCTTTTTGCATTTAGCATCTGCCAAGTGACCAAACTGTAAACTGAGGGAGGGCTTGCTCACCCATGCTGTGCTGTTTTGGCAGGAAAGAGGAAGTGAGAGAAACTGAAACGTGGCCAATGAGATTCAAGGTGGGAGGGGCTTAAAGTGTGGAACCCTTGGCTCATCCATTTCAATGACACATTGGACGGCCATGTTGAAATAATGCAGTCAGAAAGCCTGATATTGTTTGAATGTGAAATCCACATTTTACCCCATTGAGCATGTCTGATGTAGTCTTTCCCCTTGTCTCACGACACTGTGGTCGTACTCTCTAAAGAAAAACATTAATATACTCTGAGGAAAAGGGCGTGTTTATTGTCAGGCTGTAAAATGTTAACTTCAGGGCATATTAGTTTAAACCTTTGTGTTAGAATTTACAGTGAGCTGAAAGGGAAGCACATGACCTTTGACCTAAAAAAAAGGGAGAAAAAACCTTCCATTTCAAGTTAGATGATTTTAATAGGATCTGACATAGACTGAAAACGCATCTGGTTGTGTGTCTACCATGTTTCTCTTGATTAAGGGCTTCCAGACACATTGTAGTCACATAATCCTGCTGCATCGTGAGTTTACCCAAGTCAACCAAACATTTTCCTGCCACGAGATCAGGGGCAGTAACAGTTCTTGAGGATTATGTAAATCAGCAACCATCCTCTCCAAGCATTTGACACCTTTTTAATATGTCTTATCTTTTCTCAGTTGTGTCCTGGACTGGTGTATTTAACTCCTAATTGGCTGCTAATTCATGGACCGTAATTAATTTTGAAGTCTTTTCAGAGGACACACACGTTATAAAGGCTGTATAAACTCTTTAGTGGCATTGGTCAAACAAACGGCAGGATTACCCTCACGTGTGGCGAGTTCTATTTTGTCAAAGGCTGCTGGGGTTTCCCTCAGAGCATTACTTGGCATTTTAAATGTTGTTTTCTTCAGCAAAACAAGCAAATGTGGCTCCATTGTTCTCTCAAACAGACCAACGAAGGCCTGGGGGCTTCTGTGGTTCTTCTCTTCTAGCTCTCCACTCTGTAGATTGCTGTGGTTTCGCTGCCATTTCCATGCAAATTAGGGCAGAGCTTTGATGTCGACATAAACACAGCCGTCTGAGCAATCTGAACGGACTGGTGTCACTCTGCTCTGTGTGTGCCCTGTCACTTTTCTCTCCCCTCCCTCAAAAAACTTTACGGTTCCTCTATATGTCTCGAAGGCATTGTATAACAGTCGTATTCATAGACGGGCCTTCTTTTGTCAATGTGACGCGAGGTGGTACGAGAGGACCGATAATGCATGCGACAGTTAGGCCGCCATTACGGAAGCGGACAAATAGCTGTTGACGTCCAGTGCGAATAAAAACAAACCAAAGAGCCTTGGTATCAACAAAAATAAAAGGGTTAACCAAGATGTCAGACTTGACAGTATTAAAAAAGTACACCAGCGTCTCGTTGTGCTAAAGAATAGCAGAGCCACCTCTCCACCCCAACCCCCAAGGTGAATTCCCATAAAACAATAAAAAATCACTTACTTTGTGTGCTTGATGACAGTTCCCACTTTGATGGGAAACTACCTCTAGCCCGTAAGAAGCAGCCTGCACCTCACTTTTGAACAATCTAGCCAGACTGAAATGGAGACACAAACCGCTACTGTCCATTCAAACTAGCGAGAGAAATCTTTGCGAGAGAGTTCTTTGCTTGTTCTGTTAGCAACGGGAGACTGGGGAATGAACATTGTGCATTGGGTCAATCATATAGGGAGCTGCCTCCTAACCGCAAACATCCTCTGTATCGTGTTGGCCTTAAAGGATTAAAAAAACCAAAATGGATGTAAAATAGATGTGATTTTTAAAGCTTGTGACCATAACTGTTATCGGTTATTTGGAGAGCGATCTGTTATAAACTCTATAAACGTGTCTGTTCATATGCGGTGTTGCATACACATAGTTCCTAAAAGTGTTTCAGGCCCATGCCGACATGCCTTACTCACCAGCGTAAATATTGCTGGGATTTATAAAACATAGTTGTATTTTACTTTAGCCAGTGTCTTCTATACTGCCCCCTACTGTTGCTGAATGACTTCTGCATGAAAAAAAACTGATGGGAAGGCACAGAACGCCTTTTGGGGGTGTGTTTTACCCAGTGCATTCAAAACTACATACTTCACACCACACTGCTGGTGTTTATATGAGCAAAAAAAAAGTATAATTTCACGATACAGAAAATACTTATGAAAGTAAATTAACAAACATATGCAATTTAATCATTTTATTTTTTCTGGTATTCCACAAGGTATGAGGTCTCCATCACACCTAGCCTGACAGGAAGTCCCTGCTGTGGACCTGCTCCAAAACCACATGTAATATGCAGGAAGTACAATGTGCTAGCTGAGTTGCGATTATCACAAATGAATTATTGCCAGCAAAGTTTGTTTTGGGAGCCCCGTCGGCCTTGGTCTCGAAGGGTTACCATCACAGTCTTGAGGCCAGACCCGTCTTGGTCACAGGCCTATTCCCACAATAACACAGTCTTGGCACAGGTTTACATCTCAGAAAGCTCGTTCATGGTGTTGGTATTGAACAGAGCCGTCTTGACTGTGTCAGTGGCTGTATGTGTGAAATTGTGTGGTGTGAGAAGCATGGCCAGTTGAGTGTGTGTGCTTCTTTAAGTTCTGTGTGTGTGTGCGTACATGTGTGTGTGTGTGTACGTGTGTGTGCATGCATGCAAAAGATCATCCACAAGTACGGTTTATACAGTAATTTTGATTGGCCTCAACAGCACCTCATTGGTATTAACCTAGCAATTGAAGTTGAAGGACGCTACACAACCAACACAAAGTTTTCCACCTGCTTCAGTTGTGAGTTGTAGTTGTTACAACAGTATGCACACCGTTTCTGCACACTGAGAAAATGTTGCATGCACTAGTGTTTATGACACAAGCCCACGTGCGGGCTGTGGCTTTGTGACCTCATACTGGTCCATTGATGTGATTGGCTGCTCAGGTTAACAAATCAGAACCTCTCCAGGCAGATCACAAAGGTCAGAATGTGGCAGAAACTTCTCTATTCTTAAACATGCAATAAGGTCTTCAGACGAACTGTAGGATATGATTTTATATTCTGATTTGAGGAAAACATGTCTGTAGTGTACATAATTATTACACACCTGGTTTGTATCAGGTTATTGAAATTGAATCCTTCACTCATCCCATCTGATATAGTGTACCCATTAAATTTTCCATACTAGTACAGTAATTAAATGTAAACATGTCAAAAATTCAGGTAGGATAACAATTCAATATCCATGTAATTTTTCTATAACCCGGCATATTAAAATAATGCTTTCTTAAATTCACAGAGACTGAAATCTTGACAGAAATGTTTTCATATAGCTGAAGTGTAAACGCCCATGGTAAAGGGGAAAAAACGGGGAGAAATAACATGTTTTTATTCCCGGAGGTAATCACAGGGAAGGTTAAGTAGATGAGGCAATACAGCCTGGTTCAGGTCATCTTATTAATTGATGCATTCAAGAGCATGTACATGCGTGTGCATGTACGCTGAACATGTTTACACGGTTCGTCTCAGTGAGGTCACTTGTGTTTTCTTTGCAGAAGGCTGGCCTTATCAAGTATAGAAAGTCTCTTGTGTGTGTATAGAAGGCTCCTTGGATGGGTCCATGTGTGTAGTCTAAATATAAACACCCATATACAACAGGTAACTTACCAGCGTGTAGATCCTTACTCGAGACACACTCGAGCCATTTAGTTCAGGAAGCACTTAAGGCATAAAAAACAGCGTGCCACTGCAGATTTGAAGAACTGAAAGTAGACGTTGGAAAGTTTATGGACTCCGGCGAGGATAAATATTGTTCTTTCCATAAACACGATTCGATCTGGAAAAAAAAGTCAAGATAGTAGATTTGGCCTCGGGCTCATTCGTGCCGAAATAGGCCCTCCGATACAGGAACCGTTCTCCGTAGCTCTTCCTCTGTCCCCATTTTCCAGAATCTCGCGAACTGGCAATACATGTAAATGGAGATAAATACACAAGTGCCAAGGTCCACCTCCATCGGGAACAATAAGGTTAAAGATCAAATGAAGAGTCTACTCTACAATAACTAATACAAATAAGCGCTATAGCACACACTGATCAGGAAGGATAGCATTTACACCTTGGGTTTTCAGCAGTGGGTCCGTGGACCCCTTGGGGTCCTTGAAGGTACTGTCGGGGGTCCCTGGCCAGACTTAATATTGATATGCAATGACTACATATAGATTCGGGAAAATATTTTAGAACATAAAACTTTTTTTTTTAAAAATACAAGCCATTTTAACTTATGATTGGGGATGGGTACCCTGTCGGCACTTGCAGTGATTGGTCGGTGCGTGCTGATTGACAGGTGTGCTCAGCGATGGCGTCAACTCAATGGGAATGATTTATAGCTTATCTTTAGATGGCCGTTCCAGAGGGGATGTGGTATGTGGTGTATGGGAAAGGGCCACCAGAATCATACACATTGTAGGTTTTCTTACGTTTTATACAGATACCCCACAAAATTACCCCACACAACTCAGGTACAGGACTTGCGAAAACATAGCATTATGTTTATTGCATGTTTACTATTTAATCCCAACAAATTAGGAAAAGTCATATAGTGTCAAGATGGAAAAATAATGTTAACTGGTTTTTAAGATGCGCCAAACTGAATCAGGTCAAATTGACCCCGGAGATAATGTGAGGGTTAAAGCATTTCTGCACTTATATACAATAATGATGGATTTTAGGCAATATTCCAAATGGCCAATGTCCAGTACGTTGAAGTGTGACTCTCCACTTGCAAGGCTATTGTTCTGTTCAGACGGACTACAACCAAAGCCTGTGTTTTGACTTTGGGGGCCGCTTGTTGAATGTCTGGTCTCCACCGTTCTCTCTGTGTCAAACGCGCGAGTGGCCTCACAGCCAGGCGTCTGCTGGCGGAAGTTTGTGGAAGTTCCAAACGCGACCTTGTGGAAATGGTTGGAGCGCCAGGTATTCCTGTCTGTGTTATTGTATGGAAAAACATAATGAGAATATTTGGCCGCGTGCTTATCCGATGCTATCTCTTCTTCTATTAAAGAGCAGAACGCACATTTCCAACCTTTTGTGATGCGATTTCCCGGAGCGTAGAGAGCGTGCGGTTCCGATGCCAAGCTCCGCGGGGTTTGCACAGCCACTCACCGTTGACTCAGTTATCTCTTCCTGGTTGTCTGCATCCTGCCGCTTAGCGGGAAATGTCACACACTCTCGTTCATTCATACTTCCTACAAATAACTGTTTTCATAAAAAAAAATGTACACAAAGCTAAACAAACAATGGGAGAGCAGGCTTCGCTTGGCTGTGTCGCACACGATATCACTTCCTGATGTCGTTTAACTTCACATTCAGTAGGTTTTTCTTTTGTTTATTGCTGTGTTAAATGAGAAATGTTTTTCGTTAACCGTTTTGATTAATGTTTTTGTTAAATGCTTTCAGATGAAGTTTCTTTGTGTGATCACTTTTCTTTGGTAGATTTTTGATGCAATGGCTTACAGGGAACTGATGTGTGCACTTTGGACCTCTGGGGTCATTGTATTTTCTGACGTACGGCTGTCATTGCTTCTGGTTGAGTCAGAGGAGCGCTGCTTGTAACAACAGGCACTAGAAATGCGATCAACCGAAAATGTATTTGAATGACAGTACTAGTACGAAAACGTGGAGTCAAACCGCAAAGGGCCTGATTTACTAAGACCTTTAGCAAAACTAGTAAGACAACCAAAAAAAATACCACGACCAATCATTGGTCATCATGTTATTGGTTTTGCGTGCGCTAAAAGGTTTTGCACATGCTAAATATCTTACTAAATCAGGCCCAAAGTGTGCTGAAGATCTAAGCATTACATTTTCTGAAATATCTCATGGGGAACAATCTTACAAAATCAGATAACTACAGTTTGTTTCATTCAATTAGCTCAGTACTCACCAATGCAACTTGCTGAAGCTATTTTTCCATGTCGGTTGCATGTGGTGTGTTTTCCAGTGCCGACCTTGGACTAATCACTTATTTTCAGGCGCTGAAAACATTCCATGCATGTACAGTAGACTTATAATGCGACCAGAGTGGTTGTGATCAAATACACGTCCTCTTCAACATGTTTTATGAAAAGTCTTGCCATTAACTTTCTACATTTCTGGAGGATCACAAGAAGCACGCTGTGCATTTTGTCACAATTCATGGCCTGCAGTGAAGGGACAGTTTCTTCTACCCTTTATGCTTTAGAAATAATGTGTGCAGTGCATTCAAACTGAGGCTGGCTGTGGCTCCCATGAGTCATGTTGACTGTGCTTGTAACAGTACAGCTTTAACATCTTCTATGACAAAGTACCGGGGCACAGAGCGGAAAACTGAGCTCCAGCTCCCGGGCACTGGGATTATATTAAACAGGATTTTCCAGGAGCAGAGTGGCTTGACAGGGTGCTTCCTAGATATTTTTCAAAATTCCTGGCTCAGCGAAAACCTGACAGAAGGGAATGTTTGTTTTGGATATATGAAGGGCCCGTGAGTGCATTACTCAGCACTTGTAACACATCCTCTGATTATGCATTTTAATAAATAAGCAATAACCGGCAGTGCACGCTGGTTTTAAAGGAATGCCACAGTTGCTCTCCCACATTTAAGAAAATTCAATAAAAAAATGCATAAATCCAATGGCAAAACACATTGTCTAAAAAATTCCAACAGTAGTGTTAGCATCTGCACACGCGCGCACACATGTACACACACACACACACACACACATGCACACACACGCATGCATGCATGCACACACACACACACCCATGCAAGCATGCACACACAAACACACACACACACAAGCACACACACACATGCACACATACACAGTGTGTGTCTGTGTGTGTGCATGCTGTTAGTCTACCATTTAATAACGCAACTGAAGTAAGATGTTCTTTCTGTTTCCTGACCTACACTGTGATTAATTTTCTTAAAAAAACACAGCTACTCACATCTGAAATGCTCCAGGTTACAAAGCCATAGAGTAAAAGTGTGTAAATCTTCTATACGGTTGTCTCTGCTCTATGATTAAGCTCACATCCAGCAGCTGCCTGCTCACTGACTACAGGCTAAGGCTCTAACACGGGCATCAAATACGGTTGTCTCTGCTCTATGATTAAGCTCACATCCAGCAGCTGCCTGCTCACTGACTACAGGCTAAGGCTCTAACACGGGCATCAAATACGGTTGTCTCTGCTCTATGATTAAGCTCACATCCACCAGCTGCCTGCTCACTGACTACAGGCTAAGGCTCTAACACAGGGGCGTCCAATCTTATCCAAAAAGGGCCGGTGGGGGTCGGCTTTTGCTTAGCCCCGCACTAACACCCGATTCTACTGATCAATGTCTTGATTGAAGACCACAGTTGAATCAGGCTGGGCTAAAACAAAAACCCGCTCCCACACCGGCCGTTTTCGGATGAAATTGGACAATCCCGCTCTAACAAAATACCCCTGCAAAGCCATGAGCCATATGCATGTGAGCCGATGCCTCCTCCTGGCAGTGCCTAGCTGTGTGTATGAGCAGCTTATTTCATTGGCATCCACAGGGGTGTTACGTATGTTAGCCGGTACAGACAGCACCAATGTACAACCTACAATAGGCCTCACGAAAGGGGTAATGATATCTGAAAAGGTTTTGCTGTAGATCTTGCTCTTGTAAGCCTATCCTGGCCTTATTTCAATGCTGGATTGAACTGCAAAGACAATAGTCCAGTCTCTTTTTTTCCCCCACCAGAGTTATATATTTGTGTTTTGGTCATGTCGCGCACAACTTAGGAACTGTGTTTTTTTCCAACCACAGTCATTAGTTCCCAGTTATTTCCCATCACATTTCATATAAACGATCAACCTGTGTTTACACCATTTTAAAATACACAGAATATACACAAGGTTCAGTGTTAAATCAACTCTGATCAACTGCATTTTACTCTGATAGAGTACATATGATCTTTATTGGACTCGTATAAATTCTGATGGACGTGAATTAACGCTGAAGATTTTAACGTGTGCAGAATAATCTCCCCTGGTTAATTACAAGATTCCCATGACTTTTTATGATACATGTTGTTCGCTCATCTACCTCATCGCTAGCTATTAGTAACCTGACCGAAGTGTCGCTGATGTTATGCACAATCACAGCTACAAAGTTCTGAAGTTCCCGCACAGGAAAATAAAAGTGAATCTGTTCTATTCTATAGCAGCATTGCATTGACGCTGTCTTATGACAACAGTAGTTTTATCCAGACAAGCTTTAAACATTATTACATGAAAATATGTTTTCCTTGAACCACATTTGACTGAAAAATAAAATAAAAAACATTCCAGTTCAAAAAAAAAAAAAAAGGTTCTCAAGGGAGTACCAAACCTGCACTCCCGGCCGTTTTTCGTCATAACGGTGGAGCGGTGTGTTTCGCGGTTTCAAGCGCTATGCTCAGAGGATTTTCCTGAGATTGAACCTTAAATAATGGGTTGATCATGCTTCAGCTTGCAGGTGCTTTGTGTTAGCTCATAATATTTACCGCCATGTCATGGCCCCAGGGCTAGTTTAGCTGTTGTCATAGTTACGGCGAACCAGCGGAAATGTTTCGGGGTTAAAGGCGTTAATGTGCTATTGATCTTCAAACTGTGATGCAGAACTATGACTCAGTTCTTGAAAATAGGACAGAGCACTGAAAGTTTATGGACTATCTATATTATTTAACAAAAACAAACAAACATAGAAAACAGTAGAGTGAAAGAACCCAACAATAAGGAAAACGAAGAAGAAATGATGCTAAAATAAAAAGTGCATGCTAAACCTTGTGAAAGTGCTCAATGATAAAGCACACAAATAACTTCATTATTCAATGACATGTTGCACAACAGTGTCTGCCATGCAACCGATGCTGTGCAATGGACACATATTCAACTTTAAATCTGACAAAACTCAGTTTGTTGTATACATCTGTGAAAAGATATATGAAGCCCCAAGGTTCTAATAGGTGAATACAATTATAGGAAAATAATATTATTTATTTATTCACTGTTGGTTAACCCTATAAAGAGTAGGTTTTTTTGGAATGTTTTCGGTGTTCTGAGAACTTTCCAATAGAGGCCTGTCACATAGAACTAGAACTGTCGTTTCCAATGGTTACAGGGACGCGCCGCCATTTTGGAGGACCAACCCTAACAGAGACGCTTAACGTTACCACTGAACTAGTAGTGTTCGCTACTCCATGAAACGAGTTTCATGCTAACGCTACTATGATTGCTGTCCTACAATGACGAACTTCTGCACTGCGTACTGATGTGCGAATAAAACTGAGAAAAGGCGAAAATGTCCTTTTACATGATAATCTGAGTACTCACCATAGTAGCTAAACCACCAGGCAGGGTGAACAAACTAAATTTTACGACCGAAGGAAGAGACTGGTGGTTGAAAGCAGTGAGGAGTGAGCTGGATTTAGACAGCAACCAGGCTCGGATCGTTACAGCATAGGCTCGGATCATTAATGGTAAATTACGTTTTATGAACAAATTATAAAGTTAGCCAGTTAATATATACATAACTAGCTGGCCTAATGTACATTTATGTGCATTATCTTAATGTTAGAAAGTTAAAAGTGAATTCATCGCTAGGTTTAGCTAACGTTAGTAGCTATATCATTTGTGTGAACGACTGCTACACCTGTGAAACATAAATGTTAACCTAATGCGATACGTCAAGCATATTGTGAACATCAAAACAGTGTTCATTTGAACTATTATTACATTGCTAGTGGTGCTACATTGTACGATGTCTCACAAATAGATTGGATAAACTGTAAACATTAGCTACCTGTGCTGGCCAGGCAGGGTGCGAGCAATATGAGAGAATCCAGAAGAGGGTGAAAAGAAAATGTAACGTTACGATATTAAGCACCAAATAACAATGTATTTGAAAGTAATAATGAAAGTAACGGTAAATGTACTTTATGTGTTGAACTGATTTGCCTTTTATGGTGTCTACAACTGAAGTTCCCTATCGGGAAAATAAAAGTTATTATATTCTATCCATCAAGCTAAAATATGTTTTATTGCTGAAGTAGGCTACTGTAGCCTACCGTTAATACTTTAACATGTAACGTATCACTTTGCTCCCATATTAACTGCACAAGCACTTTACTTACCAAGGTGGTATACTACGAAGCAGGATTACTGAGTTAGTACTATCTGGATAACTCAATAAAACCCAGAACAGCTCTTTTTATTTCAGTCCATGCATGTTCCAGATTTGGGAGGGTTCCGGGTTTTACTCTGTAATGAATCCTGCTTCATACGTATATCCCCAATACTCCTTATAATATTTGTTTATGTTGGTATTATTAGAATATAATAGAATATAATAACTTTTATTTCCCGTGAGGGAACTTCAGTTGTAGCCCCAGCAACAATAAAAAACACATAGATAGTGGGACCCACAACACACAAACAAACATATCAAACAAAGACATCCAACAGAATCATTACATCAATCAAGTGAATGAAAGTGCAATACAGCCATGATTAAAAATAGCCCCCGCTGTCCCGAGATGTCCAGTGTGACCAAGCAGTCCAACACACAAACTCCACCTCCCGATTAAATGTGATAGCCTATAAGTTTGGTTTGCATAACGTTATGGCGTAAAACGTGGGCGTGTCTGGCCAAATTGTGACGTAGGTGACAGGCCTCTATTACAAGTAGTGATTGTTACATCAGAATTAGAATGTTCAGTTAAGAACATTCCAATCACATAATTGTGATTTTACACCTTAAAGCAGGGGTGGGCAACTCCAGGCCTCGCGGGCCGGTGTGTATGCAGGTTTTTGCTGCCGCCAGTTAACAATTATTTAATTAGCCCAATCGTTTACACTATCTGATATTTTAATCTACATATCCGCGATATGAACAGCAGCTGATGAATGTTCTTGTGCCGGTATGCGTGTATTGTAGCATTTTATCGTTCTGTAATTTACAAGTGAATCGGTGATTGTGTGTATGACTAATTAGCTGATTGAACCGTGGTAACTGGTGGCAGTAAAAACATGCATACACACCGGCCCGCAAGGCCTGGACTTGCCCACCCCTGCCTTAAAGAGTTAAATTCAAGCCAGTAAATATGAATCTGTAGTCTACTATCCATATTATACGGAGACACTGGGATACACTGGGACACTAATAAAAGGATGTATTTACATTTTTTTTGTTTTATTTTTCACAAAAATGAAAGAAACGGGGATGCAGTAGCTGGGTGTGAAGTGCAGCAGGACTTTGTCTGGTATAACAGGGATTGTGTTGTCTGAGTGCTGTACTAACAAAGCCGTCTCTCTTTTATTTATTTTTTACAAAACGTTTGTTTACTTTGGTTTTGTGCTTCTTCCCTTTTCTGTGATTGCCTTCCTTCCTCTTTGGCATGCTGGAGCAGCGTTCCCGCAAGAGAGCGTTACCGCTGCAGAGCGCAGTGCGTTCGCCAGGAGCCAGACTATGCCACTTCATTTCCATAGTGTGTTATAGGTGTGATTGCACCTTGAATAAATAAATAAATAAATAATAAATAAAGTAAATAAATAAACGCTGATGCTTTCAGATACTTGAAAAGCAATTCACCGTAGATTATATGAATGTTCATAAGCATGATCCATATGCCAATATGATTATGGCGATTCATGTCTGTCCATTAGAGGCCGAACACGTGATCTCACTTCCTATTTATTACACAAGACATGTGTTATTAAATATATTTTAAACAATACAATCATGTCTTTTCAATATTTTATAATATCTTGCTAATTATCTTAGACTTACTGCAGAAACAGCAGCCGATCATATACGCTTTAGCAATGCACTTTGCAGCTGAACTCAGTCCAGCACACTAAATCTCTGAACATCTATGTACAAGCCAGCTAAATCTTAAATAGAATCCTCATATTTTGGGTTTGGAATATTGTCATGGAACAGTAATTTCTGCGCCAGGCTACTTGGAACAGTTCTAAGTGTTTGTGGGCGTGGGGGAGTTGCTATTTGCTATCGCACCATCTCACCTTGTAACTTGACAGCGTAAATACTCGCTTGGCGAACAACACCAACCAGCTCGTGCCAGCGGGGTGTGTGACAGCACGTAGGAACAGCTCCAGGGAGTAGGCCTATACGACTGCCGTGCACTGCGGTTTCTCCAGGCGGGTGTCTGACCGCGTAATTAACTGCTTTAGCTATGAGCGGGGGAGCGGAGCACCTGCCAATGTCAGTATCCTCGTGACTGGTGTGACGTGGCGTCAGTTAATTTATCATGGCGCGCAACTGATGGGAGGACAGGGCGATTAATAGGGGTTGATGGAAGCTTTGACGTTTGGCACGCGGCAGTGGAATTTCCACTGAAGCCCTAGACGTGATTAAACAATGCAGGTGGCCTTTTCTCCCTCCCCCTCCGCAACCCCGGAGCCGAGGTAATACATGTGTTTGGATTAGATATTGTTTTATAGACCGTGGGATGGATGGTATACATTTGTGAATTCGAATTAAACCATGCGAACGTTTAATCAGATAATGCGTGATAAACAACGAAACGTGCATTAACAGCGTTGACCTATTGTGAAAGATCCTGTTTGGAGCGTTCTTTTGAAAGCAGATCACCCTTCAGAATATTCCCACCATCTGCGCCTTTATTTACAGCTCCACGAGGACTGGGTGCTGCAGGGTAAATGCGGACTGTCCGTCACAGTCTTGCTCTGAATGGCGCGTGAGATCACTGTGCAAGCGTAAAAAAAAAGATCTGGCGTCACGTTTTTACCGATCGTCAGTCATGTAAGAGAGAGAGAGCTAACATCTATGTAGATGTGGCAGCGGATTTTCCTGTGTTGTTTATGGACACGCAGAAGGGTTTCTGATGTTTACAAGTACGGTAAACCAGACGAAAGACTGGTGCGCGTGTTTATCACGGTGCTATATAATAGAATTACAAAATGTTTATAAAACATGTAAAGTGGCGCGAGGCGTTCTTTATATCGTTTTGATTTTCCTGGTGTATGTTTAGAGAAATCCATGTTATGCGAGCAAAAACTAATACATTAAAAATGGGCTTTTATTAAAAAATGACCAAGTTACCAACTAATTAGTTTTGGTGGTTTCCTTTATTGCACGATGTCATTCAAATTGGTTTACTTTGCTCATACACGTATACTGCAATCCTGAGTCATGTTTTGAATAACATTTGAGGAGGGAAAACCCAAAAGATAAATTAAAGATGAAACAAACAGACACTCTTTGGCGGGGTAGTGAGCATAAATGATTCCCTAGGTGAGTCACCTCAACACTTTGTTTCCTTTCTTCTGGGAAATTATATGATTTCAATTCCAAGGGGAAATGAAGCCTATGGAGCTTGATGGAAAACATGTGATTATGGGAAGGTTGAAGAAACTGCATGACCCCTATGACATTTCAAATGAGATATACTCCAACCACCACTGCTCATCTTCCCACTGCCTGGCAAAGACAACAACTTCCTTGTTTGGATTTTGTGGTGAACAGACAAGCAGTTTGCAATGGTTTTTAAACCCTTTTCCCCCACAATTCTAAGCCAGTGTTCTAGAACTCCATTGCTTTCTATTACCACGAGTGATTATAACATCAGCATTAGAATGTTCAGCTAAGAACATTCTAATCACATATTTGTGATCTTAGCCTACACCTTAAAGGGTTAAGTTGTGTTTTGAGTTCCCATAACCCAGTTTATGCCCTTGCATAGCAGATTCATAGTTAACCGTGTTAATGTCTTATTCTGTTAACCTATCTATTAGTTAAAATTTAGTAGTCAATAGACAGTGGGACAAGTGTGGCGACAAGTGACAAGGACAACTACGGTGAATTAATTCATGTTGAATAATAATCGAAATAACAAAAACACTTGCTCTTAATGGCATAATCTCTTGCCCATAATCTATGACATTTCACTTGTTCCTATTGTCATGGTTCGTGGGTTTTTTTTTTTTTCCCCCTCATCATTGTTTTCACCTGTGCCTCTACCTGCAGGGTATTTAAGTTCCTCACTTCCGCTTCTACGGTGCTTCATTGTCACTTGCTATTAGCTTTTAGTTCAGGTATAGGTATTATTCCTCCTGTTAGCGTTCTGGGCTATTTATTTTATTATTTGCTGTTCTCTCTGAGACAGTTTTCTTTGTTTGTTTAATTTGTTTTACACTCTTCCCAAATTACAACTCCCCCTCCGCTATGACGGCCAACCGGGCAAGTGCCGAGGTTTCCTTGCCGAATGTTAAAACATTTTTTTCCAGTCGTTGCGGTTTAGTGAACAAGAGTCCGAGGTAGCGTTCGTACTTTCACTACTCACCGAATCTGCACTTAACTGGGCTACTCCATTAATCAGGGCGAAGTCTCCAATTTTAAATACTACTAAAACACTTATGGACGAAATGGAATCGGTTTTCGACCATAACATCTCGGGTCGGGAGTTGGCTAGACGGCTTTATCACCTTCGCCAGGATAGCGATACTGTGGCCAAATTCACCATATAATTATGAGCACTGGCAGGCTTAGTCAGAAGCTCCCCTGATGACGTTATTCTCTGAGGCATTAGACAAGTCTGTTCAGGATGCCCTATCCATTCTTGAGCAGTCCGATTCTCTAGATGCGTTGGTATCTTCCGCTATTCGGATAGACAATTGACTGCGGGACCATTTACGCTGTAGAGAACACACAAAGGACCACCAGATAAGGTCTTCGGTTATCCCAGTCACGGAGTCCTCTCCTCCGGTAGTTAAACCCTGTTTATCTAGTACTAAGGAGTCCATACAGGTAGATTAGGCAGTTTGCCCACCTGCTGGAGACACCGCTTCTAAAATTGAGTGGTGTCGTTACTGCAGGAGGAAGGAGCATATTCTTAATCAGTGTCCGAAACGTAAGAAAAAAGGGAAAGGGGGGGACTCGCTAGAGGAACCAAGGCTTCTAGCGGGACTTCAGGGTACGGCACCTCGGACACTATTACCTGTTAGCCTTTCTTGGGGAGAGCACTCGCTTCAGGTCGAGGCTTTTATTGATTCCGGGGCCGTGGAATGTTTTATTGATGCCCAGTGGGCTAGAATTTTTTTAAATTCCGGTCCAGTGTCTGGACCAATCCCGGTTGGTTACTGCTCTTGACGGTCGTCCGTTGGGGTCAGGCACCATTAAGGAAGTTATGTCTCTTCTCACCATGTCGACTCTTCAACAGAAACACATTGAAAGCATTCAGTTTCTGTTGGTCGATTCTCCTGCTTATCCTTCGGTGTTGGGTCACACTTGGCTTGTTAAGCACAATTCCCATATTAAGTGGGGAGAGGATAAGTTAGTTATTCGTCAATCGGGTTCCGTGTGTACCGCACAGGGTCACCTCGCTTCTTCCAGTTTGTCCGGGAAACGTGTTGACGTTTCTGATTCCGAGTCTGAGCTGGAGGAGGTTACCTCTCCGCCCAATCACGGAGAGTCTGTCTCAGGTTCGGAGGCTGGTAATGAGAGTCTTGAGTGGGACTCCCTGGCTGACGGATGTTCTAATTGGAGGGAGATTTCTTCTGAGGAGCTATCTGACTCTGAGATTCAGTGGTCTCCTCTCCCTGGGTCACCTACTCAGAGAGGAGTGACTGGGATTGCTGAAACACTTTAATTTTTTTTGCCTCCCAACGTCCTGGCTGAATATGCCGAATTAGCAGAGGTTTTTAGTAAACAGAGGGCAACCACCCTTCCTCCCCACCGCCCTTATAATTGCGCCATAGAACTCTATCTGGGTACTACCCCTACTAGAGGGAGTCTATATTCCTTAGCGGCTCCTGAGAGTGCGGCTACGAAGGAATATATTAAGGAGGCGTTGGCCAATGGGTTTATAAGGCCATCTACTTCGCCTGCTGGCACAGGATTTTTTTTGTTAAAAAGAAAGATGGAGCATTAAGGCCATGTATCGATTATCGCTCTCTAAACGCCATTACTATTAACAACTGGTATCCACTTCCCCTGATGAATTCGGCATTTGAATGCCTCCAGGGGGAGCTCTCTCTTATCGGGTAAGTCAGCGAGTCTGCAAGACTCTCATCGCAAGAATTGTCTTTGAGGGTTGAGTCGCGTAAACTGGCTCCATGTTACATAGGATCATTTAAAATGATCCGTAAGATAAATCCTGTAACGGTGCATCTTCAATTGCCATGCTCTATGCAGATTCATCCTACGTTTCATGTTTTGCATTTGAAGCCACTGCTGATCAGTCCGTTGTCGCCTGCTGAGAGACCCCCTCCTCCTCCTCGGATCGTGGATGGAGGTCCAGTGTATACTGTCCGCCGCATTTAACGGAGAGGCGCGTAGGTAGGGGGTGGCAGTTTTTAGTGGACTGGGCGGGGTATGGTCCAGAGGAATGGTGTTGGGTTCCAGCCAGAGATTTGGATCCTAATCTAATTAAGGATTTCCGCAGTAGTCGGTCTGAGGGATCGTCTGCGATCATCCCTTAGAAGGGGGGTCCTGTCATGGTTCGTGGGTTTTTATTTTTTTTCCATTGCGGTTCTCGTCCTTATTTCCCGATTGAGAATCTATCAGATTTTTGCTTTCCCTCACCATTGTTTTCACCTGTGCCTCTACCTGCGGGGTATTTAAGTTTCTCACTTCCGCTTCCCCGGTGCTTCTTTGGCATTCGACATTGCATTGAGCCGATATAGCCAGGTACTAGCGACCTTGTGATATTAAACGCTGTTTATGTTCACGGGGGACTTGCTATTAGCTTTTAGTTCAGGTATAGGTATTATTCCTCCTGTTAGTGTTCTGGGCTATTTATTTTATTATTTGCTGTTCTCTCTGAGACAGTTTTCTTTGTTTGTTTCCTTTGTTTTACACTCTTCCGGCCATCCAAACTTATGTGCCGAAGGTGTTTTTTCTATGCTAAGTTTCCTGTTTTGGCTCCATTATTGAGCTCGGGAGATTTAGTTTGTGTTTCACTCGTTATTCAAGTTCACCCTATTTAAGTGGGTTAATTTTTGTTTGGCTGTTTAGCCACAAGGAAGTAGTTTCCTGTCTTTTCTTTCTTTGCATTTATTTTGTTATTCCCTTTATTGGTCCTCACTGTGTGAGTGACTTGTTTCTGATCCCCCTACCTTCGCGTTTGATTATCCGCCACTAAAATCCATTACACCTATAAACAACCATAGTATTAGACAACGATTGTATATCATGGCTGTAGAAAGTATAAGGGAAATGCCATTGAATTAGTGAGTACAGCTAGCGACACCAAGGGATTTCTGTGAGAAAATAACCCATTTTCTGTCTACCAATCAGCCCTTTGCAAACCGTTGATTTATAGCACATTTGGGCTGGTGACGCTCTGTACCCAAATCAGAAAACTCCAAATAATTTCACGCTACAGTCATATCACAAACATAAATTTGTTACGCGGTAATTGTTAGACAAACTATTGATGATTCTATTTCAGGAAATGGCCCTAGAAGCTCTTTGTAGACAGAGACTGTCTGTGGACTTGAGTGATGTGGCATTCAGTGGCCGTAGCACTTGGAACACATTCCCTGGCTGTACTAGCCTCAATTCTCTATACCAGACTACCCAACAAAAATAGAACTGTGCATTGATATTACAGCAGCGAAAAAATATAAATGTTGAAGTAGGTCATTTCAGTTTTTTAAAAAAGGTTGTTTAAATTTTCAATGCTGTAGGTGCAGAGAGGAATCAAATTTTAAGTGCATATTTGATTTCAAAAGTCAGAGATATCTCTGAGATAATATTGCTTCCCTGGAGTTAACCTCTATTTTTAATTCAATGGAACATCCTAACAATGTCTGAAGATGTTGACCTTATCAGATCATAAACCCACTTATAATCTCACCAGTGATAAACGGGTAAGAAAGGGTGATGAACTGACACATTAGTCAGAAGGAAATATAATGGCTGCAAGGTAGGGCTGTCCAATAGCTCTTAGGGCTTGGTGTAACAGACAGGTTGACTAAATCACAGTATAAGCATTAAGCGGTTTGATTGGATATACAATTGCTTTATTTTAGAATATACATTCTGTGACAGTTTAACACTGAACAATTTACACTGTACAGATGATTGCCATGAGTCATGCAGTGTTAAAACTGTTCCACACAGGAAATGACACAGAAAATTAAGTACATTGTGCTTTGCCACTGGTTTAATTACCGTGGAAATTCATTTTAAGGTTTGCCTTGAGACGTGAGAATGCTGAGATGTTGTAAAACTCAATAAGAAATCAAGAAAACTGATCTTCTTTAAATGCTTTTTTAAAACTTTATCTTAAAGTTTGCCCTCTAGACCAGTCTTGTTTCTGTTATTGTGCATGCAAAGTAAAATGTTCAGTGTTAAATAAACTCTTACAGAGCAGCTTACATACGGTCCATATTGGATTCGTATGTACTCTGTTAGAGTTGCATTAACACTGGCCATTGTACTGTGTAAAACTGAGGTCAACGGTAAACTTAAAAAATAAAAAAAGATAAACGGTAAAATATTGTGATTACATCCAGGTTGGCCATGGGCATTTCATACAGCTGCCTGCTGCCATTGCCGCTCAGGTGCTCTCCAGTTGAGAGCTGAGGTTTTAAGGACACAGCTAGCGCACTTGGATGCTGAAATAACTGAGGAAATGGCGTGTCCTTTACAGGCCAAACCAAACACCACAAACACTCCTCTAAGATCAGTGTAATTGGTTGCATTATACTTACTGAAACACAAGCACTTTCCCGCAGCAGTCGAGACAACTAAATAAGATATTAACTCACTAAAGACATTAAGTGACCATAAGTTGAACTTAAGTTCAGGATGTGTTTTTTTTTTTAGTCAAGGAGAGGGTCATTCATTGAGATCTCAATGATTTCAGGTAGAAGTCTGTGAGATTGTCTGTGGCCCTAAATCAATCCCCTTGCCTCTTCCGCGCTGCATTAGACTAAGGTGAACCGCTGCTCATCTGCAAAATACTTCTCTATTTATAACAATGGATTTACTGGATCTCCAAAATCAATGGCTTGCCTGTCATTGGAGACTGTGTCTCTCCCATTCGCCGATGCCGCTGCCCGCAGCCACCGTCAAGCCAGGAAATCCTGAGCGCTATCCCACAATCCAGCACTCATTGAGTTAAGAGGCGGGCTGTCGCCGTACTCCGGGGACCACTGGAGTGGCAATATGTGTGTTCTCTCTTTAATTACGGGAGTGCCTGAACAGAATTAAAGACGGGGACTAATAGTGCAGATGTTGCATTGTTTATTGTTTAAACTCAAGGTTACAGTGTCTCCAACTTGGCACAAAAACCTTTAAGCTCTGGGCTCCTGCACCAGAATTTCATTCTCTGTAAAGATGAATGGACTGTGTGGGATATTTAATATTAATATCATTTGTTACATTTACATGTTTAGTCATACACTCGCAGAAAAAAGGTACGAGAAAGTGCCTAAAATGGTACTAACGCTTGCTGCTGGGGTTACATAATTTCTATCTTTTTTGCTTCTAAAAAAGGTACTTACTACTTTAGTACCCAAATAGAACATTATTGTACTTTTGTGGAAATTCCTTAAAGAACAAAAAATGTACCTTATTTCTGAGAGTGTAGACAGTGGTCATTGCAAAAAGTGGATTATGGATTATTGTTTTACAGTTTATGAAAATGACTGTTAAGAATTTAAGCCCCATAAATCCACAACATCATGGAATACATGTTGTTATTTTCATGTTCTGTGCCATACGTTTATTTTTATTTTTCACTTTTTAGTTAAAATGCTATCCTGTTACTGTGCCACAAACATGCTAATGATCAAGTATTCCTTAAATATATTCAGATTTCATGGTAATCCACTCCTCAAAGCATTGGCACAACAGGTCCATCACAGTAATGCATACCTAACGGGGGATTAAAACAGCCACTGGACATAATATAACCTAATCATCGAAACCTCATGTTTACGCATTTTCTCAAATGTTGTCTTGAACATTGATTCGATTTTTTTTACTGGTTGTGGGCCATTCTGTATTCTCCACATGAAGAATACAATGATTGGTCATGATACAAGCTTGTGGTTTTATGACTATTTCATGCTCAGACAAAAACAGGCTTCTGATTGGACGTTGCAATTCAAGTCCCATCAGCATTTCACCTCATTCTCATAGACATTGGAAAAAGTACATATCTTGAACTGTAGGAACATTGTAATGACACACTGACCTTTTTGACTCACAGACGACAGTGACTCTTCTGTATGATAAAGATACATCCGCAAAATCATGAATGCTGATGTTCTGGTCATTTTTGTATTAAACCGGAACAGAGTTCTTTCCAATTATGTAATCGGGAGAAAATCATCAAACTTTTAGCAGCACTATTTTACAGCCAGTATTACAAATTAAAATTTTGTTTTTGGATGCATTTTTTTCTTTAACGAGGCAACAAATAAGTAAGGAACTACATTCCAGTCTTGTGTTTTGTGCTATACATGAAACTAACGTTGATAACTTCTTTTTTTTAGCTGTCTTTTGGGGAGATATCGCCTTAGATGAAGAAGATTTGAAAATGTTTCAAATCGACAGAACAATAGACCTCACCCAGCACACGCATGAAAGACAAGGGCATACATCAGGTAAGTCTGTCACTTGTTTTTCTGTGAATATCAAAAGTGTCATAAAAAGTTTTTCATTTTTCATCTGAAACATAAATAGAAAGATTTCATCATGTGTACTGTCAGTGTTTCATGGCTGTGTGATGAATAAAGTTTATTCAAAACATGTCATTCAAATTTGTGTAATGTAATAAGAGTTTATCACACTGCTGGGGTGTGTCCCAATACTAAAAAAATGCACCCTTTTTTCCTCCACTACCACCTCCTCTCCTCCCAGCCCTGGAAACGGATCTTTGTGTTTTAATCTAATGTTGCTGATTACATCTTAATTACGTATTAATGGTTACATATTAATTAATGTCTTGACGCAAACCGCAATGTCAGGTACATTTTATACTGTACACGCAAATACTTGTACTCAAAACGTTCAGGCAGTTTTGCATACTTCCCAGTAGGAGAGGAGTGCTAGTGGGGGAGTGGAGGAAAGGAGGTGGGGAGTTAAGAATATTGAGACGCACCCCTGGTAGCCATGTTCTCAGCATTACGCCTTTGAATGTCTAACTCAGTTCCACCATTACCCTGTAATATTTAAAATCAATTATAGTTGTTATTAAAGAGATTCTAGAAAAGAAACACACAATCCCATACACAATATTTATTTAGGCATTGACCCATTTCTCATGTATCACGATTAAGATCTGATATCCGGTAACAAAGTCCGCTGTGATATTCTCATCTCCATTACCAGACCTAAGCTCTATCCCTTTTTTCACATTTTAGCAGAGGTTGTTTAGCCACTGAAGACTATAACTTTTTCACAATGAAGTCACCCAGTAAAAAGACGAGAGAAAATTAATAATAAATAAATATTGACGTGGGGTTTGAGGGAGCTGCAGACCGGCTACAGTTTTCCTGTCATAAAAACCAGTGAGGTCTCTAATATTTCTGCTGTACATATTCTCCAATTCTAAGGTCTGGCTTCTACCGTCTTGTTTGTTCCTGGTCTTCCTGTTGGCCATGGCATTCCATTCCTTCAGAAAGGAAAGGAGGAAAGTAAAAAATAAAAAAAAGAGAGAGAGAAAGACTTAAGAGAGACATAAATGGGGCAGGGGGCGGGGGCGTGGGGGTGTGGGCTTTGGCCAGATGCCAGTGAACCGTACTAAACATCAACACGGAGGAAACGCAGTATTTCACACCTCACTTACTGGCTGAGTCAGCCAACCAGGGCAATATCAGACTGTCCTTACCCCCCACCTTTCAGAATGCTTTTACAGATCCCAGAACCGTCCTAACCCTCCACCTTTCAGAACGCTTTTACAGAATTCTGCACCATTCTAACCCTCCACCTTTCAGAACGCTTTTACAGAATTCAGCACCATCCTAACCCTCCACCATTCAGAATGCTTTTACAGAACCCAGAACCATTCCATCCCCCCACCTTGCAGAATGCTTTTACAGAATTTAGCACCATCCTAACCCTCTACCTTTCAGAAAGCTTTTACAAAGCCCAGAACCATCCTTATCCTCCACCATTCAGAACGCTTTTACAGTCCTACAGAACCCAGCACCATCCTTACCCTGTCATGGTTTCTCAGCCTGCTTTTCTCTGTTTGACCACTTCCCTGGGGAGCGCTCGTGTTGCATCTCTTCTCTTTGTTTCTTTGTCCGTTTCATGTTTTTGGGTTTTCTACTCAGTGTATTCACCTGTTCGGTAGTTCCTGTCATTATTTAAACCTCGCGTCACCTGTGTTAGACGCTTCCATATTGCCATTCTTTTGGTCAAGGAAAGCCGGTAAATTACGGTGTAGTTCGGACACTAAGTATCGACCGTATATCCTCAACGTGTTGTGGTTCCACGGGACAAGGGTGCATGTGTTCTAGAGTTTGATAGAAACTTAGATTAGGTTAGCCGTTTCTATCCTGTCTCTTTTTTTCACCCCTGTCTTCTGTCTTTGACAGATTGTCTTCTCCGTCGCTATACCTCTTGTTTATGTGTTTCGGCTCCCTCGTTGTGAGCTATAGGGTTTTTCTTTGTTGTTTGCTTTAATATCTCGTGAAGAGTTTTTCGCCCTCTTCGGGTCGCTTTGAGTTGTAGCGGTATTCCTCCTGGTGTGGAGAGTTATTATTTTGGTGTATTATCGTTATTGCCTGTTTGCGGGGTTTCCCTCCCGCTCTGTGGTGTTCAGTCGAGCACTTTTTGAACCTACTGTCGCGTCTGGTCCTCATTCCCACGCTACCCCTTACATACCCCCCACCTTTCAGAACGCTTTTACAGTCCTACAGAACCCAGCACCATCCTTACCCTCCACCATTCAGAACGCTTTTACAGTCCTACAGAACCCAGCACCATCCTTACCCCCCACCTTTCAGAACGCTTCTAGAGTCCTGCAGAAAGGACAGGTGTGTGTGTGAGGCCACACTATCTCACTGACACTCTCATTCATGGACATTTCATGAATCATTTTATAGTGCACCAGGCTTGTGGTCAGTACCATTTCAGTTCAGTCATTTCAGAAAATGGAATTAAAATTCACTTAATTAGTAAATTATTAATAGAACATAGTGGTATATTTCAGATCATGAATTGAAGTTCACTGCATTTCTTGAATTGACTGAATTAAAGTTGAACTGACCCCAACTCTGGAATTCATAGTCATATATAGTCATACAATGAAATCCACATGACTCCAGGACTGGAGTTAAACCCTGATCATAGGACCACCCGAGCCACTGCTAGAGGAGACTGTGAGAAACCCCATAGATACACCACCTTTAGCCAGACTGTCTTGTCTGTCAGAGGTGGTGATCTGTGGAACTATCTACCCCTGACAATTAGAGAATGCCCCACCTTTAATTCTTTCAAAAGTCAGCTAAAAATATGGCTAGTTTCCAACCAGACCTGTACACATTGCTAGACATTGTAAATTATGTGAGGCTGTCTTATGATGTTCCGTGTGTATTAGCTCTGTATTGTAGTATAATGTAATGTATCATTATTGTATTTTATGTATATTTTTCCAGATGTTGCTTTTATATTTGCCATGTCTTAACCTTTTAATCCACTAGTAACAGCCTTCTACACCTGGCAGGGGGACTGCCTCTGGAAACTAGCCTCTGGCTATAATTGGTTGGGTGCATTTACGGTCTATGTGCATTTTATGTACTATGATTGTTCATTAATGTGCTTGTCCCTCTTAAACAAATAAAATAAAGTAAAGTAAAGTAAAGTAGACACTGTGGCCCTCCAGGACTGGAGTTAAACCTGCAGAGGCTGTGGCCCTCCAGGACTGGAGTTAAACCTGCAGACACTGTGGCCCTCCAGGACTGGAGTTAAACCTGCAGACACTGTGGCCCTCCAGGACTGGAGTTAAACCTGCAGAGGCTGTGGCCCTCCAGGACTGGAGTTAAACCTGCAGAGGCTGTGGTCCTCCAGGACTGGACTTAAACCAGCAGATACTGTGGCCCTCAGGACTGGAGTTTCACACCTGTGCCTTAGCTGTTCACCAGGTGGCCACAGGTTACCGGGTGTTGTTAGCGAGCGGTGTGTGTGACGTTAGATTAGCACTAGCCTTCGCGTAGCACACTCTGTGGCTTCTCAACTGAAACAAACTATTTCAACAGCGCAACGGAACTTTCTGGTTGAACTGTCATTTGTTAGTGAGATAACATTATGATTAGAATGTTCCCTAGAGAGTCTTAAAACATATTTTATGTTCCAAACAGGATCTGTCAAAGCCATGGAAAACATTCCTGGCATAGCGCACACAACAAAACCTGGTAACACCCCCAGATGGTTATTATTTAGTCATGTGAAACAAAATGGAGGATACGTGCCAAATACTTTCAATACAATCATTTTAAGATTGGTCTGAGTTAAACTATTAATGTGGCAGGCTCAACATCGCTAACATTCCTGATATAATTAACTTAAATGACGGTCCACAATTCAAATGATTTTAATTAGCTGAGTTACCTTCTAAGGCCCTTCCTGTAAAGGTCATTTTGGCCAGCAAGGGAAGACCCGGAAAACTGAACAGATGTACACGCTGGGAGTGTTTACCCAAACTTTATTCATTTTCCAGGAATGTTTTGTAGTGTCAAAAAAAAAGTGTCAAAAAAAATTATCAGCTTGAGGGTGTGTATGTGTATCATAGTAGTTACACGAGTGTATTACAATTGGTGATTCTGAATGAGAAAAAGGCAGTAATATCCTAATAAACAAAGGTGGAAGCTTATTGGCTGTTGTAAGCTTCATGGCCGTACACGCTCTGCCTTGTGTTCCAGGTGGATTTGCGGAACAGGAAGTGGTGAAGAAGAAAGGATCTCTATACCTGCTTCTAGAGAGGATACGAAGATTGAGCTTTGGTTTGTTCTTCATTTCCTGTAATTGCCGGGTGCACGACGCCCACACACATGTTTTGAAAAGGCAATTATCTGTGTTAGATAAATAATATTAATATAATAATATAATAATTAAAAATGGCATCGAGTCACAGATGGGAAACGGCTAATTACTCAACAAGACTTTAAGTGGCCGATGACTGATACTGGAGCCAGAACTCAGAACTGAACCTTGGTTGAATAGCCAAAGACAAGCTGTAGCCTGCTTTGCCTTTCTGTGAACTCGTCACCAAACAAGTTAAACGTTGTAATTAGGTGACGATCCTTCTTCTACAATTGAAAATATAGAGGATGGGAAGTGACATAATTCTATTGCTTTGTGTTTGCCTCCAACAAACCACTTGTAATGAATGTTTTAACTGAAAATACGTCACAACATGCCATTTTGTTATATTTATAGTCCAGACATTGATCATTGCGATAATAACGCAAGCATAATCCTTAGCATATAGCTGCAATATGATTTAGAACAAAATATTTCAGTTGGCTGTTAAACACACTGTTGAAGCTAATACCAGTTACAGTAGTGCTGATCTGGGATCAGTTTTGCCTTTAAACTCATAATGGATAGGGTTAGGATATGGACAGGAGAAACCTGATGCCAGATCAGCACTCCTGAGTTGCCTTATAAATCTGGGCCCAGAGCTGCCAATATTGATTCAGCAGCAATATTTTGATCGCCAGGACACAATCTTAGAATTTTTAAATTGTACAAAAAATCTGAACCCTACTCAAACATGGCTCTTTTCTTTTACACCCCAAATGAACACAATAGTGTTTTTCCAAACCTCACTAAGAACAGTTGAACCATATTTTTTTGGAAGGCAGGGATCATTTTTCTGATAAATGGTTAGATATCTGCAGTTTTACCTTTTACCCTATTATTCTTGGCGATTTAAGTATAATAATGTGATTGTGACCAATTTAAAGTAAGCAAAGATGATTATCTCAAAATTGATAAAACTGGGCTAAGCTTTGGAAAAAATACTCAATTATCAACTACAGTATTCACCACATTTCAAAATTACTTGGAGCAAATAACAGCATCTGCTCAACGTGAACATGCTATATGGGATAAAGATTTAGTTCTGGTGCCTGTTCCAGAAAGCAGGATTACTGAGTTAGCTGGATAACTGCACTGAGTAAAACCCGGAACCTTCCAAAATCTGGAACATGGACTGAAGTAAAAAGAGCTGTTCCAGACTTGGGAGGGCCCCTGATTTCCAGTTTCAGCTAGCCATTATTTTTTGTGAATGAGGCTCTCATCAGTGTGACCCCAAACAAATTAGTAGTTTTCTACTCAGAACACTTGAAACCCCATCCACCATAGCCCTTGTAAATATGTCATCCTGTTTGCTTTCCCTTGTATTAATAACTCAAGTGTTTAACTTTCTACGTAAGCGATGAGAAAAAATAAAGGGGGGAAAAAAACAAATTATTTCCCTCTGCGCACCGACATTAAAGAGATTTATTATTTTCGAGTAGACAATTAAAGGATATCTCAATTATCTCACAGACAATGGGCAAAAAAACTCCAGCAGGGAACCAACGGGCCCCAAACCCTCAGGGAAAACCGGGAAGGGGAGAATTCCTCGAGCAGCCACTTCCAGAGCGGAGCGAATCTGGCCTGGAGGAGTCATCCCGTACATTATCGGAGGAAATTTCACCGGTGAGCTGCCCTGCTTTTGTTTTGGTGAAGAGGCGGGGTGGGGGGGGTAGTAACTTACCTACCTAAGGAACCATTCAGTAGCGGTTATACGATTAAACCCAGTGAAAATGCTTTGTTGGATGGACCGAGGTTGATTAATAAAATGCTTGTTGCAGTATGTCCAAATTAAAAATGTACACACTTCAGAGAGAGAGAGAGAGAGAGAGATTTTAACAAGGTTGATTCATTTGTGGTTGGTACAAACACAAATTTACCCTGGCACAAACCTCCTGCAGGTGTCCTGTTAACCCTAGATGCTACACATACTGTACTCCTAGGTATAGTAATAGTTACAGGTATTATTCATTTAAAAAACAAACATTTACGGTATTGTTTGTGTCTTGTAAGGGTTTTGGCGGGGGTTTGTTAAGAGCACGGATGTGTCCGTGGTAACCAGTAGCGAGTTAAAGCCGTGGTACTCTAATCTTTGGTCTGGTGCAGGAGATCCTGGTGGTTTTACGTGGGGTTAAGAATCAGTTCGCTTTGAGGACATGGTGCAGCCTGCAGTAGGCAGCTTTCAATGCTGTTCTGAGCAGGATTAAAGGCTAGCACCGTAATCCGGAGCCTTGCTCTATTTAACCACAAATAATCAAAGAACTCCGCATACAGTACGCTCTATATGTGTGTCCGTGTCTGTGCGCGCGCGCGAGTGTGCGTCCCCGGTTGAAAGCATTGCCTGTTTGCATTCAAAACTGTACGTCCTACCTCAGGGTTTTCAAAGATGTTTTCGAAATTCAATAACATCGCTGCAGCCCCGATCGGCTATCTGCACGTGACCCCGAAATACACGCGCATGACCTGAACGAGCCTTCTTGCGTCTTCCAGGAATATGCACGAGAGGCATTTCTGTATCGATAACGCGGAAGCTGGATTAACAGAACTGTAATGGGATAAAGAGGTAACATAATTAAGGTGGTTAGCTTTTTCACAGTTTATCACGGTTTATTATGTTATAGTGACAATAATCTGCGTTTGTAAAACATTTTAAGGCCTCCAGCTCCAATACGCGGTTTCCTGGTACATGCTGTGGAGATTTAACAGCTGCATTATGGCTAATATCTCTGTTTGTTATTCGAAGTTTAGCATCAAGTTTTTCCACAAAAGAAACATGAACTATGTGATAATTTGTGGGCTGTTAAAAAACAGTATTATAAAGTAGAAACAGAAGCCGCTAAATCGGATGTTAACCCATGCATGGTGTCCACATTTTGAAAAAAATGTTTTTTTTTCTAGTGATTTTACATGTAATTTTGAGTAATAAAATGAATCTGAAAAAAAAATCTTGAATTCAATTCAATCAGTTCAGGAAACTGTCCAATCAGTTTCTGTGAGGATTTTTCTAATATCATGGATTTCAATGAATTACCAGAGTCAACTATACTGAATTAGAATTGAGTCTAACTCTATCATCTTTACCGTGTGCTCTTACTGTACTTTTGCTAATATAGCTATTGTGTGCAAGTTGTCAGCCTTTACATCTCGGCATTTAGCAGACCCTCCTGTCCAGAGCAATTCACACAGCTTATATTTTTTACATACAGGTGGATATTTAAAAAGAAAATCTGGTAAAATGGCACTGCCCAACCACGGAATCAAACCCACAACCTTAGGGTTACTAATGCAGTTCCATAACCATTATACTACACGGCTACCCCCTGCCCGTGCTTGAACGGACCGGAGTCTGTCTCTCACCATACTGTACAGAGTCCGTAATAGTGGGGTCCCTCCCCTCTTATCCAAGAAGGGCTGGTGTGGGCGCAGGATGTAGTTCTGTCTAAGTATTAGTATGAGCCAGCTAATTAACTAAGCATGGTGTTCAATCAAAACATTGGCTGGGATTCAATCAACATTTGTTCTTAACTCAGGCCTGTATTCAATCAACTTTTGTCCTTAAAGCAATAATTGTATTGGCTGAATGCAGAGTGTTGATTTTGGTTTTGATTGAATACAGGCCTTTGATTAGTTGAATCAGGTGTTTTAGTGCTTGGCTGGACAAAAGCCAATACGCTCACCTGTACTTCTGCAATAAGATTGAACACAACTGGTGCAAAAGGAAAAAGAGCCGAGTGTGTAAATTGTGTGTTTGTGTGTGTGCATGTGTGGTATTCCTTTTCTCAGGCAGTCAGCGGGCAATGTTCAAGCAGGCCATGCGCCACTGGGAGAAGCAGACATGTGTCACCTTCATCGAGAAGACAGACGAGGAAAGCTACATCGTTTTCACCTACAGGCCCTGCGGGTAAGCTCCAGGCGTGGCCCTGGGAGACGCCCCACCCCGCCCAGCCTTGCCCCGCCCCCTTGCCTGCTTGTTATGGTAAATCAGGGTAATCAGGTTAGCGAGGAGGAGGAGCGATGGATGAAGATTAAAGGTCTGCTTTTTAGGACACAGCAAGGTCCTTCAGGAGAAATCTTCTCAGCATCTGCAAAACTGCCCCCTGCCGTGCTGTCCGTTATGGTTACCATGGCGGTGGTCGACCGGGTGACCGGGCTGATGCGAGAGTCAGGTGTTCAGTTTGCCGGACATAATTGACACATTTTTTTTCTTCTTTTTTTCTGAGAGCGATTTGGAAGCTTGTCACGGTCGGGAGCTCTGACTGTAATCCACTCTTAATTATCAGTGGGGGTTGGTTAGTTTCACTAAGAGCTCTCTGTTGATATTGGCACAGATTAACTCGCTGTTCTGACAGAGACCTTTCTTTTCACCCCTTCTAGAAGGTTCTGCAACGGTAACAACTACGCCGAACAAACCTCCAAAAATGAGTGCTACAGTGGTCTGGCTCATTGACCACATTTCAAAAAATACTGTCCATTCAGGTTTTATTGCAAAGGTTGACAATAATGCGCGCCCTGAAAATGAACGCTGTAGAGATGCACATTTTTATTGCGTGCTTGAGCAGGGACTACGGTCGTATACATTTTCACTTTCTGGATTTTTGAGCGGCCATCTGTTTGGCACCTCCGAAAGGCTTCTTCTTAGCTGCTGAGAAAACGTAAACTCATTGTGTCTGGGGGCGAACGCGGTATGCGTTTGACCGCGCCGAAGGCAAGGCCGACCGCTGACTGACGAGCGAAATGCATGTTTCTTTTTTTTTTTTTCCATTTGTAATCTTTGCTGACTTTTGAAGAACAGAAGGCTCAATAATGGCACAGTCACAATGAGAGTTGACAAGTTCACTCAACAATGGACTCATTTTCCTTCCTGCCTCTGTGCCACCAGCTCTGCGGCCATTTTTCTCCTCCCATCAGTGCCTGCTATGAGAGGAACGCCATCTCTCTCTGTCTGTCTCTATCTCTCTCTCTCTCTCTCTCTCTCTCTCTCTCTCTCTCTCTTTCTCTTTCCCTCTGTCTGTGCATCCATCAGGTCTTCTCTATCTCTCTCTCTCCCACTGTCTGTCTTTCTCTCTTTCTCTACCTGTCTTTCTCACACACAACATACACTTTTTTTCTGCTCTTTCTTTCCCTCTCTGCCTTCTCCCGCTGTTTCTCTTTGTCTTGTCTGCTTTCTCTCTCTCCTGCTCTCGTAATTTCTCCCACTCTACTTTTCTCTCTTGCATTTCTACATCTCACTCTCCATCTGAGTTTCTTTCTCCGTCTCCTTTGTGTCTCTTCCTAATAATAGTAATTCGGCTATATCATAGCTCACTGTTTCCTTCTTTGCTTCCTAGAAGCTTGCATTGCTCTTGCACAAAAACCATACACAGAAAATCAGACTGGGAGACAGGACGTCCCATTGACAAAGTCAGCCCCAACGACGTTTCTCTTCCCGCAGTATCTTGGCTGGGCCTGGAACGTGCTATCATTACAGCATAAAGGGAAAGTGATTAAGGCGCGATAATCCGGTCTTTAAATAGACAGCACCTATGCCGCTGTCTAGAGTGATTATGAGGATCAGTCATCCGCAGGCAGCACTGCTGAGCTGCAGGACGACACGGGAGCATGGCAAGTCGTGCGCGTGCCAGGTGTAGTGTTGCGGAAACAAGCTGCCGATGGAATAGAAAAGTCGCAGCTGCCGATGGAATAGAACCGGAAACGTCCGTCCTGATTTAGCCTCGATTATATTAACTGAGTTTGAGTTTTTGGGGAGTGTAGTTGAAATTGTGCGCGTACGTGTCACTGTGTGGAGATTGTGGTGTGGTCCAGGTGCTTTCGAATCATAACCGCGTCTCTCATGAGCGACTGCTAGCTAAAAATCAGATGTGTGGAAAATCAGAAAAAAATATTGGGTTTCACGAGGCGAGCTAGCGAGAGGGACTGCTAATAGCCAATGAAAAATTACCTCTCAGCAACGGATAGATCCAGCCAGTGTAAGCAGACGTGCTTTCCTTCTGAAAAAAAGTCAGTCACAGTAAAAAGTCGATTCTCCATCTTCATTCGAGTCAGATTTGCAAGGTTCCTCCCATATCTCTTAAAATCTTATTGTAATAAAACTTGATCATAACCTAGGCATTCAGGTGAAACATTAGACATTACAGGTGTTTAAATTTGGAGGCCATGGTTTCATGACTCTTTTAATGGTCAGATCTGCTGTACAATGTGTTCTGTGTTCCAAAGCAAAACACTGATTGGTTCAAATCTGTGAGTCATGATCAGTAGTGCATGATAGCTCCACCCTTTTATTTTTCTGGGTCCCCCACTGACGCACAATAAAATGTTCAGTATTAATTCTCAAATAGAAGTTTTTAGTCCTTATTGGATTCTATAACAGAGTCCAATAAGGAGCACATCTGCTTTAGCAGAGTAATATACAGTATACTCTATCAGACTTCAGAGTTAGTGGTTTCATACAAGCTTTATTACTTTATAACCGCAAGAATAAACAACATAGTTAGAGGGCTGAGAAGAGACAGAGACCACAGCACTAAGCAGGAACAACAAAAGAAAAACAACAAAAAATCATGCTGAAAAGAACCAGATGAGTAGACTCACAACGGCAAGAACTCGGGTGTTTATTTGCGTCCATTTTAAGCGCCGGCTCCGCATTGCTCGGGAAGCGGAAGCCTCATCCTAAGGTGGTGACACATATTCTAACAACAACAACAACAAAAAAATGCGCGTGGTATGTGAGCTCTCAGGATTTCCTGATTCAGGGAAAGAATCCGTGGCTAACTCCTGTAGTGTGACGGGCCTGCTGCGGTACACACAGTCACGATTCCCAGAAACTGCACGGGGTGTTGTAAGCTTAAGGGATATAAGGGCTCAGATGAGATGGGGCAACCGTTAACAGGCTAACATTAATCAGCTTTGCACGCTGCCGGGAGCCCCTACCCAGAGCTATAGAGTCTGGCAGTCATCCCCAGATCATACATTTTGTTTCTATTATTATAATTTTTTTTACCACTATCTTTTTCTAATTCTGGGCGACTTGCACTTCATTATCTTCTCATGTGTAACTCATGTGGAGGCTGATATTATATGGCGTCTTTATTCAACGTGTTCCAGAGAAGGTGTCTATATCTGCTGCAAAGTTGTTTTTTTTTGTTTATCTCACTTCACTTCAGGAGAAATCTATTTTTTCACCTGCACAGGTAAAGCTATCTGTGTGGAGGTTCCGCACGCACAGTTAACAGGGCATTTATTATTATTATTTTTTAAATATACTGACTTGTACCCTATTCCTACAGGGGCCAATATATGTCAGAGCAACATGGATATATTTCTGTAATATTTAAAAAATAAAAACAATCAATGAAAGTATTATGTATCAGAACATATTATATTATAAGTGGGTAGAGTGTTGTTCTGAGGCGGGTCAGTTTTCCACTGCCTGGTTTACATTAAAAACTGGCTCAGACATGGCAAACAAGCTGTCATCGGTCACAGGGACATTTTTTTTAAATGCTTTTTTTATTATTATTTATTTATTATTTATTGCAAAACAAAAACTTTTGGAGATTTTTTGGAGTAAAATAAAGGATGGCTTTATATAACGATGTCAGATGGGCAATAACGCGCCTGAACGCTGAGAATGATCGTCATAAATGCAAGACCCCCCCCACCCCACCCCCCCGGCACATTTGCCAGTCTCTTTCACCTATGTTTTCATTATACCGATAGAATAAAGAAAGCAATGCTACATTGAATGAAACACCTTTGAGCTCAAGTACAATTACCAGGGGTGATAGAAGTTTACCTGGCAACCGGTCAAAAGTAAATAATTATTGGTTCCTGGCTTTAGACCCTAGGTCGCCTCATATCCTCAGGTAATAGGTAATAAGGTAAGGGACCATCTCCCCTCAGCTCTTTTGCAAGGGCGCAAGGCTATTTTGAGAAGTTTTCATTTTTTGCTGAGGATAATAAAATAGAGACGGCCCCTCTCTTTTTGATTGACAGGTGCTGCTCTTACGTAGGCAGACGGGGCAATGGTCCTCAGGCCATCTCCATTGGGAAAAACTGCGACAAGTTCGGGATCGTCGTCCACGAACTGGGACACGTGATCGGATTCTGGCACGAGCACACGCGGCCGGACCGGGACGATCATGTGACCATCATACGGGATAACATCCAGCCAGGTGCAGTTCTGTCTCCCCTGGTTCTGTCTGTCCTCTTATTCCTGTGAGATTACTCACCTGTCAAATATCCTGTAATACCTTCCCCTGGGATACACAAGAGTTTGATTTGCGGGTTTATTAAGTCATGGTCTTTATTGTAACAAATGGGGAAATGTTATCATGTTGGGCATTGAGTTCCACTCAGCAGGACAGTGTTTTGATTGGCACTGAATTCTGGGTAATGCCTCTTGTGAGAGAAAGCCCTGCAGGAATACTGACTGGCACAAATCTTTTCTGAGGGAAAAGCTGATTTAATAAGGACAATGTTGGCTCTGTATTTGAGTCTAAATAAATAAATAAACAACGTAATCTCCACACTGGGGGTGGAATTGAATGAGGTTTTCAACGTAGAATGTGGGGATCTTAATAAAGTACAGAATAAAACTACACGTTGAAAGTTGTGAGAATGTGGCATTTTTATAATTATCAGCAGCTGTTCTTACACAGACACAAACACACATGCAAATGCAGAAGCACGGACACACACACACACACACACACACACACACACACACACACAGGCCTTTATCGGGTGATTAATCAACCTCGCTGTGTGTAACTTGCTTATAGGGCAAGAATACAACTTTCTTAAGATGGAGCCGGGAGAGGTGAATTCCCTGGGGGAGCCGTACGACTTCGACAGCATCATGCACTACGCCAGGAACACCTTCTCAAGGTTAATCACCCCTGAGCATCCGCGTGTTTCCACCTCTGTAACTGCAGCAGCATTCCATACAAAAATAACTCTTAATCCTTTCAATGTATCAGTGCTCTAATATCCATCTTTGATAGTGCACTTCCTGTGGCTTACTGTCCATTTTAAAAGATGTTCCATGTTTCAACATTCTCAAGGCATTTCAAAAGTATTTCAAATAATGGATTTGACACAGGTCTGTTATGCATATGAGCTTGTGCAGAACGTATTTGTTTACTTATACAAAATAATTTTTTTTGCACGTAGATAAAAACAAATAAATATGAGTTTTTATAAGGCAACAATAAGATGACAATGCAGGAGACCACAAAAACACTTCAGGAGACAAGAATAGTTTTCAGCTGCCGTTCAGTAGTTTATCAATAAATGTAGCCAAAATGCTAGATCAGGTAAACGAGTGGGTTAAGAATGAAACAGATGTGGCCCTTTGGGAACAGGATTCTCCACCCACAATTTAGGTGTCTGTAAGTAAACCAGGGGCCATAGTGTATGCAAGTTTTTGGTGTGTTTAGCAGTTTGCATGATAAGTGCATGATTGGTTAAAGAGTCTACACAGCTTGTATTCAAGGTCTAGACTGTCCAATGAGCCTACAGACGCTGATCATCCAGGAGTTGATCTTGGCGCCTGAATTAAACCATTAAATCATTTGATATTTTTTGTGGCCATCACGTTAAGGTCGGAATTGCACCAGTAGCGGAGCGGCTGCATATCGCAAACCCATGTTAGTGGATTATTTTATACCAGCCGTGGTCTGGCGCGGAGATGTAATAGTTTCCGCGTGAAGTCTAAAATGGAAGTGGATGCCGCGATGCGTTCCGCTCCACTTCTGGTGTAATTCAGGCCCAAGGCTCACAGTCGCAATGCACCTGAATGAAACCCGTGTCACTTCCTGTTTGCCAGGGGCATGTTCCTGGACACCATCCTGCCTTCCCGCGATGAGAACGGAATACGGCCTGCCATTGGCCAGCGGACGAGGCTGAGCAAAGGGGACATAGCGCAGGCTAGGAAGCTGTACAGATGCCCAGGTACTGCCTCGTACGTAGCGTAGCGCTTGTGTGCCTGCCTGTGTGTGTGCTTATGCCCACTCTGCCTGGAAGGAGCTTAGCGCTTAAGCTGGAGTTAGCGTTAGCTGGCTGCCCGTGACCTCTCCAGATCTGGGTAAATGAAGCATTTGAAATATGTAATTAGGAGAGAGAGAGAGAGAGAGAGAGGAGAGGGGGAGAGAGGGGGGGGAGAGCGCACAGTCATTCCTTTAACTGGAGTATGGAGATTTGGGGGGTCACTTTTCTAATCGGATTATTGAATCAAATTCACTCAAGGGGGTGAATGGTAACGCTTTGGTGGAGCGATAGTGTCAATGACAAATCTAAGTTGCTGTAGTTTGAGATTTACTTTCCCTTCAAACTGAGGATAAGTAAAAATGCAGCGTAATGCTGTTAATAACTGTGATTCCAACGGAAGCTTAAGCCCTTGCAATGACGTTCCTCCCCATGGTCTGAAATTGAACCCTGACCTCTGCCATTGGCTTCCCAATATTCTTCACTCCCCACCTCTTTTCTTCCACTCCCCCACTACCACTCCTCCTACCCAGAAGTATGAAAAACTGCACGAATATTTTGAGTACAGTATACAATGTACTTGACGTTGCGGTTTGCGTCCAGACATAAATCAATTTGTAATTATTTGTAAGTAATGTGTAGCCAAATCAGCAACATTAGATTAGGACAGAAACATCTGTTTCCGGGGCATGGAGGAGAGGAGGTGGTAGTGGAGGAAAGGAGGGGGCATTTTTCGAGTATTGGGACGGACCCTGGGTTGCAGTCCCCAGAGTGTCCTCTGACATGTTTTGTGTTAGCGCCCCCTCTGTTTGGAGGGCCACAGCGCGCCCGTCTACCTGCCCCTGCTGCGTTAGCCTTGTAACCCTGTAGCAAATTAACTGTGCAGCTCAGTTAGCCGTTAGTTGTAAACTGCTTTAATTAATTAAATAAAAGCAGAGTAACCGGCAGAACCTGTGGCCCTCCAGCACCAGGGTAACAGACCCCTGATTTAGGCAGTCAGCCACTATGTTCATCTCTAGCAACTAGCAAGGTTCCCACAATCTAGGGCGCCTAAGCTTTTCAGTGTGTCTCAAAATAACCAGTTAATGCTCTTCCAAAGTAATACCTGATTCCCTCCCAACTCTGGAGCTCTCCAGGATCAAGGTTGGGGACCCCTGGCCTAAATCCTCTAAAATCTTGGGTGTCCTGTCTCTGAAAAAGGCTGTGGTGGGTGAGGACTTGGTTCTAGCCCAGTACGAAAACATCTGACTCAAATAATTGAGATCTTGATTGACGACCAAGGTCGGGTGTTTGGCTGAAGTATTTGTTTTTGAGCTGGAATACTTAAAGTTTTTGTTCTGCCGGTTCTCAGGGAGGATATTTTAAAAAATCCTGAATTTGCACCAGCCCTTCTGTGTCTATTTTGCTGTAACAGACAAATATTCAACATTGGAGAACGATCATTACAGTTTCAGCTTTAAAAATGTAATGACTGGGGCCCGGAAAGGCCAATGATTTAGGAAAAGTCTGGCGTTAAACAGGAATGAGTGTCAGAGTTTAGTCTGAAGCTTGTGTCATGTATGTGAGGCGTAGGACTCGACACCCCTATTTTAGACCGTCTGCGGCTTTGGCGTTCTGGGGTTTGCTTCGGCCAAGGGCGCCCCCGTCTGCCACGTCCGCGCAGAGGTCCCGCTGCTCTCCGTGGGAGTGCCATCAGGATAAATCATTATTGCGATGACATCGCGGCCGTGGGGCAGCGGCTGCACGTGGTCACGCCCCGGATCGTCGGGGAGATGGTCTGAGCTGTCACTCAAACTTCACAGCTCGGTCACGCAAAACAAGCTGGGAAGGACTTCGGGGAAACGTGAATTCTCAGAATGCCAGCTTCTGGGAAAAAGAGGCGTACTTGTTGACAGCTCTGAGGATGATCTCAGTTTCTTTGTGGGGGTGGGGGCTGTGGGACGCACTGATTACAGAGTATGGCCGTGTCCGTCCGTCCGTCCCTCTCACACCCCCCTACGCCCCTACTTGGCACTGTTGGCGGTGTGTGTGGCATTGGAGAGCAAAGGTGATGTCATCTGTTATCGGTCATTAGTACAATCGCCATTGGAACGGCTACGCATGAAGCGGCCTTCAACCTATGAGCAGAGCAGGTGGTATGATTGGCAGGGCGCTGTGTGTGACTGCACGTCACTAAGCTTGCGCTGTGTGTCGTAAGTGCTGTTGTGATAACCTGTCCATGCACGCTGTTCACAAGACCAACTGAAAAAAACTGCCTAGTGACGTTATTACGGAAAAAAAACACATCCCCATTGCATCTGGTCCTCCAAATGTGTGATTTGTGCTCAGTTGAAATGCTCTCAGGGGCTTCAGAGAGGATTAGCATTTTTTTAAAGATAAAAGCAAGAACTAAATTAACCGACGGACCTTAAAAAATTAGAAACATTTGAAGAATCTCCACAGTGATGGGCCACGAGGGCCTTGTGATGGGATTAGGGAGCGTTTTGCCAGAGTTGTCCTGAAGAGAGAAGGTCACGAATAGCCGCACGGAACGGCCCTCTTGTCTGACAGACGTCGCCCTGAGCACTTTAGCTCGGGGGAACGATTTGTAGTGACGTGACAGAACTTTTCCCCCCCGTGGCGGCCGTCACAAGCTCGGTCCAGGGGGAGGGATGGCAGATTTACCTCCCATTTCACTGGGAGACAGGACAGCCATGCTAACAAGCAGCCTGTCTGACCTCAGGGCTACCGTGGTGCTGCCGCGGCGCTACACAGCGGAGGAGACTGGGCTTGTCTCTCTGGTCACTATTACTGCTGTTTAGGATTTGAAAGATGTGCGCAGTAAAATATTCAGTGTTAAATCCACTCTTACAGAGTACATATGGTCCTTATTGAACTCAGATGCGCTCTGTTAGAATTGAATTAACACTGGACATTTTTCTACGATCATCTGTTTGTGTATAACTGAAATGAAGACAAGCTGCTTTTATGTGGCTGGCTTTATTTATGTATTGACATATCATCAAGCTCCAGCAAAAGAGTTTTGTGTTTCTACAAGGTATTCTCTCACTCAGCATGATTCTTAGGTTTTGTGATTAAAGGCACATCTCCAATTAAGGAATTAATCAATTCTGTCTTTGTTGTGGTTTTGAGAAATGAAGACCCTTTTAGTCCATTTTAGACCCTTTACACATCAATGACTTTCCCTCATCAACTCCCTAAGAACGTAAGAACTCACTTCCTGTCTGAGAGCTTACCATACAACACATTTTCTACATTCCTACATTGAGTCCAAGAGGGATCCAAAGTACTCTATCAGTGTAAAATGTACTCTATCACAGTGAAATGTACTCTATCACAGTGAAATGTGCTTGCTCTATCAATGTACTATGCACAATGTACTCTTTCAGTGTAAAATGGACTGTATCATAGTAAATTGTACTATATCAGAGTGAAATGTGCTTTATTAGTGTAAAATGTATTCTATCAGAGTAAAATGTGCTCTCTATCAGTGTAAAATTGACTGGATCAGTGTAAACTCTATCAGAGTCAATTTAACTCAATGTAGACCTGAGCTGAGCCCCCTCCCCTGACGCTCCTGGTGCGTTTTTACGCCCCTTTCTCTGCCAATCTCTAACTCCCCCAATCTTCCATTCTTTCTCTCTCTCATTCACCCTTTTTCCCCTTTTCACCTCCAGTCCGTATTCTTCTCTCACTCCTGGCTCTAGATTGTAGCCTTTCGGTTGCGGCTCTTGCTTCGCGTTCCACGGAGCAGGTTGGGTTTGTCTCAAGCTGGCTTTTAAAACCAGCCGCATCGTTTTATTGATGTATGGTAATTCAATAAGCTGCTCTTCCAATGGATGACACAACAGGAATTGCCCCCCTGCGGGTTTGTCCGGCCATAAGGCATTTTGTTTCCTTGCTGTTTCTCCCTGGCTACCTGGCTTCTTTATGCTCCGCTTGATGAATCACTTCGCAGTAACCCTTCAGAGTGTGCGGTGCCATCGGGACTGGAACCCACGCCAGGCCACGATGAAGATGAACGTTCGCCTGTCGCCCAGGTCGAAACTTGGTCTAAAAAAAAATCCCTCCCCAGGTCTAGTGGAAGCCAAGAACAACAGCTTAGCAGTGATGGGGATGGATCCAGGAGGGAGGGTCGGCCAGAAAGAGCAGAGAACCGTGAACACAGGCTGGGCCCTTATTGTCCAAGTTTCAGTTATGTCATCAGCTAACTGTGACTGGCTAATACAGGGACACAGTGGACCCTTCCTGCTGTGGCCCTGGTGGGTGAGCCACACACAGGGAGCTCAGAGACCGGCTTGTACCATGGTTACCAGCAATGATTATATATAGTTACATTTATATTTATTGATTTATATCGACTTAATCAGCTGAAATTTAAATATTCTTTTGCGGCCCTTTTGACAAGCAAAACTCTGGTCAGTTTCTTGTCAATGACAGTCCTGCCTTTCCTCCAATTAGCACTGGCTTTCCTGTAGTACTGTGCGGCCCATATGGTGTAAAATAGTCACTGGCTCTCCTGTAGTACTGTGTGGCCTGTAGGGTGTAAAATAGTCATTGGCTCTCCTGTAGTACCGGGGGTTGTTGGGTGTAAAATAGTCACTGGCTCTCCTGTAGTGCTGTGTGGCCTGTAGGGTGTAAAATAGTCACTGGCTCTCCTGTAGTACTGTGTAGCCTGTAGGGTGTAAAATAGTCGCTGGCTCTCCTGTAGTACTGTGTGGTCTGTAGGGTGTAAAATAGTCACTGGCTCTCCTGTAGTACTGTGTGGCCAGTAGGGTGTAAAATAGTCACTGGCTCTCCTGTAGTACTGTGTGGAATGTAGGGTGTAAATTGAGTTAATTTGATCTTCATCAGTACTGCACGATTGCAATTGAGCGATTTCCACATGGTGGCCGGGCTGAGCTGGGCTGGGGTGTGGGGGGTGGGGGGGGGTTAGGGGGGGGGGGGTATGGGTTCCATTTCAGGTCAGTCAATTCAGGAAATTAACTGAAAATAACTTAATCGATTGAAAAATGCCTGGTAGAGCACAATGGGTATTATTTCATTCATAAAAAAGAAACTCAAGCCGCTTTCTTTGAATCGACGGTCTTGAAGTGCCTCTGAACCCCCGAGCCTGCTGGGGTCGCTGTTGCGCTTTGAGAGGGTGACCTCAGATGTGCCAACCTGGGTTTTAGGTGGGAGGCGGGGGAGGGGGGAGGGGTAGAAGTCGGCACGTGAACCACGATGCAACTCCTCATGGAAAAGAAAAGGCCAGAACTTCGCTCACAGCAGGAAGCTCTCCAGTGTTAATCTATATCTCACCCCCTGCAGCTGTGATTGACAGGTTTGACAGGCAATAAAGGGCACACTGAAAAATAATCAGGTGTTTACCTGACGGTGAGCATCTAATGTGCATGTCTAATTGGAGCTTGAGAGGAGATAGATTAAGTCAACGGTTACTGTAAAAGGAGCCCTAGGTAAATGGCTTTAACTCTTTGAAGAGTATAGGAATGTCAGAGAGTATTTTTCTTTCAAAATTCTAAGTCAGGGTTCTAGAACTCCATTGCTTTCAGCTACCAGCAGTGATTGTTACATCAACATTAGAATGTTCAGTTAAGAACATTCTAATCACATTCTAATCACACCTTAAAGGGTTAATGTCTGAAACATGTGTTAAAAGGTACAGAGACCAGAGACATTTACTGAAGACAGCTACTGGAGATAGTCAGCCTGTTTCTATGCCATTGTGATATAGGCTGACCATAAAGTTGGTAATAATAACATGCTTTAGACTGCAATTTACTTAAATCAAGAGACACTCAATCCTAATTATGTTAACATGAGAAAGTTTATTATTTTTGTAAATTGGTGTGTGAAATGTAGTACTTGCCCCGATTTGCTTGACAGCTGCTTACACAGTGATATTATTTCAGTGAGTAGTTTTGTACATTTCTGTGCCTTTGTCCAGACAGCTCTAGTCTCCTGGGAAAATAATCTACACTGATGAGCCATAAAAACAATTATTACATTCACAAAAACTTGTGATTATAAACATGGTACTTGAGCAAGACTTGGGCAACGGTGTGTACTTGTTAGTGTTACATGATTTATTACATTGTAATTACTAAATATAACCATTTATTTAACAATTAAATAGTACGTTAAAAGCCTTGAAGGTCTTTCAGTTGAACAAATTGAAAGAAATTATCTCTGTCTCTGTGTACATTACTTAGTTTATAAATTTTTTGTTTTGATGTTTGTTTTGATTATATTCAGCTTGTGGAGAGACACTACAGGAGTCGATTGGTAATTTTTCATCTCCTGGATATCCCAATGGCTACCCATCGTACACACACTGTGTTTGGAGAGTATCGGTAACTGCAGGAGAGAAGGTAAGCAGGCATTTATTTCGCCTCCAAGCCTGTGAGCAGCGAAAGCCATACGAGAGTGCGTCCCTGCTGATCCACACATCACGTTTCTATGTTGAAATGTAGGTACTTTTTGGGGAGTGAAAGCCAGAGAATTGAGAATGCGCAGCAAAAATGCTGGTGTAAATCTAACACTGCTGTTGTACATTTAACACCCTAGGGTGTTTATATGAGACCACAGACACATATGAACACCGGAGGGTGTTGAATGTCCACCACCATTTTTGCTGTGTATGCACTGTGCATTTGCCGTTTGGTAAACGCACCTCCCAGCTGAAACTTTGATCCACAACGTGCTCTTAAAAGAAAATGGACAAAGCAGACTAAAGGACAAAAAAAATGGTCTGGTCTTCAGAAATCTCCATTTTGGAAAAAAAACTATTGGAGAAACTTTTGCCAATGTGTGGCATATTTATTATCAGCTAAATCCCCACGCCCCGGTAAAGCCATTGTGAAAGCTGAAAATGGAGTCCGCGAGTGTACGGTGTAACTCCAGCCCTTCTCCCCCTCCCACGCTCGCGCCCTACGGAACGGCGTTGTGAAACCCGAGGTCTGCGCTCTCTCTCTCCCCGGCTCTGAATTCTGGCTCTGGTCGAGCTAAAAACGGCACGTTCCCGTTGACCCTCCACCGTCCTGTCCTGGGCCCGGCCCAACCCATTGCGCTATTTGCATTCAGGCGGCTCCCGCTGCGAGAGGGGAAATGTGCTGGCGTAGCCAATAACGGCCCAGCGGGTGCTGACACGCTTCCATCGATTGGTCTCCCGCGGGGCCTGGGGGCCAGGCTGTCCCCTTGAACCAGTCCGGGGTGGGGGGTTGTGTCTCGTCCCGACGGCTCCATAAATCTGCAGAGGGTTGCAGAACACTTTTCCGTTTTGTTTTTTTTTGCCCCACACACACACCCCCCACGCCCCCCGCCCCCGCCTCCCCCAACCGATTTCTTCTCTGCTAGCATCCAATAACCCTTTGCCATCACTCTTGCCCCTGATGGTGAGATTGGAGACTTAGCATTTTTCTCACATAGCGCAATAGCACGTTTTAGGGAGGGTCCTCAGGACAATCTCCACCACACTCGCAGGCTGTGTTATGAGGCCGTAGGTGGCGATAAACGTGCACAGTCAGTACTTTCTATTGTTTTTGGTGTTTACAGTATACTTGTGCCCACAGGAAAGAGGTCATAACACGGCTACTTCTCGAGCGAGACACAGTGTGGTGCCCTGTGGAGAGCGGCTTACAGTCTGATTAATAGAACCACAGGAGAAGAGACAAACATCCCCTCACACACCTCCCCACACACACCCCCTTCTCACACACACACACACACACACACACACACACACACACACACAGGGACAAAAAGCGTGCACACACACACACACATGCACAAGCACACACATATATGCACACACACAAAAGAACACACACACACACACCCACTCATGCTGCTCCGTCAACAGGAATTTGAGATTCTATTTATTACAAAGCTCCTAGACTCTTGTATTAAATGTATCACAAGAGGTATGGTTTCCATCTGAGGGGTTATTTTAGTTCATGTAAAGTCTGTGACACAGAAATGTTGATTGTGCTCCAAGTGTTTGCCCCCCCCCCCGTTCAGTGTTATAATATTATATAAATTACTTGTCTGATGAGATGATTCGTGAGGAAATGCATTTGTTACCCGTTGTTTGTTTCGCTTTGGAATGTTATAGTACATGTGATTTTCCATGGAGTTTTAGCGGACACATTTGCCTCATGCAGTACACGAGTGACCACTGTGTTACGATGGCTTTCCTGCACCGCGGAGGCATGTTTTGCTCAACGGCGCCCTCTAGGTGGAAAGACACACTCTACTGTGTGGTTGCAGTTGAATCTCATCGCAGTTTGGCTTTAAGCTTCATACACGATATTGAAGGCAGTGGCCTGAGGCGTTTTTTTGGTGTGCGTAAACCCAAACTCTTTATTTCATTGTGTAATGAAAAAAATGTTTTGCCATGATTTGGCAACACTTTTAAAAAAAAATATAAGCCAGTGGCCGTGGCCAGGGCTGAGAGAGAGAGAGATGAGGACCAAATCCAGATGAAATATGAGAACTCAATGCCAGGAAGTTTCAGGGCAGGTTGCACATATCTCATACAGAAGGCTCCAGTGTGATTTACTCGCTTATGTAAGCATATTGCCTAACGGATTAGGAGGCAATAAAACGTGGTTGTTCTGCAAGACCACCATTGAGAAAGTGATGTAGGTGGACAAAGGGGCAGAGATTACTAAGGCACCGCTGTTCTGAAACGGGTATCTTTCCCAGGAGTGGAGTAATCTCTCTAAGGGCACATGCTAACGGCCACTGTTTTGAAATAATGAGTGCTAAATCCATTGCTTTTCTGGGCCCGTATTCATAACTGTCCGAGTAGGAGTTCTGATCTGGCATCAGTTTAGCCTTTTAGGTCATATTGGATATGGTTCGGATACAGACAAGAGAAAACATATTGTAGATCATTCATAAAGTGTATCGTAACCCTAGGATGTTAATTGTACACCAGCAGTGTTGAATTTATACCGACATTTTTCTGTGTAGGCTGATCCTAGATCAGCTCTCCTGCTCTGAGCTACTTACAGGCCCAGGTCTTTATGAATGCAGGCCCTGGTTATTAACAGCCATCTCCTGTTTATTAGATTGTTTGCATATTTTGTATTTTTGTTTTTTAGATTGTGCTGAACTTCACCACGATGGATTTGTATAAAAGCAGTCTGTGCTGGTATGACTACATAGAGGTCCGAGATGGCTACTGGAGAAAAGCCCCTCTTCTAGGTAAAATACTGTATTTATGTTTAGTTTATATTGGTGTGTGTGTGTGTGTGTGTGTGTGTGTGTGTGTGTGTTTGCCATCTATAACACTACATTTTATAGAAATACATTGTGAATGACATTGATTAAAAATGAATGTATTTGTTTTGACTTTGTGGTTAGGTTTGACACAAAGGATGCCAAAGTTCGCGAATACACATAACGCTGACCTTTTACTAAAAATAAGAGTTTGTATTTCTAAAACACTGATCTGCATTTCTGGTTCTTGAGGGCCGCAGGGTCTGCTGGTTTTTGATCTTACTCTGCACTTAATTGATCGATTAAAGTGGTCGATTACGCAGTTAACTCACCTCCCCTGGTTTTTTTGGTCTGAATTGGTTGCTGATATTAAGGTTAAAAAAAACCCCAACAGACCCTGCGGCCCTCCAGGACCAGGAATGAATATCACTGCTCTAAAATTAGGCTTTTTTATATATCCATGACCCCTAAGCATGGATCCCAATTCCTGCAATGCCTGCTCGTTTTTTTGTTGCGTTTCAGCACTTAAGTGCTTAATTCAAATCATTGAGTCCACACACCTTGTTTCCGGGGCCTAAGTTGGCTGCTGATTGAAAGGAAACCAGAGAGAACCCTGTGACATCATAACCCTCTCGGAACTGAGTTAAGGATGTAACCACGGGAGATCCTGAAACAATATAAAGGAATGTGTAGTGTTGTTTCAGCATGAATTAACGGTCATCACACAGGACAGAGCTACGTTTGCCTGGCTTTAGCACAATGGTTCTCAGACTCGAACCTGGCGACCCCTGTGTATGCTGGTTTTTGTTACAGCCAATGCTCTTACTCAATTAAGATTGTTGAACGCATGCTTTTAAGTTCTTTCACAATTCTTTTCTTAAACAATTACATATTAGCATAATGCAAGTTTGGCTCATTACCATTTTACTTAGGAGTCTATTGATTCACCTCAGTCTTTAATTTAATCAGTTTAAAAAAATGTTACCATCGTTTGCCATATAGCACAATAAGCACAATGTGAATATGGGATTCAATTCTTCATGGCATGCATTGCTATTTCTGACATAATATGGTTTAATATAGTAAATAATCCCTTAAAACATGAAAAAAAAAAAAAATTCAGAGTTTCAGAAGCACGGCTTTAGCACCCTTTATGTCAGAGGTGGGCGAGGAGGGCTGTATCTATTTCTGGTTTTCATACAAAAGGAAAATGCACACTGTAATATTCTATAAGGTGTGGGTGGCCATAGTAATATATTGAATAGAAATGAACACCGCACACTTAGCCCCGTATATTGACAACTTGTGGCCTTTATTAGCCCTAACATTTACGCCAACTGACATTTTAGCTACATTTTTGTGTCTTTATATGAAACGTTTTACAGTGATCTAATCTTCGAGTAAACTAGTGTTGGTGTGTACAGCCAATGAGCTCATTTAGCCAGGGTAATTGGTGGAAACAGAAACCTGCAAGCACACTGGCCCTACAGGGGGTATACTACTAAACAGGAATACTGAGTTAGCTGGATAACTGCGCAGAGTAAAACCCGGAACCCTCCCAAATCTGGAACACGGACTGAAGTAAAAAGAGCTGTTCCGGGTTTTACTCAGTGCAGTTATCCAGTTAACTAAGGGAACCCTGCTTTATAGTATACCCCTCAGGACTGGAATTGTCCACCCCTGCCTTATTCCCCTCTTTCTCCCGCAGGTCGATTTTGCGGGGACAAAGTGCCTGAAGTCCTGACCTCCACCGAGAGCCGCATGTGGGTGGAGTTTCGCAGCAGCAGCAACTGGGTGGGGAAGGGATTTGCTGCCGTTTACGAAGGTAACTCCCCGACGTAACTGACATCCGATCCCAGGAGTCTCAAACTCCAGTCCTGGAGGGCCTGCTGGTCTCTCCTGGCTTTTGTGTTTTTCTGCCAATCAGCAGCCAATTTAGGTATTGGAAACAATAATGCAGACTCTAGCCAATCAATGACTTAAATTAAGGCGCTTAAGTTGAAAGTGCAGGAACACATCAAAGCACATCAAAGAGCAGCAGACGCAGTGGGATTACTGAGTTAGCTGGAACCCTCCCAAATCTGTAAAATGGACTGAAGTAAAAAGAGCTGTTCCGGGGTTAACTCCAGATACAGTTACAGTATCCAGATAATCCTGTTTTGTAATACAGGCCCCAGGACTTGATATCCCTGCCCTATCCTGTATTTAATTGTTAATTTGTTGTTAACTCACAATTCAATACAAGTTTTACAATTCACAAGTGATATAGTTTTAGTTGTTGCTGAAATTGCAAAACTGTGTTTGTGAAGAAAGAAAAAACATATTTTTTGTGATTGTCAGTTAAGGTTAAGGATACATACTGATTGAATCACGGCCTCTGTTCTTACCGCAAATCATAATGACAGTTAGAAGTGGCAGGAAAATTAACATAAATAAGTAAGTCCTTGTTTTTTTGCATTGTTCCATTTACACACACTCAAAACAGAGGTGTTCAATTCTCAAAACAGACGTGTTTAGTTAAGGACCACACATTTTGTGTTACTTTCCACAGAGTCTGTGTTAAAAAGTCTCACATTTTAACACATACATTGCATAATTTGAAACAAAATGCATTAAAAGTAACACAAAAAGTGTGTCGATATAACACATCCCTTCTGGGAGTTCTCAAACAGCATTTGACAGCCAGCCTTTAAGTGTAGTTGAGAGCTTATTGTGATGTTTTAGTGATATTTAGTTTGTATGGTACGATCGTGGTTGGAGCATTTTGCATTGGGCATTATTATTTTCTGCTAATTGTCTAATGTATTAATCACTGTGCCAAGCACGGTGGCAGCCAAGTTCAACCAACTCAAAGAACTCCTGTGGAAAGTAATATTACCTTGTTACTACTAATACGAAATAAAAATGACATAATAAAAAAGATAAATGACGATGGCCATTGTGTCGACTACACTGATGACAACACTCATCATCATCATCTTCATTGTTATTATTGTGGGTAGACGTTTCTAATTCCCTATTTTCTGCAGAATTAAAATGGGGATTTTTTCTCCTCCAACCTCATTAGCTGCTCCCACCTGACTCCTAGGCCATGTCCGAATCAGCACACTTGCCTACTATTCAGTATGCCAGTTGAGTATACTTTAAAAAAAAGCTATTAAGTACGTGACAATTCCGAAAATTAATATCCCTTAATATACTTATTTCCGGGTTAGCACTGATAATATTATGGAGGATATTTTCCGCATACTGCATGTCACTAAACAGTATGTAGTAAGCAGTATACAGTATTCTAGTACACAGTAAACACTGATTCGGACACAGCCCCAGTTACACGGCTCCTCCCACCTGACTCCTAGTTACACTGCGGGTGACTTTGCAAAGCTCTTTCTGACAGACCCACCTTCTGCCAGCTGGAGTTTTACCATCTCACAGCCACCCTTCCAAATCTGTCTCTGTTCCCCTCAGCCATCTGTGGAGGTGAGATTAAAAAAAACGCCGGTCAGATCCAATCCCCCAACTATCCCGATGACTACCGGCCAGCCAAGGAGTGCGTCTGGAAGATAACCGTCTCGGAAGACTACAATGTGGGATTAAGTTTTCAGGCTTTCGAGGTGACGACTCTGAGTGCTTCTCTTTTTTTAAAAACCCTTCAGGATTGGGGAGCTGGGGATTATACGGCTGTTCATTACTTCTGAGCCACGTTAGGCAGTGCTGACTGTCTGTTTTTATCATGGCTCCGCACAGCAGACTCACACACATTCACACAGGCACACACATAGACATACACTCACTCACACAGGCACAGACACACACATACATACAGACACACACTCACACACACAGGCACATACAGACATACACTCACTCACACAGGCACAGACACACACTCACACACACAGGCACATACAGACATACACTCACTCACACAGGCAGATACACACACACATGCGTGCACATGCCCATACGGACATACACTCACACACACAGGCACATACAGACACACACTCACACACACAGGCACATACAGACATACACTCACTCACACAGGCACAGACACACACATACACACACTCACACACAGGCACATACAGACATGCACTCACTCACACAGGCACAGACACACACATACATACAGTCACACACACAGGTACATACAGACATACACTCACACACAGGCAGATACACACACACATGCGTGCACATGCCCATACGGACATACACTCACACACACAGGCACATACAGACATACACTCACTCACACATACATAAATGTGCATGCACACACACACATATACAGACACGCGCACACACACACACACACACACACACACAAACAGACACAAACACACACGCACACACAAACACACACACGCACACACAAACACACACACATACATAAATGTGCACACGCACACACGCACACACAAACACACACATGCACACACAAACACACACACACACACGCACACACACACGCACACACACACGCACACACACACGCACACAAACACATGCACACGCACACATGCACACGCACACACACGCACACACACACACACACACACACACACACACACACACACACTGTGGGTGGGTAGGGCTGCAGTCATGTTCCTCTGGGCTGCATAATGATTCTCTAAGGATCAGGGGTTTATAGAGGTCAGAGACTGGCCCAGGGAGATGGGAAAAAGCTTCTGCAGACTGTCTCCATTGACTGTGAGCAATAAGTGTGAAATATATTCTCCTTTTCCTGGAGGCAAAGTTCAAAGCGGAGGGATACTCCGCTGAGTGGCACAAGTAATAAACCAGACTGGATGAAAGCACTTTGCTTGAATTACTGCCTTTCTTTATTTAAGAGCAGAAAGAGAATAGTATTTTCTCAGGGTCGGAGGCGTATGGCGGTGTAAGCTTGTTCAGCGTCTGCTGGGCCTAGAGGAATATCACTAGTCACTAGAGGAGTCACAGCAGTGTGGCATTAGTGGCATTAGTGGAAGGGGAACACATAGCTAGGTGGTCTGGTGAGATACCAAGTAATGGTGCTCTTACATGCTCTTAATGGTGCTCTTAATACAAAGGTATATATGCTTTACCTGTAGCTATTTCTGTTACTCATTACAAAGGTATATATGCATGCATAAATACATAAATAAAAGTTGGATTGTGTGAAGTACACATGGATGAAATAGCATAGCAAAGGCATTCAGTTCAGTTAAACTTTATTTGTACATTGCTTCTCACAGAGACTGTCACAAAGTCTCTTTAAAGGGAAATAGGAACATTTGGAATTTCCAGCCCTGAACTTCCAAAGTCAGGTAAAAAAAAGACATAAAAAGGCATAAGAATCTGGATTGAATGTTCCCTCCATTCTCAACGCTGCCCACATGGCATCAATGTTTTGAGACGAATAAAAAAATGTTACGCTATGCTGCTTTTTACAGGTTTCAGGTTTGAGCCGATGGAGCATGTTGGCGAGTTTTGCACGCTTGTAACATCATAACAGACAGGACGGAAAATACGTTTTCCTCTTGTGCACAATACACATAACGTGTCGCGGAAACAGGAGTTCCCGCTCTTAAACGCGGGTCGAGGCTTGCGCGTGGTGCACCAAGAGGTTCGTTCTGGCGCGAGAACCCATAGAAATTTACAGCGGCGACAGTGGCTGTGTTCCGACCGTCGTTATTCCACCCTGGCCCCAGGAAACAGAACCGGCAGCATAAGAGCGCTGTGATCTGTTAAATCCTGTTTGCCTTGGACCAGATCCTGACCACAATAGCACGCCACCATTTGTTTTCATAACGTATTGTTATTGCGGTAATTGAGAACGCACATGTGCTATGAGGACCGCACGGCGCATTAAATCCCAGGCCACTCTCGCTCTACAGCTGGGACACAGCTCCCTGTAAACTTTTTTTCGTCGTTGGTGTTTTGGTTCTATTTTTGGGCTGTAACCCCCATTGTTGACCCAAACGTTACAGAATTTGTCGTATTTACATAATTTGGTTCAGAAGGAAGCCCAAGTCCTTAGCTGCGGTTGGTGATAATGAACACATGAGATGATCTGAACCTTTTGCTACTGTCATGAGTTGTAAGCCATTTTTATCGTAAACATTTTTAAATAAAATGTTTTGTTTTACATCACAATGTTTTCTGTGTCCCTGTGTGTGTATTTGTGCGTGTTTTTATGTTGATATGTGTGTGGTGTGTTTGCATGTGGTGGATGCCTTTGTGTGTGTTTATGTGTTTATGTGTGTACTGTGTGTACCCATACTGTAATGCATGATATATCCCTGTGTGTTTTTTACTGCTCATACTGTAATGTGTTTTTGTGTGTGTGTGAGTTTTTACTGATCATAATGTGTGTGTTTGTGTGTGTGTGTGTGTGGGGGTGCATGTGTGGTTTTACTGTTCATAATATAATGTGTGATATATCCATGTGTGTGTTTTTTCTGACAGATTGAGAGACATGACAGCTGTGCCTATGACTACCTGGAGGTTCGAGACGGGAACACGGACAGCAGCCCTCTGATTGGTCGATTTTGTGGATATGATAAACCAGAAGACATCCGATCTACCTCAAATAAACTGTGGATGAAGTTTGTCTCAGACGGAACGGTCAACAAGGCCGGATTTGCTGCTAACTTTTTCAAAGGTAATCTTTTTAGCACTAAAATGATTTTGCCTAATGTGTTACAGACAGTAATATATCTTTTATTATATCATCACAAGAGGGTGCCCAAATATCTCGTATTACTCCTATTTCCTCGCCAATGATATCCAGTTTTTATATTGGTTCACAATCAGACATTTATATAATGTTTAGTCAAATGTATTTTCAGATTGCTCCATAGATAGATTTGCTCTTGCTCTCAAAGAAAAAGGGAAAGTTATTAAAGTCAAAGCAGGAGCACAAACACAGATCTTCAGTCTTATGTTTCCACAATGGCGTCCCTAAATCCTTCATTAAGAAAGGTTAAGACAGCAGAATTCAGCAGATGCCACCGATAGATTTTTGCCCACACAGCAAGAGGAGACTTTAGAGATGAAACAGGACTCCATCTAATAATGCAATTTGCATTTTAAAAGAGTCCAATCTTTTTGAGACTATATAAAGGCGCATCTGTGTGATAATTAACTTGTTTAAATAATATGTATATAATATATAATATACAGTATATTATATTATTCAGGAGCGTGCTCTCACTGGCTGCATGTGCTCCCCTCAGAGGAAGATGATTGGTTGTTATTCTGAGCTGAGTGCTCTGATTGGCTGTGTGTATTACCCTCAGAGGAAGCTGATTGGTTGTTGTTCTGAGTTGAGTGCTCTGATTGGTTGTGTGTACTAGTACCTGCAGAGGAAGATGATTGGTTGTTGATTGGCTGTGTACTACCCTCTGAGGAACTGATTGGTTGTTCTTCTGAGCTGAGTGCTCTGATTGGCTGCATTACCCTCAGAGGAAGCCGATTGGTTGCTGTTCTGAGCTGAGTACTTTGATTGGCTGTGTGTCCTCTGCAGAGGAGGATGAGTGTGCCAAACCGGACAATGGTGGATGTGAGCAGAGATGTGTGAACACACTGGGGAGCTACAAGTGTGCCTGTGACCCTGGATATGAGTTAGCGCCTGACAAGAAGAGCTGTGAAGGTACCACCTGCCCACACACTACAAACATTATTTGATTGATTGACTGATTGATTGTTCTCTGTTAACCATAACCCTGATGTGTTTCTGGGTAATTGATAGATTGATGGATTGAATAATTGATTGATAGTTCTCTGTTAACCGTAACTCTGTTGTGTTGCTGACTCCAGCTGCTTGTGGAGGCCTGCTGTCCAAGCTGAACGGGACCATCACCACCCCTGGCTGGCCCAAGGAGTACCCGCCCAATAAAAACTGTGTGTGGCAGGTGGTGGCCCCCACCCAGTACCGCATATCTATGCAATTTGAGTTCTTTGAGCTGGAGGGAAATGAAGTGAGTAAGCAGCTAAACTGAACGTAATACCTGCTCTCAGTAACGGTTCTACTGTGAACCTAATACCTGCTCTCAGTAACGGTTCTACTGTAATACCTGCTCTCAGTAACGGTTCTACTGTAATACCTGCTCTCAGTAACGGTTCTACTGTAATACCTGCTCTCAGTAACGGTTCTACTGTAATACCTGCTCTCAGTAACGGTTCTACTGTAATACCTGCTCTCAGTAATGGTTAGGGTCCCTTCCACTGTGAACCTAATACCTGCTCTCAGTAATGGTTAGGGTCCCTTCCACTGTGAACCTAATACCTGCTCTCAGTAATGGTTAGGGTCCCTTCCACTGTGAACCTAATACCTGCTCTCAGTAATGGTTAGGGTCCCTTCCACTGTGAACCTAATACCTGCTCTCAGTAATGGTTAGGGTCCCTTCCACTGTGAGCGTAATACCTGCTCTCAGTAACGGTTAGGGTCCCTTCTACTGTGAACGTAATAACTGCTCTCAGTAACGGTTAGGGTCCCTTCTACTGTGAACGTAATACCTGCTCTCAGTAACAGTTAGGGTCCCTTCTACTGTGAACGTAATACCTGCTGTCAGTAACAGTTAGGGTCCCTGCCACTGCAAGTCAGTCAATTTGGGAAATTACATTTATTTAAGCAATGGGAAGGTCTCCATAGAACATTTATTATGGCCATTCTTTCTATTCTTGAATTTAGAAATTTTCATTTCAGTTCTTAAATTTATTTCCTGAATTGACTGAATTGAAATGAAACTGACTCCGAACTTGCTCTGAGATAAATCACTTTAAATTATTTTTTTGTAATTCACAGCTTCTCCTCATGAAAATACAAAATATTCTTATGAAAACTCTTTAAAAATTCAAAGATCCTATAGTTGGAAAAGACTGGGAGCTCTGTAAGAAAGACCCACTAAATTAAGGAAACATACATTCCTCTTTATTAATAATAATATTAAAACATGTGAAAGTAATAACATTTTCTCTACAGTGAACACTGATATGTGTGTGATCTCTTTCTCCCTCTCCCCCTCCCCCTCTTCCTGAGTACAGGTATGTAAATATGACTTTGTGGAAGTTCGCAGCGGCCTGTCATCCGACTCTAAGCTGCACGGAAAGTACTGTGGGACTGACGTGCCTGAGGTCATCACATCCCAGTACAACAACATGAGGATCGAGTTCAAATCCGACAACACCGTTTCTAAGAAGGGCTTCAAGGCCCATTTCTTTTCAGGTACAGTTTCCTTTTAAAGTAAAGCCTCTTTTCTGGAGTTTTCCTTGAGCCACCGTCCCCATACCGGCCCTGTCGTAGCAGTTTATGCAGCGCAGATAGTTTTAACGCTTCGTGGCATATCTACTTTTACCGCTTGCCGTATTATTTTATTGCCGTACACAGATTGGAAATTCATTTCTGTTTTTTCCCGTTTAAAAAAAATTTAAAAATTTTTTTTTTAAGGATACTGTGGAGGTAGGAATTTGCAAGAGTCTGTACATGAATGGAGATGTTATTCATGGGAATTATTCAGTCCATCTTGGCTTTTGCCAAAAATCTGAAAAACCTATCAATTTAGGTTAGGCAGCCCAAAATCAGCTAAGCTCCTTTATATATAAATCACAGCTGTGAAGTGGTGGTGAGTTGTAAGCATTCATATATTGAGGCATTATGGATAGCAGGATATTTTTAATGTGTTTGTATTATTTATTACTGAATATATACTCATACAACACGCTAGGACTAAGATACCATTAAAGCCTGAAATATGAATGCGGGTTATGCTGAAGTACGCCGTGCTGTTAAATGTACCGTTCTTTTCCAAACTGTACAAAGATGGAACTCAGAACCTGTCTCTGAACTGCTGTTTCTAGGAAACACTGGGAAAGGGGGGGGGGGGGGGTCACAGGAGAGGTGTAACATCTGCTTTCTGTCAGAGTAGCACCTTTTTTCTGTCAGTAAGTGTGAAGATACATGACAGATATTTCATACGCAAACAGCGGTGTCTGATGTAAATTGCGGTTAGTGGATAACAGCAGCATCACATGGCCTATTTTCCCAGGGCTCTTTCATTAAGTCATTATACATCTATTTATTTTTGTTAACCGTTAAGTTAAATGCGCCGTAAAAAGCTTGTATTTTTTTATGAACCGAAGCCCTTTGAGTAGAGAGCCGGAGTTTTTCGGAGTCTGAATGGCGTGCCCGAATCTCTGGCAGTTTGGTCCGGGGCGGGTGTCGGGACTGGGGCGGGAACGCTGTGTGAACGCTGTGAAAGACAATAAACACAGCATAGTCTGGTGCCACCTGTTAAATCAAATAAAATGTATTAATGTGCTCATGGCCTGCTGTATAGACCTAAGAAAAGCAGTGAAAGGAGGATTTACCAGGAGTTATACTGGGATATATACTGTATAAAGGAGTCTTCCCAGGAGTTATACTGGGATATATACTGTATAACGGAGTATTCCCATGAGTCATACTGGGATATATACTGTATATAGGAGTCTTCCCAGGAGTTATACTGGGATATATACTGTATAAAGGAGTCTTCCCAGGAGTCATACTGGGATGTATACTGTATATAGGAGTCTTCCCAGGAGTTATACTGGGATATATACTGTATAAAGGAGTCTTCCCAGGAGTTATACTGGGATATATACTGTATAAAGGAGTCTTTCCAGGAGTTATACTGAGATATATACTGTATAACGGAGTATTCCCATGAGTCATACTGGGATATATACTGTATAAAGGAGTCTTTCCAGGGGTCATACTGGGATATATACTGTATAAAGGAGTCTTCCCAGGAGTTATACTGGGATATATACTGTATAAAGGAGTCTTCCCAGGAGTTATACTGGGATATATACTGTATAATGGAGTATTCCCATGAGTCATACTGGGATATATACTGTATAAAGGAGTCTTCCCAGGAGTTATACTGGGATATATACTGTATAAAGGAGTCTTCCCTGGAGTTATACTGGGATATATACTGTATAACGGAGTATTCCCATGAGTCATACTGGGATATATACTGTATAACGGAGTATTCCCAGAAGTCATACTGGGATATATACTGTATAAAGGAGTCTTCCCAGGAGTTACACTGGGATATATACTGTATAACAGAGTATTCCCGGGAGTCATACTGGGATTTATACTGTATAAAGGAGTCTTTCCAGGAGTTATACTGGGATATATACCGTATAAAGGAGTTTTCCCAGGAGTTATACTGGGATATATACTGTATAAGGGAGTCTTCCCAGGAGTTATACTGGGATATACTGGACAAAGGAACTTTCTTAGGAGTTAGACTTGGATATATACTGTATGCTAGTTAATGCCGCTCCAGTGTATGAACATTTATGATTTGTTATTGGTGGGTAGGGTAAAAGTTTTGACAAGGTCTGGCCTGGAGGTTTGTCATAATCATATGTCCACACAGTAAAATGTTCAATGTTAATTCACCTCTTAACAGAGTTTATAAAACTCCAAATGAGATCGCTCTATCACAGCTGATTTGACACTGAACATTTAGCTGCACAAATGTTTATTTGAAAGGTTTGGCCTGGAGGACTGTGATGGCCAAATGTGCAAAGTGAATACGACAAAGTGAAATGTATACGACAGGGGTGTTATTCTTCCTGATTAATCAGAAAATACTGAGTTTTCAGCCACTGAAGGTCTCCACCAGAGGCAGAGGGACTTAAGTGTCTCATAATGCACACATAATAAAGAGGCTTTAACCTCTGACAACTGATAGCAGAAGACAATGTTCAGCAATAAAGCCAAATTCTCGTCCTGGTGGTTCCCAGAGACACGAAAAAATCACCATCCTGATTTGAAAGGTTGAGTCCTTGAGTGACAGGGGCAGGGGGCGTGGTCGCTGGCAGACTCACCGACGATGTCGTCGCACTTTCTTCCCCAGACAAAGACGCGCCCTGCAAAGAGAGGATTTTTGTTTTTGAGTCCTGCAAGGTCGCGGGGCGTGCACCCCCTGCTGGTCCAGTAGGTATTACTGACAGACTGGCGGCGGCCTCTGAGCCAATCAGAGGTACGGCCACACGTCACCTGATTGGTGCTCCACCAATCAAAAAAAAGGAAGAAAAAAAAAAACTGAAAATGGATCCTGCTCCCTTCCTCACAGGAAAGGCCCGTAGGGATCCATTCGGATCTGGGTTTCCATCTGACCTCTGACCCCAACAAATGCGACACCTTTTGTCTCGCGCAGAGATAGGAGATAGAAGCATTTGTTGTTTATTAACATGATGGCAGATCTTCGACCGTCTTTCTGGGAATGGATGCAGCTGTTTCCTACTTTTTAAATTTCCAAATGTAACACGCACGGCTTAATAACGTTAGGGCATAGCCGGGCCTTGGTATACAGCCTCTGTGTTTCCATACGGTTTTGGTACGTTATCTATGCCATTATTTATCTCTTCAGTTATATTTCCCTCTCTTATCTCTTTTGATTTAACACCGTGATCGTATCTTTGGAATTTTTTTGTGTGTGTGTGTGTCCAGAGTTTGTTGTAACTTTACTAACAGATCTAATGTGTGCTGTGTCATAACATCAACACCATTAGCAATTAATCACTGCGATTGACTGGGGTGGATCTCAGCCTTGGACAATCTGGTAGATTTTCCCTTCTTGGCGGAGGGCCATTTACACCAGATGTTCTCAAAACAATGACTCAGGTCAGGGACTGATTTAATCCTGCCACACGTAGCGTCGTAGCCACTATGGGTGCTAGTCAGATAAAGCAGGTGACATAACAAACTAGCAGAAAAGATTGGGTCACTAGTGTGTGGGACGGGAAGGCCTCCCTCACAGACTAATGAATGAATGAATGAATGAATGAATGGGAGGAGAGGAGATACAGAATACCCAGTCAAGCAGTCGTCAGTCGAGTGTTTTTGTCTGGCTCCAATAGACGAATGATGGAGAGGGACCCAGCGCCCTAAAGCCAGACAGGGCCGTTGAAGGGTCCCATTCAGCGTCAGTCTTCATGGTGCAGGTTCGAGAGGAGGCGGGTAAAAGCCCTGGCATTGTTAGGAGATTCCCAAGGATGCCACTCCAGCTGGCACTGAATGAGAGGGTGTGGGTGGGCCAGGGGAAGTGAGGTAGCCTAGGCACTCACGCACCAGTAGGCCCTGTGTGTGTGTGTGTGTGTGTGTGTGTGTGTGAGAGAGAGAGTATATATAAATGTGTTAGCATGTGTGTGTGTGTGTGTGAGAGAGAGTATATATAAATGTGTTAGCATGTGTGTGTGTGTGTGTGTAAGAAAGTGTATGCGTGAGCGTGTGAGTGTATAAGTGTGTGTGTGAGAGAGAGAGTGTATAAGTGTGTGTGTGAGAGAGTGTATGTGTGTGTGAAAGAGAGAGAGTGTGTGAGAGTATGTGTGTATGTGTGAGAGAGCGAGAGTGCTTGTGTGTGTATGAGAGAGAGAGTAAGAGAGTCTGAGTATGTGTGCGTATGGGTGTGTGTGTGTGTGTGTGTGTGTGTGTGTGTGTGTGTGAGAGAGTGTATGTGTGAGCGTGTGAGTATAAGTGTGTGTGTGTGTGAGAGAGTGTGTGTGTGTATGAGAGTGTATATGTGTGTGTGTGAAAGAGAGAGAGTGTGTGTGAGAGTATGTGTGTATGTGTGAGAGAGCGAGAGAGTGCTTGTGTGTGTGTGAGAGAGAGAGAGAGTCTGAGTGTGTGGGTGTGTATGTTTGTGTGTGTGTGTGTGTGTGAGAGAGTGTATGTGTGTATGAGAGTGTATATGTGTGTGTGTGTGAAAGAGAGAGAGTGTGTGTGAGAGTATGTGTGTATGTGTGAGAGAGCGAGAGAGTGCTAGTGTGTGTGTGAGAGAGAATAAGAGAGTCTGAGTCTGAGTGTGTGGGTGTGTATGTTTGTGTGTGTGTGTGTGTGTGTGTGTGTGTGTGAGAGAGAGAGAGAGAGAGTGTGTGTGTGTGTGTGAGAGAGAGTGTATATGTGTGTGTGTGTGAATGCAGGTTTTTTCAGCACTAAGATGAGCAGGAGTCAGTCTGATGCAGGTTCTTTCAGCACTAAGATGAGCAGGAGTCAGTCTGATGCAGGTTCTTTCAGCACTAAGATGAGCAGGAGTCAGTCTGATGCAGGTTTTTTCAGCACTAAGATGAGCAGGAGTCAGTCTGATGCAGGTTTTGTTGTCAGATGTTCATTGACCTCAGAGCTTGTGAAGAGGGTTGCCAGGTCACTTTTAACAGGGGGATAAAATGTACTGTTCTGAATTAAAGTATGGAGGGGATCTTATTACGTATGATTTTCTTTTCTTTTTCTGTGCAATTTCACTTGGTGAATTATCTGGAACATCTGTTTTTTCTCAGTATAAGCAAGAGATTATCATGATTGCTATTCTATGTGTCAGATTGTTTATCCTTTTATTAAATGTGCATTCCCTTATTTATGTTTGGAAAAAAAACAATTAGATCGTCTGGTTGAACCAGGCTGACGCAGGTCTTTCCAGCGTTATGGGAAAGATGGAAGTAGCCTGGTTATGTACACCCTAAAGCAGCGATCTCAAACTCCAGTCCTGGGGGGCCGCAGTCTCTGTTGGTTTTTGTGATTTCCTTTCAATTGGCAGCCAATATACAAATACAATTAAGGCCTTGGAAACCAGGTGTGCCGACTCCTTAGCCAATAAATGAGTTAAATTTAGCACTTAAGTGCAGGAACAGTTGAAAAAGCAGCCCTTCAGGACTTGAGTTTGAGATCCCTGCCCTAAGGGGCCTGAGGCTCTCTTGTCATCTCAGACGAGGCTTCACGTGCTGAAGCCTTCAGTTCTGTTGCCGTGGTAATGCAGGAGGCGCAGCTTCATCCACTGACATAATTGACAGGCTCAGGTTCCACTTCAGCTCACTGTTTGCATTGACAGAGTAGTGTCATGTGTGTGCACACATATGTGTGTTTGCATGTGTCTGCCTGCGTGTGAGTGCATGGTGTATGCATGTGCAATTCTGTGTGTGAATGCATGTGTATGTGTGTATGTGTGTGTGTGTATGTGGTAACCATCGCTTGTGCTAGGTTTAATTGCACATGCAGTTATCATAGATAGCCTGTGAGTTATCATCGAGCCTGTGAGTTATCAGAGAGCCTGTGACAGGCTTGCTGCTGGGAATATGTGAGGACGGCTCTCCCAGCTAATGCTCCATATAGAGCCGGCCCTCGTACCTGAACCCGCCAGGTTCCTGGAGCATACGTCTGCTTATATGGTCTGGCTTTAGTTCCTCCCGGGGTAAAACAGCTCTCACACCAGCGGCACATGCGACGCTAACCCGCTAAAGCTCCTCTGAAGAGATTAACGCGCTTCTAAATGCTAACCGACTGTGTTAACTGCCCCGCTCTTCAAACGGCTCTTTTTAATCTCCCATATCATCTCTTCCCCCTTCTCTGTCTGAATGTGTCCCCTGTCTCTTTTTCCCTCTTCTTCAGTGGAACTGATTTGTCCAGAATAATCAATGACCCTTATGAGACACTGAATAGCAGCTATGAGCAGGGTTATGAGTATGCCGTTATGTGCTGTGACATAATGCCATATAACACCCTGCTCTTGAGAACCCTGTTCAGTGGTGTTTGTCTGAGATTTATGTTTCAGTGCTTTTTTCCATACACTATGCCCATCCCGCACTGTCAGCTGAAATCATGATCATTCTAGCAGCTAAAAAGCATTTCTTTTTCAGCCAGCTACTTGTATTTTTTGTGATATGTCCAACGGAAGCGTTGCTCTTGTACACTGCTGACATTCTAATAGAGCTGAGCGCTGTAGCAGACTGAAAGGGTATAAGCGTGGTACAAGGAAACGAGGCCTCTGCTTTCTTGTGTCTTCTGTGCAATAATATACCCTGCTCTGGACAAACAAGGCAGCATGTCTCTCTTTCTGTTTCTTGCCCTTCTCCTCTCCTCTGCTTCTCTCCTCTCCTTCTCCTCTCCTCCTCTCCTCTCCTTTCTTCTCCTCCGCTCCCTACCTCTCTGCCCCATCCTGCTGAAGCTCTGGATTGACGTGTGCACGCCCTGCGCCTCTCACACTCTCCACAGATAAGGACGAGTGCTCCAAGGACAATGGCGGCTGTCAGCACGACTGCACCAACACTATAGGGAGCTACGTGTGCCAGTGTCGCAACGGATTCGTTCTGCACCAAAACAAGCACGACTGCAAGGAAGGTACGTACGCGGGGAGACTGAGCTGGGAGCCACGCCGCGCACACGCTCACCTGTATTAACACCTGTACCTGTCCCCGTGCGCACGGGGACGGTACAATAGGGGATCCTGAGGTACTGTATCACAGCTATGGATCGTTCTTTTTTTCATTTTATTTTCTCCTGAGAAAATCATGTGATCTTATTAAAACATTTACTTAGCGATCAGAGGAGATACGCTTTGCAGAGGGAGGAGTGGGGGGGGGGGGGCAGGCAGGAGATGGAGCGATTATCCCAGCTCTTCGCTTCTCACATCGCTGGGCTTGTTGTGAAACGGCTCTGGTGTCAAACAGCTGGATCTTTCCATGGCTTCAAAGCAGTTAACCTGCAGGCGGTGCTGTCTTTCGTCTCTGTGATAGAGGAGAGGTCCCGGGGAACGGCCATCTTGGTATTCACTACGCTTCACAGCGGCTGCGCTTTATCGCCCCCTGGCTGCCGAATCCGCTCCACACACTCGCTTCCCTCTTGCTCCAGTTCCAGTTTTTTTTTTTAACAATAACTCCCCTGTTGGATATTTACTGAAGTAGGTCAGGTTTAGTACAGCGCTCTTGGGTGACTGTCATGTCCACATCTGGGTCAACTACATGTTTGAAGGACTTTAACTCTTTATATACCAATAAAAAAAATAAAAAATTGTCAATCCCTGAGAATTTTCAACTAATTTAAACCAAATCAAGCAATCATATGCATTAAGAATCTTGTTATTAATATATTATTATTTTCAGTGATCTCTAGGAATTGTACTGGTGGGTAAAGAGCTAAAGTAATTCAAATAATAAATTGGCCCAGGTCTGGTTGTGGCTCGTATATTAAGTATACATATAATATGTACCGAATTGAATTCCTTTTGATGTTTTTAAGTTATTAACAAAGAATAGTGAGTGAACTGTGCATACTGAAAGTCATTGAAACAACTACAAACAGGTCAAATAGAGTACAGTTCTGTCATAAAGTAGCAGCAATCCATAGACATGAACATTGAGTCTAGTAAGTAAGATTTGGCTAAATCTTAAGAGAAGTGAGAGCTGATAAACTATAACATCAAAGACACTCGTGCTACATGAAAGTGTTAGAGAATCAAGATACAGGATACGAGAAACAGGAAACAAGATATGTGCTCTATGAAAGTGGTACTTGATTGGTCGGTCAATATACTCTGTTAAGAGTTGATTGAACACTGTCCATTCCTCTATCTGAAAGCAATACTTCTCAGGCATCAGGCAGTAGTTATAACAAAATGTCGTACATTGTTTTGATGGCTGTCTCTGGTACCTGGAGACTGCATGTGTCCAGAACAGAATTCAGAATGCCGCTGCTTTAGACCACAGACCAGTCCTGCTTTCTGGGGACTTTTTCCCCCAGTTATTTAAAAATATCTGCTAAAGCTTGCAGGTGTGCCTGTGCTTACCTTAGAGCAGACATCATGTTGGAAACATAAAAGCTTTGTGTCCAAGTGGTCACTTTTAATGAAGTTTATTTTTTTCCTAAAGGGATCAAGTTTAAGAGATTCTGCTACTAAGTAAACCATAGAATGGACAGATCCCTTATCATAACTACATTAAAAGTGTAACTGCTCAGTACATATAGATATTTTAAAAAAACAAGACGTCAAGTATCTGTTGAAAGTAGCTGACCAGCTATTTTAATGTGCGTAATGCTCAGTGCTAACATCACATTGTCACTAGTATCAATATGTTACAGAGAAAGAAAACGGTAGATATGGATTAAGACATTTCTAAACTCAACTGTCTTGAAAACGTAACCCAGGTGCTTGCCAAGATATTTCTAAACCGTGTTTGATGTTGACTTGTGGTGCTGATGACAGAACAGATTGTGGTTGTAAAAGACATGTATTGCAATCTCTACCAGATGTATTTGTCTGTCAAACATATGGTTTGCATTCCCAGATATCCAGAACTCAAGATTTCTATGCACTGACATGGACGAAATTACAAAAAAAAAAAACATTCCACATATACAGTACATTTGAATGACATCCGGATTATGGTTAAATTGGATCCTTACCTTTTAACAAAACACTTAGCTTTCCGTGGCTGCGATATTAAAGTGCTATAAAATATATATTGGGGGGGGGCTAATACATATGTTCTGTACAGTATATCATTTATAAATATTCAAATTCCATTGGAAAATTATTAATTTCCCACTGTAAACTGATTTTGCCTCTTGGGTGTATCTCCCTGAAGTGATCTCTGAAGAAATTAAGATGAAAATGCTTTTGCACTCGATCTCTACCCATGTTATTTTGTTATTCTGCTCAGAAAGAAATGCAGCTTGTTTTTTTACCAGCTCCATAGTCCTGAGTTTAAAAATATCTGGCTAAAAATATTCAGTTCGTACCTGTTTACTGTAGTCATGCACAGTAATAAGGATCTAAGTAACTGTTTTGACATCTCACCCCATTTGCAGGTCAGTGTTGTGTATTAGGTTTTCTTTCAGGCACTAAGTAAACATACACAAGGTTAATCAGGGTTTAATGGCAGTTGTCCTGTACGTGCCTGTATCAATTAGCCCCTGAATTTAGACTCACCCATGAGCATCGCAAACAAAGTGCGCACAGCAAGTTTGGTCAGGAAAACCGACCATCGCTCAGCTAGCAACCACACGTCTTATACTCAACCAATCACATGCACATGGCTCTAATGGAGCGCCCTTTTAAAACCAATCAGACCTCCCTGTGCTGCTCACTGCTCTGCTGTCTGTTGTTTGCTGCTTCTGTGAGCACCCTCCTCCACCCCAGCTTCCACCTGTTGTCTGGATCTGCTTTGGTACGGGGGGTTTGGTCATCTCCTGTTTAGCAGGGGAAGATGCCCGTGCTCCAGAGTAGTACCTAAAGCAGATCCATTCAGCGCCAAACCAAAATAATTATACAGCACATTCATTAAAACATGTCATTTGAATATGCGAGTTGTCCTGGTAGAAACGCAGTCCCACAGAGTCCCGACTGCTCTAAAAATGGCGGATCACAATGGGTAATCAGAGCGACGCGTGCAGGGAAGGCTTAGCCTGTGGTATTTTATTAAGAATTGCACACATGTTGTGTGTTGCTGTTTGCAGGCTTTAAATGGTGTCACTTCATTGCACTTCAGGGAGAACATTATACAGCAAAAGGCTCAGTGCTGTAGCTCATGTGAGTCCAGGAGGGCCCGACGGTACTCTGCTACATTTAAAAACGCTAACTGCATAAATGCAAATGTTAGAAGTAATACATCACAGCTGATTTCACACTGAGAATATTTCTGTGTGCTAAAAGCTATAATGATATGAAAGCTATAAAGCTATAAAAATCAATTTAAATAGATTATCACGACGGCTTTAACGTTAATAATTGAAGCCGTTAATAATGAGTGAACTTGAACAGAATCAGGAGACATTTTCTAAAATCCATAGATTGAATCTAGGGACAAAAGTATTGCCCAGCATGAGGTCTGTTTCTGAAACAATTAGATAAAATAAAAATGCACTGAATCAGTGTTGTCCACCAATCAGAATTGGCTTCCCCCCAATCAGAATGTCCACCCCCCAATCAGAATGTCAAACACGTGAGTCTTGAGTCCAGCTGGTTTTGTAGTAAAAACGGAAGCACCTTTTTCTGTGTGACGTGCAGCGGAATGCGAACACAAGATCCACAGCTCCAGCGGAACCATCAGCAGCCCGAACTGGCCCGATAAGTACCCCAGCCGAAAAGAGTGCACCTGGGACATCTCCGCTACCCCCGGACACCGCGTGAAGATTGTGAGTAATATACAATGGTACAAACATATTTATAGTCATGATTAACCTGCAGTTATAGTAATCATCATAACGCACATTTATAATCATCATCATTATTAACATAGTTAATACATAGTAATTGCCATAATTGAACTGGATCTGCATGTGCTTTCATTCAAACACACTGACTGTTGTTTGTCTAGTAGGCATTTCTATGTACGTTTTGCACGTCTGAAGTTGAATAGAGTTGTGCTTTAGACAGATACCCAGTGTACAAAATCACATTTTTAAAAACACACCTGAGCTATGTATTTCAGACAGGTACTTTAGTGACAAAGTCATACACATTTTACATATGTTTCATCCAAATGTGTGTAGTCAGATCACACAAATCCCCCCCAAAAAGTCTTGAACCCCCCCCCCCCCCCCCCCAAAAAAAATGAGGAAATTAGCAAATGAGGTAAGACCCATCCTGGGAGGAGACCCATCCTCCTCTGGCCATATGTGAGCAGGGCCTGGCTCCGCATTCACTACCTCTAGCATTTACACATATAGCACCAGGAACAGGCCAGACTGAGAGCTAACAGGTCATTTCTCTGCTAATAGCAGAGCTTTTACATTAAATTCACCGTTTCCAGACGAGTGGAATCTTTCCAACTCGCTGCGCTTTTATTAGGTCAGTTCCTACTCTGGCGAGTGATCTATTTGGTGAGATTTCAGGAGGCGATTCATAAATTAAATTAATTCATGTTTTGTTTCACGTAACACAGTTTAAGGTACATCCACCTTAAGTCTACTGTAAAGAAAATCAAATGGTGAGACGCCGCCAATGTTTTAACAGAGCTCGGTTTCGCTAATTTATCATCACGCTGACGTTCATGCGCTTATAAGGCCTGAGGGAGTTCTCTGCTGTTATGGAGCCCGGTCCTGCCTTTAAATTCCAGTTTTTATTGAGTTGTTATTGCCTTGTTGATGCGCAGTAGATGCGGCCTTCTCTTGGAGGACAGCTGTTGATAGTTGGCATTTGCAGATATCAGGACCTGGCCAGGTTCCTGCTGGGATTAGATAGATTAGGACAGCTTTGCTGTCCTCAACAGAATATGCACTATTATTTGCACAATGATCAACTGTTTTCTGTTGACTCATTAAAAAATGTCGCACCTCTTAATCTTCCAGAGCTAAATTCGTCCCCAGGTTCAAATTTTCTATTTATTATATATTTTTTTCTCTATTTGTTTTCTCTATTGGTCAATAAATTCAGCCATTTTATTTCTGTGTAATTATAGAGACCTTTATTTAACCAGCGTGAGTCCAGTTGAGAGCAAAGCTCTCTTTTAAAATGGCGCCCTGAGAATTATAATATATTATAATTGTTCAGATACAGCAGGATTGCCCCTTTTTGTTGTTTCCTGATGTAACCACCCACAGCAAGTCAGACCAAAGCAGGGGTCAGGGGTCACGGATAGAGGGGAAGTGAAAAAGTCTCCATGGCGATCAAATAGAGAGAGCCTGACTTTATATAAGGGCCTGTAAAAAAAAAACTGAGGGGCATGTTTAGGATGCTGACAGGACACATACAGTCAAGCCGGGAAAGTCTGCCCACCCCTTTCACCTTCTCCACATTTTATTACATTAAAGACATATTCTACAATAGATTGAGTTCATTTTTTTGTCTCAAAATTCGACAAAAGATAGCCCATAATGACAAAGTGAAAACATGTTGAATGGATCTCTATGGGAATTGGGGGGTGAGACTAGATTCAGCTGTAAATTACACTGGTACAGTATGGAACACATGACTGGCGAAATGGCTGTACGTCATCAAGGGTCTAAGGTATGAAACGAGCCCCAAACCATCACTCTGCGGCCAGATATGGAGTAGATGTGGATGGATCCCTTTAAGGGTTGTTTCTCCTGACTTTTTTCCCCATAGAGTTCTATAGGAAAATGAGTCAGGAGAAATAACCCTTGCAGTGATCCATCCACATCTACTCCATATCTGGCAACAGAGTGATGGTTTGGGGCTCGTTCGATAGCTCAGACCCTTGATGACGTACAGCCATTTAGCCAGCCATGTCTTCCATACTGTACCAGTGTAATTTACAGCTGAATCTAGTCTCACCCCCCAATTCCCATAGAGATCCATTCAAATGCAGAGAGCTTATAGTATCGCTTGTAACAGTACCTGGAAATAAGATATCGAGAGTCTTTTGATGTTGATGGGTCACAGACTTCAGGAAGTAACAGCATGCTTAGGATATGCGACCAAATATTAAATATGATACTTTAAAATATGCTTTATATGTTAAAGCAAAGGGTATGAATACTTATGTAAATGAGAGATTTCAGTTTTCAATTTTTAATACATTTGCAAAAATTTATATTTTGAGACAAAAAAATGTACTCAATCTATTGTAGAATATGTCTGTAATCTAATAAAACGTGGAGAAGGTGAAAGGGGTGTTCAGACTTTCCGGCTTGACTGTAAATACGGAATGAGGAATTTTTCTCTTGAGAGGAGAATTAAAACTGTCCGCTTGGTGCTGGGATTGTTCACCGTGGCATGTTTAGGCGATTGGATTAGCGTGTTGTGGAGTTCGAGGAAAATTTAATTAAAAACACCCCTGTTGGCCCGAGGACAGAGGCCTGGGCCTAACAGATGGCGCAGAGATTGTGAAAAGCCGTGCACGTGCGTGTGCCCCCCCCCCAGGGGCTGAAGGGTAATTGTCCTGAGTCACGTTCCGCAGAGGTGAAACGATGTGTCCCGTGCACGAGGTGCTAAGTCGCTCAAAGCCAATTCACTCTTCCATGAAAAAAACACACAGCAGCACACGCCATGCATTCACCGCGTGTGCGAATTGGCACGACCCACACGTACAGACTGCGTCACGTGACCGTACATCCCGTTATCCCCCTTCTTCTCGCTCCTTGTTCTTTCCACGTCGAATCACGTTGCAGATTGACGGACGGGGGATTTGTGCATGTCATGCGGTTTCAATCACACTTCACAAATCACAAGGCTGGCTTCAAACGCACAGATTTTATAAATATAAGGCCAATCTTCTCGATCTGGTCTGAGGAAATGCATCGGTTTTTTATATACGGTGGAATATCAAGGGCGATGCATATTCTCAATATATCTTTACTTGCCTCTCGATTCAATCAATATTTGTCTTCAATTTTGCAAGTTACATTTTTCGGTACAAACGTTTTTAAATTCGTTTTGCTGATCACTGGATAAAATTGAAAAACACTGAAAAGCAATGTTAAATCAGCCCGAATAGTTAATTTTTCTCCGGTAGAGTATATTTGATCAATGTTGGACTCATATGAACTGCTAGAGTTTAATTAACACTGAAACTTGCTGTGTAACTGCGTGACACTTGCATGTGATTGTGAACGAAGCATCGGGACAGATGTTGATTTAATTTAGGGGTCAAAGCCAAATTTTTGTATAAACTGCACCCAAGCTGTGCGTTAAATTCAGCTGGGAGTAGGACAAATAAAAACGGACATTTTCCCAGGCACAGACCGTTTAGATTTATGTCTCTTTGAAATCCGAGTTCTTGTTTTATGCATTCCCAAATTCACAGTGCGGGAAAAATTAGATCATTGGTTAATATTATTGCTCACCGTAAAAGTGACCGAGAGTGATTTTAGGCTAAAGCTATAAACTTAAATGAGCATGCGCACACAAAAACATGTCATTCATTTTGTGAAGTAAAAAAAAAAAAAAAAACAGGACCGTGATTTGCTGAAGGGAAACTAAATACTGTCCATCCGGACAGCAGGACCACCGAGATAACAAAATAACATGTTTTTTAAATGAAGGCATGACCTGGTTTAAGGACATTTATGCAGTTAATGCCATTTTTTATCTACTGACCATATTGTATATATCCTGCTAGCGGTTGCGCTAGCATCCTTCGGCACTAATATGAATACCCTGATTACGAATTTATGCATACCTGTACAAGGCCAGGAAATATGCCCAAAGGTGGGATTACAGACTATTTCTGTATCCTGTATCAGATAGAGGTTTGTTTTAATCTGCCCTACGTGACTATATTTATATATTTTTAACTGTCTCCGCTCAATGTTTTGCCTTTTTTTGCGCACCCATTTGAGACCCTTCATTTCTCTTACAGTGCCTGCCAGCAATTTGTCAACACTTTTTGGCCTGTTTTGTAGTTTGCGTTGATCGTATTTATAGGAAGAAACAGAGCAGTAGAGAACACTTCAGGGCTGTGAGCGTGTACGTCTCACTGCTGTATCTTGTGTCTATGTTACGCATGGATGTACACAGTAATTGGAGATTGCATAAACACAAAGCTTATTGTGTGTGTATCGGGGGCGTTTCAGTACATTATAGAATTCATGAGTTTCTGTTCATAAGGAGTCACACTCTTGGCATCTCCAAAACACATTATGAATTCGTTCTATGGAAACAGTAAAAAAAAGAAAAGAAATCCTTTGATTGGAGACCCAATTTGATCAGTTTTGTGGAATGTGCACGTAGTTAGCGACTTAGCTTGTTTCTCCTCTGTGTCTGAAACTAAATCACGGCCATTAGCCTCCTACTGCTGCCTCACTTTAATTCATCATTTCACATTTATTAGACGAGGGGCTGAAGATGTGCTGTTCCCACGTAGAAAAGCTTGTTCTCCGCCCACGGAGTGCGGAGATAACGAGATAGCGAGATAGCGTGTAAATCTCCGGACAGCCTCGAATCTCCCTCTCTTGTGTTTTTATTGCTTTTTCCAGTCCTTTAATGAGTTTGAGATCGAGCAGCACCAGGAATGCGCCTATGACCATCTGGAGGCCTTCGACGGGGACAGCGACAAGTCGGCCATATTGGGCCGGCTCTGCGGGAGCAAGGTGCCTGAGCCACTCATCTCCACGGGCAACAAGATGTACCTGCGCTTCATCTCCGACGCCTCCGTGCAGAGGAAGGGCTTCCAGGCCACCCATTCCACAGGTAACCCCCAAAAACCCTCCCTCCCTGCTTACTGATCCTGGATCAGCACAGCCGCCATTCATAAACCCTCCCTCCCTGCTCTACTGATCCCAGATCAGCACAGCTGGCATTCATAAACCCTCCCTCCCTGCTCTACTGATCCCGGATCAGCACAGCCATCATTCATAAACCCTCCCTCTCTGCTCTACTGATCCCAGATCAGCCAAGCTGCCATTCATTTTGTTAAATTTGTTGCTAGCGATTCATTGATTTGAATTCACTTATAGCTGTTGAGAACAGCCAAGCCTTCTGATTGGTTTACGGCAGTCTGTGATTGACAGCTCAGTGTGCGATTGACAGCACATTATGGAGTACCATGAAGTGTCACTTACTCATCACTAACAGGCAGTTTAGATGACATGCTGATTACTGATAAGACATCAGTCAGGACCAGGTACTGTACAGTAGTTACAAAAGGGAAACCCCTTAAGATTAAATATATTTTTCTTGGTAGGTATTGTGATGCCCTCTAGTGGCAATTGCACAATGACTTTCAATCAATGTGATTTTAACTAACTGTTCATTTGTTTGGTGAATTCTTACATGTTAAGAAAGTACATGTACGTAATGTGACTAAATTCATGCTCCATCTGAACATGTATGTTACAGAATGGCTGTTGAGGTTTTTTCTTAAGTTTGAACAGTAGCACAAATAAAGCCACTATAGGGCATTGTTAATTAATGTCTATGTTAATTAATCAAGGAGTTAGTTAGACTGTTCGCTCAGGTGCTTGCCATGTGTTTTCTCCATGTCCTTGAATCACAGTAAACTGTAGCATGTAATGATACCCAGTGCGTCGTGTGCAGTTAAACACAGAAAAATGACAAGCAGGCATCGATTTCCTCTGAAGATAATGTCACTGCTGCCATTGTGAAGCAATGCCGGTACACAGACAGGCCTTAACCTTCGGGCCTCGTGGCAGTTTAACGAGCCCGTTGAGATTTTCAACATGACCGCCGCGATGATCTATGCCAGGAAGCCCGCCGTTGGTCTTGGCAGACGTTTGTATTGTGAGGGTGTTCAATGATAGAATAAGAGCCTTTAAATAGCTACTTGATTGGCTAATTCATCTCCCATATGTTTTTTTTTAAAAGCAAATACATGCTTTTTTTCTACATGACTTCCTTCCTGTAATGTAGGTATTATTTCTAGTTAATGGGATTCGCTGAGTGTTTTTTTCCCCCATAATTTCTTGCGGTATGAACACTTACGATGACAAAGTAGAAGCAAATATATTTCCTGTGTGTTCAGCACAAATACTACAATAGATCATTTACATAAACGGCTTCCAGTTCAGCAAAGGCTTCACGTTCACCGTTTCAGAGATAATTATGTTAGCACAGCGCTAAACGTGGTCGGCTTGGTTCGTACAAAAGGCGCCTGAACTGGACCAGAACTCAATATCATACCTGTTACCTCATAGACACTGTAAAACAAGATACGTCGCCAAGGTGTGACCGTTAAAATTCTGAACGCTTAAATAGAGTCGTTAAAATATTAAATTACAGCAGGCAGGGGACCGGCTCCTGTAATTGGGCGAGGCGCTTCAGAGGAATAAAAAAAGTTGAGTAAAAAACGCTGACGTTTAATCGGCGCGCAGTGGGGGGGTGCTGAACACGGCCTCTTCCTGCCACGGGCCAGTCCAACGCTGGCCTTCTAGTCATGCGGCCAGCTGTCTTAATTAATTGTTAATCATCTGGGCGGTGGAGCGGAATGCTCAGGTTTCCCCTGTCGTCTCCAGTCCGGCCACGCATCGGAATCGCTTTCCACCATAACTGGTTGTTCATGGTAATTTAAGCCGGGCCCTTTTCTCATCTCTCTTCCTGTGGGGTTGAGAATTTGCAGGCGGGGATGGGTGGCGGTTTTTGGGGCCGTGGTTCTAAGACCTCCATCTTTGCTCCTGTCTGCCCTGCAGAGTGCGGAGGGAGGCTGAGGGCGGAAACTCAGCAGAAGAACCTGTACTCTCACTCCCAGTTTGGCGATAATAATTACCCGGGACACACAGATTGTGAATGGCTAATCACGGCTGAGAAAGGCTACGGGATCGAGCTCACCTTCACCACCTTCGAGGTGGAGGAGGAGGCCGACTGTGGCTATGACTACATCGAGCTCTTCAACGGATACGACAGCACAGGGCAGGGGCTGGGGCGCTTCTGTGGATCAGGGGTGAGATGCTGTCTACACACACGCAGTCTCTCACACACAAACACGCACACACACAGTCACACTTACAGCCTTATGCACACACACACACACACACACACACACACACAGTGACAGATACAGCCATACACACACATAGACACAGTCTCTCAGACACACACACACAGACATCCTCTATCTCATCCCCAGTTGGTGTGCACCCCCCCCCCACCCCCCCAATCAGTCACTTATATTTTTATATAGCGCTCTTCACATCGCAAGGGAATGGACTGTAGCATAATCGGTCACTACCATGAGGAAGCAATTTCACCGTATTTAACCTCAATTCCTACAGTACCTATCCAGCAGTATACATGGATTATACAAAAAAAACACTTTCTCAGTGACACCCCCATTACCACAGCATTAACGCCCCCCTACCCTTTTTCCTTCCAGCCCAGAGAGGAGATCTACTCCGTGGGGGAGACCATACTGCTTCACTTTCACAGCGACGACACCATCAGCAAGAAGGGATTCCACATACGATACACCAGCACCAGGTTTCAGGAAGCCCTGCATAACAGAAAATGAAAATTTAAAAAGAAAAAAAAAAGAAACAACCGCCGACCTCACCAGGAGACAGCACGTCCTACATGCCACAAAAAACAAAACAAAACACACGAAAAAAAATAAAAATTTGTTCAAAATAAAAAAACATGAAAGAGAGACAGCGAGAGTCGTACCGTAGCCTCCTTTGTTAGAACGCCTTGGCTGAACAAGGCGTATTCAGCTACCGCCATGAGATAAAAGAAATTACGACGTGACAAGTCCAGAGATGGCAGGCTTCCTTTCAAGTTCTTCAGATCTGAGTGGACGGGAGAACGTTAAACAGGACCATATTACGGTGCATGGCCATCTCCTCCACCCTACAGCCTGTACTGCATTAGCAAAGTTAGCATGTTAGCATTCTGAATGGGACAGAGCTAACGAAATGCAATACGCAGGCTGATGGGTCATCAAAGTTACATTTACACATACGTGATGATAATTCCGCAAAGACTTTATTTTTGTAATGTATTTGTAATGTTTCTGGGTCCCTGTACTCGACAAGAGACATTCTCAGCTTTTCACGCTCTTTGTGACTCAAACAAAAATGGAATCTATTTGAAAAGACACGTGCAGTACGTGATGGTGTGTCCATTTTCAAGTGTTAGGAAAGACTCTGTGTGTCACGGTGACACGAGCTGGGACTCTACCTCTGACGCTTTAGCGGAATAGGGCATCTTGTGAGACACGGCCATATATATCCCAAGACAAACTATTGAAAATTCAGGCTGTAGAACAGTTGGACAGTTGGAACGACCTTACTCGAACGCCTTTGCTGCCCGTGGACTCGTTAAACCAAACTGTTACATCTTTGAATTGTTGTAATGATTACTTTTTTGTATTTTTCATTTGTCTTAAATGGTAACGTGAGTTTGTGCATGCGCGGGAGACGTTGGGGTGAACGTCGGGAACCAGAGGGGTTGTGTTTCTCTTGCTTTTTGGCTGTGGCGGATGTAAGGAGAAAAAAAAACTAAACAAAAAAAAGTGACGCCTTGCATATTGTATGTATGAAGTTCCATTTGTGTCCATTTTCTATTGTCATGTCCTTTCTCTGCATCACTAAGGAAATTCTGTGCAGGTTCCCTCAAATGCTCTACTGGGCCTTGTTAAAGGTGTAAGACTATGTTATTTTTTTCTGGCGGGGACTACAGGGAGCATAAATCGGCTCACCTCGTGGTTAACTCGGCCGAGCTCCAATGGGTCTTCATATTGACTAAAATAAAGAACTGGAGTGAAATTTTCGACACACGGTCCTATTGATCATTTCAGAGGAAGAGGCAGGTGACCTGTTTTTTTTTTTCGAACTCGGAAAACATGAGCACATAAGGAAAGGTTGCTGCTGTTTGAAATGGAATTCCTATGGTGCTAATATAAAATGTACAGTAAAACAATTTTTTTTTTGAACCTATGAGCCAACGATCCTGCAAACGTTTGAATGTGGACGTCCGCGCCATCTTGAGTGTGGCTGGGGGAGAGACCAGCCATCTTGAGCGTGGCTGGGTGAGAGACCATTAAAGACGTTACCGTGATTGACAGCAGTCCTGTGGATCAACAACTGTTGCCTTAGAAACCAAAATGTATATTCTTGCACATGTTCCTGTAGATAATTTTTTTTTTTCTTTGTTTTTTTTATTTTTTTTTATTATCTTATTTGATAATACGTTTAATAACTTGAACATTTTATTATTTGAACAAATCTCAAGTCATAAATATGCCCACAGTCTCCTGCTGGGTATCCTGTATGTATGTTGTGACGCAAAGTGGTATTTCTACAAAGAACCATTCTATGTATGTTATCTAAACAGGGCCATACATGAGCTATAGTTATGGTGCATGGTGTATATGCATTATGTATGTCATAAGATGTGGTGGGGGTGGGGGAGGGCGGGAAGATGTTTATGTGGTATGGTTGAACAGTCCACACATTACTGTACGTGCCAAGTTCCAATTGAACCTATTTCACATGCAGTTTATGTTAATTGCTCCAATGTTTGCGGCCTGACGGCAGTGACCACACAACCGGTCATTAAAACTTTGGTCAGGTGAAAAAAAATTAAATGTGTTGGTGGCTGAGAAAGGTTTTGGTTGTTTTTTTTTAAGGTGTCTGTGTTTTTTAATTTTGAATTTATGAACTGCTGGAAGTTCATGTTCTAACCAGTGGGCACCCGGTAAACTAACCTGGCTTCAAGACTGAAATGTAAAACATGTATGGTCTTCCACATATGTGCAAACCAGGTAATGTTTGTGTAGTGGTTTGTGGCTGTTTGTTTTCTTTTCTTTTGCGGCTCTCGTCCTGCCTTCACGATTGGGAATCAATCAGATTTTTTCCACGTTCAGTTTTGTGGTTTACAGCCCTCATTATTGTTTTCACCCGTGCTTCTGCCTGCAGGGTATTTATTTAAGTTTCTCACTTTGGTTTCTCCGGTGCTTGTTTGTTTCACGGCATTGCCTTCGAGCCAGGTATAGTCAGGGACTAGCGACCTCCTGATATTAAACTCTGTTTATGTTCAGGGGGGACTTGCTATAGATACTTAATCGGTTATAGGATTGTTTTCCACCTGGTAGCGTTTGGTGCTATCTATTTTTTACTTTGCTGTTCTCTCGGAGACAGTTTTTTTTGTACTTTCGTTTTGGTTTTACACTCTACCGGCTTTGAGCTACGGTAGCCGAGAGTGTTCTTTTGTTTTACTAAGTTCGCCATTTTTAGCTCATTACGTGAGCTTTGGGAGATTTAGTTGGTATTCTACTGGAATTTATCGACTTCATGAGACCATCTACTTCGCCTGCTGGAGCAGGGTTTTTTTTTCGTAAAAAATAAGGATGGCACTAAGACCATGCATCGATTATCGCGCATTAAACGCCATAACTATAAAGAATCGATACCTACTTCCTCTTATGAATTCAGCGTTTGAACGTTTTCAAGGAGCTACAATTTTTTTCCAAATTAGATCTACGTAATGCTTATAACCTAGTGCGCATGCGTGAGGGTGAAAACTAGCGACCTCCTGATATTAAACTCTGTTAATGTCAGGGGGGACTTGCTATAGATACTTTTAATACGCCCACTACGAGTATCGGGGCATGCCTTTCGGGCTCACTAGCGCCCCCTCGGTTTTTCAGGCATTAGTTAATGATGTTTTACGAGAGATGTTGGAAAAATTTGTTTTTGTTTATTTGGATGACATTTACATTTTTTCTACCGACTTACAGACCCATATTGGGCATGTTAAACAGGTATTAAAGGCCCATTTTTGTCCAGATGGTTCTGGTGGCCAGGCATTGAGAAGGACGTGCGCGAGTTTGTTGCTGCATGTCCTGTTTGTGGCCGGAGTAAGAGTTCTCGACTCTCACCTTCGGGGTTGTTGCAGCCCCTACCCGTACCCAGGCGACCTTGGAGTTCTGGCGTTCTTTTTGCGCCAAGTTGGGTGCGTCGGTTAGTTTTTCTTTGGGGTTTCAACCGCAAACTAACGGGCAGACAGAGAGAACTAATCAGATGATGGAGAACACCATTCGCTGCTTGGCGGCGGCTAATCTGACGTTGTGGAGTCGGTATCTTTCTTGGGCGGAGTATGCACACAATACTCTGTGCAAAGCCTCCACGGGTCTATCTCCTTTCGAGGCTCAAGTAGGGTACCTTCCTCCATTGTTCCCGGAACTAGAGAGGAATGTAGAGGTTCTCTTGGCTGGTTTTTTTGTTTGGAGGTGTAGCTCGGTGTGGAACCGAATTTGCTCATCTCTGTTGCGAGCGTCAGTGTCCCAAAAGGTTTCGGCCAACAAACATCGCTGGACAGCTCCCTCTTATCGGTTCGGTCAGCGAGTCTGGCTCTCGTCGTGTGATTTGCCCCTGAAGATTGAGTCACGGAAACTGGCTCCACTATACATTGGACCGTTTAAGATTATCCGGAAGATAAATCCAGTAACAGTCCGTCTGCAGTTGCCACGCTCTATGCGGATTCACCTCATGTTCTATGTTTCACGGCTAAAGCCGTTGCTTATCAGTCTGTTGCTTCCTGCTGAGAGACCCCCTCCTCCTCCTCGGTTCGTGGATGGAGGTCCTGTGTATACCGTCCGCCGTATTGTGGCGGAGAGACGGGTGGCAGTTTTTAGTGGACTGGGAGAGGTATGGTCCAGAAGAGCGGTGTTGGGTTCCGGCCAGAGATATTTTAGATCAGGATTTAATTAGGGATTTCCGCAGTAGTCGGCCTGAGGGGTCATCTGGGGTAGTCCCTTAGAGGAGGGGTCCTGTAGTGGTTTGTGGCTGTTTAGCTCATTACGTGAGCTCGGGAGATTTAGTTAGTATTCTACTAGTTTTAGTAGTTTGCCCGTTTTAGTGGGTTGATTTTCGTTTTGGCTGTTAGCCTTAAGGAATTCGTCTTTTCTTTCTTCCTTTATTATTTTCTCCCCCTAATTATTGGTCCTCACGGTTGTGAGCTGACTTGTTTTGATCTTCCCACCTCTGCGTTTGAATCTCAGAACCATCAATAAACCCAATACAGTTTGTGCCTTGAGTTTTTTCCCCAATCGAGGTTTGTATTGACAGACCTCTAGTACTGCTTACTGGTCAATAGCTGTTAGCATTTGCTGCCCATTGTAGTTAAGAACCTAACCTCCAAAGTCTGCTGTGGAATCTGGACCAGGCCACTGCAGCCCCAAGAGGGGGTGGCCAATGGGATTTCAGCCAGCGGGATGTCCATCCAATCACGCACCAGTGACCTCCAGCTCCAGCCAATCATGTGCCTGCTATGCACCTGCACAACCACATATGAAGAGTGTGTGTAATTTCAGCTGCCTGAGGATAAAGCGGTGGGTTCACACACATCACGTGATTTGGAGGAGAGTGTTTTCTTGTCCGAGCTCTACCGAACTGAGTACATTGCCAAGATGAGTACGAAAAATGCACAAAATTGGCATTCCAAAAATAGGGATTTCAATCAATCAGCCTAACCTAATGAACCTATGATAGTCATTAGGAAATTAACCCTGTATGTGCACTGGCTGGATTGATACTGTGGAGAACTCATATATCGGCAGTAATGCCAATTGTCCCCTGGGTATACTCATTTTCATTCTGCTAATCAATTTATACTTGGGATCCATTGTCAATGGTAGACTGATTATCCAAGGATTATCCAATAGAAATTAACATTAAGCTTCAAATGGGTACACGGCAAAATGTTAAATAATTTCTGATTTCTTTAGAACGGGATGTTTTGATATGTACTAACCTTAAATTAAAAGTCTAATGTAAATCACTGATACTTCAGCAAAGAACGACCCTGCGTGTCCTTTAAAACCACGCACACACATCTGGGCTTTAAGTGAGCCTTTATTTCTAGGTTGGATTTTGGTGCTCTAATAGCACTTCATTCAGCAGCGTTTTAAAGTGTGTGTGGTTTGCTTCGTGACAAGAGATTTGGGGAAGTAGTGCATATTCATTTTAATGTGGCGAGACAGTCACGTTGCGATTGAATGAGTAAATATTCTGACACTAAGCCCGTGATGATGAAACCTGATGATTTTACAAATCTACTGGGAACTACAAACACAATGTGTCAGAGATGTTTCAGCCTCCACAGTGGAAAATATAAATCCACTTCACTAGATTTGGCCCGAGTTATATGTCAGTAGTCATTCTATATTTGAATTGCATTTGCCTTATTTGATAGTGAGGAAAGCAGTCTCATTAAGGGTGAAGCAATGCCCTTTAGCCTCTCTGCTGCCCTCATATTCAGCGGAAGCGATTGCATTTTAATCCAAACCCACTGAAGAGTCGGGGGTAATGGAATTTTTTTTTTCATAAGAAAAAAAAAGAAAAACTTCTGTATCCAGAACGATTTTGTTGAGTCGTTTGTGAGCAGAATACTTGATTTTCATGACAGAGTGGAGGTTTGGGAGTGAGGAAATTTGGGACTTGCAATTTGGCCTTTTAAAATTTTTTACACCACATCTCTTCTGTTTATAACTAATGTGTTTTCTGGTCATTTAGAATTTTTTTCAATAACTACTGTGTACAAATTAATATGTGAAAGCACATAAAACTTACTTATCTAGGACCTCATGGTATGTCTTCTTGTTGAACTATGTACTCAAGTTTATACTATTTAGAATAGAATTGTAGTAGATTGATTTACTGATTTACCCAGTTCACTGTGAACTGCATTGTGTTCGTTACTAGGGATAGCTGATACTGTATGGGAAGAATGTGCTTTCTTATCTGTTCTGTAGTAACTTTGATGACCTTTCTATATGCACTTACTGTACGTCGCTTTGGATAAAAGCGTCTGCTAAATGACTAATGTAATGTAATGTAAAACATAATAACAATTAGTATTTTTATTCTTTAAAAAAATATATACAGTACATTGTGATCAAACAGAGATGGCTTTAAAGTCATTCTCATCAAGTGCCTCTGATGGAAGGACCTTCAAGCGACCTTGTGGAGTACAGTCTAGCGTTAATGCGTTTCACTTACCAGCCTGGCGCGAACACGTCTTAAAGGCGACAGTTCGATAATCTCTCAAACACGTTTCCTCTTAGGCCTGGGTTTTTACAGAAAATCTCAGCGCTGAATTTAATTTAGCTCGCTTCTGTCAACTGCTGCAAGCGAAAAGATCGAAGGCTTGTGAGGAAAAAGAAAGTCACTGGACTGAAGGGGTCTGTCTAGCTGTCGTGGATTTGACGGAGATTGACTTTAAAATGGCCTGGAAGTGCTGATATGCCAGTTTTGGAAAATCGAGCGTGGATTGCTTAGGTGCGTCTTGAGCGCAGGAGAGTATTTAAATGGGAAACTGGCCGATTTGACTAGTTTACTATAGCCAATATCAGCATGTGTCCCAGACAAATACCATTCATTATTCATGCCTGTGCACCCAATTCTTCCACTTTCCACTTTCATGTGCACTAAATGAAAGCATTCAAAAAAACTTCTTTAAGGTGGATTATTCTGTTGGATTCTTCCCGAAACACGCTAAGGAAGACTAAATTTGAAGAAAGCTCTGCAGTACTCTCAAGAATTTAAATAGACCTTTTGTAGCATTAATAATACTATGATAAGTGATCTATAAGAAATCTTAACAATATTATAATATGTTTATAGTGACAGGTTTCTTTGACACAATATCGCAATGCTTATCATGCTTTCTAACCTGATTATAAATGGTTATAAATTGGTTGTAAAATGTAAGGCTTTTTTAAGGCTTACTTCAAGTGAAGTGTAACTAATTTTGGTCTCGGTTCATCAGTGTGAATTGGGACAAAATTACTGTATATCCATACTGATCGTATGGTGTCTTCTGTGAGCTGCGAGTAATCAGTTTTTATTTTATTTTTTACTACTAAAATAGTTTTTCATAAGCTTATGAAAATGTCTAAAACCCTCAGTACAGAACAGCAATAACATTTCCTTATAAAATTTCATAGGGATATATCCATGCTTCATTATGCGTTCCTATTCTGATGAGTGGTGGTGCTGCTCTTATTGTAGATGGAACTGTTAGTGGGGGAATCAGTGAAAATTGAATTCTATTTTAACACTGACTCTCACAGCTGCACTGCTCAGGACAGGATGCGGAGGAACACTGACTCTAACAGCTGCACTGCTCAGGACAGGATGCGGAGGAACACTGACTCTAACAGCTGCACTGCTCAGGACAGGATGAGGAGGAACACTGACTCTAACAGCTGCACTGCTCAGGACAGGATGCAGAGGAACACTGACTCTAACAGCTGCACTGCTCAGGGCAGGATGAGGAGGAACACTGACTCTAACAGCTGCACTGCTCAGGACAGGATGCAGAGGAACACTGACTCTAACAGCTGCACTGCTCAGGGCAGGATGCAGAGGAACACTGACTCTCACAGCTGCACTGCTCAGGACAGGATGAGGAGGAACACTGACTCTCACAGCTGCACTGCTCAGGACAGGATGCAGAGGAACACTGACTCTAACAGCTGCACTGCTCAAGACAGGACAGGATGAGGAGGAACACTGACTCTAACAGCTGCACTGCTCAGGACAGAATGCAGAGGAACACTGACTCTCACAGCTGCACTGCTCAGGGCAGGATGAGGAGGAACACTGACTCTAACAGCTGCACTGCTCAGGACAGGATGCAGAGGAACACTGACTCTAACAGCTGCACTGCTCAGGGCAGGATGCAGAGGAACACTGACTCTCACAGCTGCACTGCTCAGGACAGGATGAGGAGGAACACTGACTCTCACAGCTGCACTGCTCAGGACAGGATGCAGAGGAACACTGACTCTAACAGCTGCACTGCTCAAGACAGGACAGGATGAGGAGGAACACTGACTCTAACAGCTGCACTGCTCAGGACAGAATGCAGAGGAACACTGACTCTCACAGCTGCACTGCTCAGGACAGGACAGGATGCAGAGGAACACTGACTCTCACAGCTGCACTGCTCAGGACAGGACAGGATGCAGAGGAACACTGACTCTAACAGCTGCACTGCTCAGGACAGGACAGGATGAGGAGGAACACTGACTCTAACAGCTGCACTGCTCAGGACAGGACAGGATGCAGAGGAACACTGACTCTTAACAGCTGCACTGCTCAGGACAGGATGAGGAGGAACACTGACTCTCTCAGCTGCACTGCTCAGGACAGGATGAGGAGGAACACTGACTCTCACAGCTGCACTGCTCAGGACAGAATGCAGAGGAACACTGACTCTCACAGCTACACTGCTCAGGACAGAATGCGGAGAAACACTGACTCTAACAGTTGCTGGTGCGGGTGCTGGTTCTGGTTGTAGAGTTAAGGCCAAAAACAGGCAACATGTCCTATTGCCCCTATTAGACAGCAGGACACAGGTTGAGAATCCAACCACCCCCTCACCAAAAAATCAAAATCAATCATCAGAGAGAGACCTGAGCAGCGAGACTTCACTCACTGGGTAAAAAAAAAACTGTGTTTTTTGAGAGAAGAGAGAGAGGGAAAAAACGCTGGAACCGGAACCAGACACAGCAGACATTGGGTGAAAGGCAGGAACACAGCCAGGACGAGTCACTAATCCATCACAGGGCCCACACACACCATTCACTCACACATTCATACCCCAAGGACAATTTAGAGTCTCCATTTAGAGTCTTAGCCGAACCTGCATGTCATTGGATTGTGGGAGGAAACCCACGTGGACACGCCCTCAGCTGGGATTTTCACTCGGTACCACAAACCATGGCTCTGCTGCCAGATATGCGGTAGATATGGATGTATCACTTTACGTGTTGTTTCTTCTGAATCATGTTTCTATTGAACTCTATGGAAAACTAAGTCAGGAGAAACAATCCTTCAAGTCATCTATCCATATCTACTGCATATCTGGCAGCAGAGTTATGGTTTGAGGCTTGATACCTCAGACCCTTGATGACGTACAGCCATTTAGCCAAACATGGGTTCCATGCTATTCCCATGTAATTTACGGCTTAATCTAATCCCATCCCCAATTCAAATGCAGAGAGGTTATAGTATCACTTGTAAAAGTACCTGAAAATAAGATATCAAGAGTCTTTTGATATCCTTTTATACCCAGTCATGATAGCATCACCGGTTTACCTGTGGAATGTGCCAAACAGGTGTTTTTTTGAACTTCCCAGTCTTTTTTTTGCCCCAGTCCCAACTTTTTTGGAACGTGTTGCAGGCATCAAATTAGGAATTAGCATATATTCACAAAAATCAATAAAGTTGATAAGGTAAAACATTAAATATCTTTTCTTTGTACTGTTTTCAATTAAATATAAGTAAAAGAGAACTTACAAATCAGTGCATTTTACATACTGTCCCAACTTTTTAAGAATTGGGGTTTGTAAATAAAATTGTAGCGCTACATAGTTGTCGATAACTTGTTACCTCTTGCCTTTGGTTTCAGCAGTATATATGATACTCAGTTGAGACAGAATTTTGAACAGGTTGTGTGTTCATGTGGAACGGAAAACGCTGGAACAACTCCCTGTGCGGGAAAATAGATAGCCCCCTCTCAAGCACTCAGAATCAAGTATTCAACCGAGCCATAGTATTAAACAATGCTTACAGTTGTAGTAGTTGCTGCCAAAATATTTTATATAATGCAGTACATCGCTTAAGCTGGTGAAGGAAAATTAGAGTAGTCCATATATGCTGCTGGCTACACAGCAGAAACATCGGTGCAAATTTAACTCTAATTTAACTCTAGGGTGTTCAATGTACACCACCATTTTGGCTGGGTATTAAGTCACCTTAATATAGAAAACAAATAGCTTGATATCGATCACAGCCACATGGATCAATAGACGGCCTATTATCACATGACCAGGATCAAAGGGTAGGCCAGTGCTGTACTCTGCCTGAAAAATACGCTAAAAGGCAATATTGCTTCTCTGATAACCTTGGTCGTGCTTCAACATGGACTTTCATCCTGTTCTGCAGCAGTGTGTCATTTCTGCACATTAGCCATCATTTCGCTGAGTGTCCATTTACCTGTAATTTAGCATTTTAGTCAAAGCAACATACATATAAGTGCTTTTCACATGGTAAATAAACAGCATGAGAGGTTGAGATAGGCAACCTTACAACAATAAACGCCCCCATCGTCAGGGTTCATACCTCGAGAGAGAGAAGGGCTTTCTTTTAACCCTCTATGTTGTAAGATCACAAATATTTGATTAGAATGTTCTTAACTGAACATTCTAATGCTGATGTAACAATCACGGCTGGTAATAGAGGCCTGTCACCTACGTCACAATTTGGCCAGACACGCCCACTTTTTACGCAAACCGCCTTACTGGAAGACCAAATGCTGGTGTTCCATAACGTTATGCAAACCAAACTAATAGGCTATCACATTTAATCGGGAGGTTGCTTAATTTCCCTTGATTGCCATCATCGGAATTTGCTTTGCGCAATGCTTACAGGTAGTTCAGCAATATACAAAATATACAGTGCACAACATAACGAAACAATTTCTCAGTTTGGCGGTGTACAGAGACCGCGGCACTGCATGTATGGAGGAAATTCGTGGATGTGGAGTTTGTGCGTTGGACTGCTTGGTAACACTGGACATCTCGGGACAGCGGAGGCCATTTTTAATCATGGCTGTATTGCACTTTCATTCACTTGATTGATGTAATGATTCTGTTGGATGTCTTTGTTTGTGTGTTGTGGGTCCCACTGTCTATGTCTTTTTTGTTGTTGCTGGGGCTACAACTGAAGTTCCCTGCCGGGAAATAAAAGTTATTATATTATATTCTAATAATACCAACATAAACAAATATTATAAGGAGTATCGCGGGGGTGTACGTACGAAGTAAGATTAATTAGAGTAAACCCCGGAACCCTCCCAAATCTGGAACATGCATGGGCTGAAGTAGAAAGAGCTGTTCTGGGTTTTATTGAGTTATCCAGCTAGTACTAACTCAGTAATCCTGCTTTGTAGTATACCACCTTGGTAAGTAAAGTGCTTGTGCAGTTAATATGGGAGCAAAGTGATACGTTACATGTTAGGTAGGCTACAGTAGCCTACTTCAGCAATAAAACATTTTAGCTCGATGGATAGAATATAATAACTTTTTTTCCCGATAGGGAACTTCAGTTGTAGACACCATAAAAGGCAAATCAGTTCAACACATAAAGTACATTTACCGTTACTTTCATTATTACTTTCAATATCATTCATTATTCATTATTGCTTAATATCGTAACGTTACATTTTATTTTCGCCCTCTTCTGGATTCTCTCATATTGCTCGAACCCTGCCTGGCCAGCACAGGTAGCTAATGTTTACAGTTTAACCAGTCTATTTGTGAGACATCGTACAACGTAGCACCCCTAGCAATGTAATAATAGTTCAAATGAACACTGTTTTGATGTTCGCAATATGCTTGACGTATCGCATTAGGTTAAAATTAATGTTTCGCAGACGTAGCAGTCGATCACACAAATTATATAGCTACTAACGTTAGCTAAACCAAGCGATTAATTCACTTTTAACTTTATAACATTAAGATAATGCACATAGATGTACATTAGGCCAGCTAGTTATGTATATATTAACTGGCTAACTTTATAATTTGTTCATAAAACGTAATTTACCATTAATGATCCGAGCCTATGCTGTAACGATCCGAGCCCGGTTGCTGTCTAAATCCAGCTCACTCCTGCTTTCAACCACCAGTCTCTTCTTTCGGTCGTAAAATTGAGTTCGTTCACCCTGCCTGGTGGTTTAGCTACTATGGTGAGTACTCAGATTATCATGTAAAAGGACATTTTCGCCTTTTCCCAGTTTTATTCGCACATCATTACGCAGTGCAGAAGTTCGTCATTGTAGGACATAAATCACAGTAGCGTTAGCATGAAACTCATTTCATGGAGTAGCGAACACTACGAGTTCAGTGGTAACGTTAAGCGTCTCTGTTAGGGATGGACATGGACCTCCAACATGGCGGCGCGTCCCTGTAACCATTGGTAACGACAGTTCTAGTTCTATGTGACAGGCCTCCATTGAAAGCAATGAAGTTCTAGAATACTGACATAGAATTTTGAAAAAAGCAACATTCCAAAAAAACCTACTCTTCAAAGGGTGAAAATGAAATTGAAACATTGAGGTGCAGTCTGAAGGGGGGGTGTTTTTTTCCGGATAGTCTGAAGGGGGAGTGAGATTTTTTGGAAGACAGCAAGTGAATCTTCCTTCCTGACTGACTGGGAAAGGTCGTTCCACCATCGGAAGACGAGGGCAGAGAAGAACCCGGGGCCGCGAGGGACGACTGCCGGGTGCTCGAGATTGCGCAGTCAGCTGGCGGGAGCGGGCTGAACGGAGAGGTCTGGTTGGCGCTTACGCTGCAATTATTATCTGAAGACAGGGGTAGTGGGCAGTACCCTTCCAATACCTAATAAATATTCATTGATTTATGACTGGTACCCACATCAGCAAGTATTCTACTGGTATTCTCAGTACAGGCACCCTCTTTGCACGTGAGAGAGGAGAGGCATTAATTAATCATACAAGAAGGCTTTCACGCATCTCGTTTCGGCTAATGAACGAAATATGTCATTCTGCATAATGAGCAGCCTGAACCAGCTACTGATTTTCTCCAGAATATATATTTTTATTGTCTACGGTTTTTTGTGCATTCCAAAAACAGAATGGCTAATATGTCCCGAATATTAGCTTTTTGTTTGTAAGTACTGAAGTTTACATACATACATGATAACAAAACAAATTCAAAAGATAAACGTGCATGTGTGTGTGTGTGTGTGCATAGTGATGTTCTGATATAAATCTAGTGCTGTCCATGATGTGTAAGGCCTCAGCCTTAACTCTTAATAATAAATAAAAGAATGAATATACCCCCCAAAAAAATTATTATCTGAGTTTTCTTCCTCAGTACTCTTCCTCAGTCTCAACCGACTATGTTCTTCCTCCCTGTACCGAAAATTTTCATGCTGAACAAATGTCTTATCTCGCAATCTTTCTGCTCAGTTCTAACTTATACAATGATGTAAATTTCTTGTTTCTGACAAAATACTATCTGATACTGGACTGAATTTTTGAGTTTGAGGACTGCACACATTGTGGTGTACCGTATTTGTGCCATTATTATAACAGAAGTGAAAGTGTGGCTCCTGACTGTGGTGTGCAATGATGGATGCCATAGAGCCTGCTGAATAATGTGTCTGTCATTTTCTAGCAGGTGCAGTCGGAGGAAAACAAAATGGCAGTGTGTTGTTGTTATACACTGAGCCACCACCAGGTGTCAGCATATCACTTGAAATAAATTCTACCTCTATACTTCTTGTCACCACCACATTGAGGCAGCAGCTCTTTTGTGATGAAATGGATATACATGCAAACTATTTAAATGATATTAATTATAATAAAGGGTAGTGGAACTAGGAGGTCTATTTAAAGGCAGAGAGACCCTCCTCACCCCCTGAAAAAAATACACACAACGAAACAAAAAAGGACCAGTCATTGTTACACGGTAAAATGTTCAGTGTTAAATCAACTCTTACAGTGTACACATATGGTCCCTATTAGACTTGTATATACTCTGTTACAAGTTTAATTAACACTGGGCATATTACTGAGCAGACGGTGTTAATATCACAGCTCTTTCCTTTCCCAAAAATGAATTTTAATTAGTTATTTTTTCAGATAGGTGGTTTTGTCAGAACAAGCCTGGCCGTGCATAGGTGTTGCGTACCTGCCTTGCAGCATTGAGTGTGGTACCTGCCTTGCAGCATTGAGTGTGGTACCTGCCTTGCAGCATTGAGTGTGGTGCCTGCCTTGCAGCATTGAGTGTGGTACCTGCCTTGTAGCATTGAGTGTGGTACCTGCCTTGCAGCATTGAGTGTGGTACCTGCCTTGCAGCATTGAGTGTGGTACCTGCCTTGCAGCATTGAGTGTGGTACCTGCCTTGTAGCATTGAGTGTGGTACCTGCCTTGCAGCATTGAGTGTGGTACCTGCCTTGCAGCATTGAGTTTGGTACCTGCCTTGCAGCATTGAGTGTGGTACCTTCCTTGCAGCATTGAGTGTGGTACCTGCCTTGCAGCATTGAGTGTGGTACCTGCCTTGTAGCATTGAGTGTGGTACCTGCCTTGTAGCATTGAGTGTGGTACCTGCCTTGCAGCATTGAGTGTGGTACCTTCCTTGCAGCATTGAGTGTGGTGCCTGCCTTGCAGCATTGAGTGTGGTACCTGCCTTGTAGCATTGAGTGTGGTACCTGCCTTGCAGCATTGAGTGTGGTACCTGCCTTGCAGCATTGAGTGTGGTACCTGCCTTGCAGCATTGAGTTTGGTACCTGCCTTGCAGCATTGCCTTGTAGCATTGAGTTTGGTACCTGCCTTGCAGCATTGAGTGTGGTACCTGCCTTGCAGCATTGAGTTTGGTACCTGCCTTGCAGCATTGAGTGTGGTACCTGCCTTGCAGCATTGAGTTTGGTACCTGCCTTGCAGCATTGAGTGTGGTACCTGCCTTGCAGCATTGAGTTTGGTACCTGCCTTGTAGCATTGAGTGCGGTACCTGCCTTGCAGCATTGAGTTTGGTACTTGTCTTGCAGCATTGAGTGTGGTACCTGCTTTGCAGCATTGAGTTTGGTACCTGCCTTGCAGCATTGAGTGTGGTACCTGCCTTGCAGCATTGAGTTTGGTACCTGCCTTGCAGCATTGAATGATCCAGATTAAATGCCATGGGAAGTGGAAGGCTAACAACCTTTCAAGGTCAAATTTAAAGTGTCATATTCATTTCATGCTAAAATGAAAGTGTCATATCAATTCCTCCAAAATGCTCCATGCGCTCCTATACACCACTTAGCCTTGACAATGACGCAGTGCGCATCAGCGCATCACCATGGGCAGGTAATGAAGCCGTCCGTAAATCATGCCGTTCCCTTCCTCCTCAAGCTGGCTATTTGCTCCCAGGCTCTCCGTTTTAAAAGCAAGTGTGAACTTGCTAGCCTGTATTCTTAGCCGCATCTGTTCAGGACCAGCGCTTCAGTGCTACACTGGCGTGGTTTTTGCACCATGTCAATTCCCATGTAAAAAAATCTTTATGGCTCAATCCAGGGTTTGTAAAAATGAACATTAACAATATAACATCAAAATAAATTTACAGTACAGACGCAACAGTAATTTCCTCAAACAACAGCTCTGGGTGTCCTTTAAGTATCGGCCCAGAGGGTATTTTGAGGACGTTTCGCCTCCGCGGAAATGGTTTCCACACTTTCTTGATTCAGGCGAGCAGCACAAGGTCCACAAGGAACCGATTAGATTGAACTGATTTACTCTATTAAGTCAGGCGTGGTCAATTAGATCGACCTTCCGTATTTCAATTAGTTTAGGGCCAAACTCAATTTGCATAGCCTGGAGGAGAGTGTGTGTGATACATCAGCAGTTTACCGCTGATTGCTGCATGTGCATGGGGTTTGCTGTGAGGTTGCACATTTAAGTTAAATCAATGGATGCAGCTGTAGGCTCTGTGGTAACATGCAGTTCATATGCATGGGCCGACGCCGTTGCAAATATAGCACGCTGTAATAGCGCGTGCATGTAAAATGTGCAGGTCTGAGAAATGGCTTTAAAATTGAAGTGAAGGTCATGCAGGTCAGCGGGTAAACAGAATCAGTACTGGATAGGTGTCTCGCCACAGAATGACACAAATTAATTATTTTTGTAAAGCCACCTCCCACTCTTATTAATGGTAGACGTGATCATCTGTTTCGGGGAGGATCGAAAGTCAGCCAGTTTCATAACTCATTTGTTCCAGCAGTGATTCTATTATATACAGAGTGGCTACAGAAATATGCTGGTTTTTGTCTATTATGTTATGTTGCGAAATGATCCGAAAACTCCTAACTTCTTGAAGCTGTGATGTCCTGGATGGTTATTTTTTTGTGCACATGCCTGTATGTGTGCATTGTGTTTGTGCATGTTTAAGTGTGTGTTGTGTGTGTATGTACACATTCATGTAAGGTGTGTGTGCACTTGTGTGTATGCATGCGTGTTTATTTAAATTAATTCCAATTTACAACCAATTGTACCATTATATATGTCTATATTTAGCACTGCAATACTGATGTGATTTTGTATAAAACTTTAAATTAATTATATATTAGTTATATATTAATTATATATTAGAACAGCACTATAGCTTGTTGAAATAATTCTATAAATGCAGCAAAGACCTGTTGCAACATGTATTGGTACCAAACGTAACTATTTAAGCACCTTTCATTAGATGGAAATGTGTTTAATAAGTAGAATCCTATAATATAATATCTAATAAATAAAATCCTATGACACAGCCCATCTCGGCTGACCCTTATTTTAATAACTTTTTATTAAACTGGGCATGTAACCAGAAGGTTGCAGGTTTGAATCCCATGAGGAACATGTGGCATGGCTGGTCTTAACCTGAATGATATCAGTATACATCTGTGTACATGGATAAATCTGTATGTAACACATTTTTTGAAAATATTTATGCATGCAACCACTGTATATCACCGTGGATGGAAGTACCTATAAGAAAAGAAATGTCTAACCTCAGTCCGATGTGGGTATTATGACACATTGGTTATGTTTGTTGTAAAACTGATTTTCCCCTTTCCCTCCAGAGCGGAAAATGCCGGGGCAGAAGTGATGAGCTCGGCTTGTGTTTGCTGAGAGTCGAGTCAGTAAGCATCGCTCACACAGAGTGTATATAACTCTACCTGTGGACACAGGATTAACGTTTCTACATGCAGACAAACCCATAAACAAACAGAAAACGGACGGGGTTATTGTGGGTGAGGCTTTTTCCCAAAAACTGGCCAAGGAAATGCGCGAAGACTAGACTTGACATACGTAAAGGCAATAGCAAAACAGAGAATGTTCTGGTGCACGTCGCCGTGTCCTCTCGTTACTGTGTATAGATAAGGGGTTTTCAACCGTTTCTATTTCAAGGACCCTCACCCAGGCTTAACGGCATCCAGGGGTCTCCCATCATAAGTTAAAAATGGTTATATTTTTCAAACATTTTCCCAAATCTACATATGGTCATTGCATATTAAGTCTGGCCAGGGACCCCCTTACAGTACCTTCAAGGACCCCCTGTTGAAATCCGAGGGTATAGATACTTCTACCCAAAAAACAAAAAATATATATATATGAAAAAGAATGGATATGTGTACACAGCACGGTGTAAACACCATTAAATGATCTTTGTTAGTCACTTCAACATCGATCTGCTTGCAACAGCACAGCTGACTTCATACGTGTGATTTTCATTCTCTCAAGAGTTTGATGTTTACAGTTTCTCATTTGCTTGAACACATTTGTCCACTCTGATGTTACATTTTCAAAACAGTTCACACACAGGCCTAAACTGAAAGTCGCTGGCCAAAAATGACACATTTTGCAAATATTTCTATCAAACAACACAACTTGTGATCAAATTAATATATTCTTTCAATCAATCATTACACAATGGACAACAAAATACAAAATACAGCTATCAATATGAACCGGTTCAACCTTAATTTGTGCTATATGCCTTTGCCATTTGTTGATACTTTACATAGTTATAGTATGTGCCAAAAAAGGCAAGCTGTAATGTCCGCCGTTCCCTTCCAGCCTACCTTCCTCTTGTTCTCCGTGTTTTCCCCATTCCTCTCGTTTCACGTCATGTTTTTCCTTTTACCTTGTCTGTTTTTCCGTGTTTGTGCAGACTGGGCGTGGCTCTCATGGTTGTCTTCCTCTCCACACCCCCCCCAATCACAGCCCTTCCCCGCTCGCTCCCGCCGCCGCGCACTCACACTCACTATCCTATTCACTCGCGCATACATACCTCACGCATTATTTTTTTTATACTACACACACCACCTCACCCATCATATATCTTATATATTCCTCCTCTGTTTGTCTCGTCGCCAGTTCGTTCCATCAAGTTTTTGTGTTGTTTTTTTTTTTTTTTTGGCCCTTGTCTTGTTGTAGTTTGTTTGTCAATCTTTTTTTTTTCACCACCCCCATCCTGCTACCTGCCTGCTCCAGCATTCTGCTTTCGCCTACCCCGCATCCTGTCTGTCACTCAGCCTACCTGTTCGTTGCCCAGCTCCTGCTTGTTCCTGCCCCGTTGCCACTCCTGCCCTAGTATATCGCCAAACCCTGTATCCTGACCATCACCCTGTTCCCCGACCTTGCTCGTCTGTCCTGTCTACTCTGAATGAATCCCTCTGTACAGAGTTTTGCTCGAGTCTGTCTCCGAGTCCTGTGTTTGGGTCCATTCCAGTTTGGGGGAACGTAACACAAGCAAGCATATCACAGCATGAATTGTATTCTTTTCTCCAAAGATGATTTTACTAGAGATAACAAACCCTGCAGCACTCTGCACGTTTGAGATGCCCAGTTGAAATACTGTAAAAAAAAAAAAGAGTTTTATTCATTCATTTTATTCTTGTGTGCAGGTCTTTCCGGGCCCATGAACATGTAAGACCTACAGACTAGACAAATTCGGACATTCATTATGGTACAGCTTTTGTACTGCATTCTTTCTTCGCCAAAAAACCAATAAAGAATTTCACCCAAACTCAGAAACAATTTTTTTATTGTACTGCATCAGATTTTTAAATGTCATTCTACCCTCTTAGCGTTTCATACACGGTCCAGACATATACTAGGTTTTGGCCTAGTCTTGTTTCCATACTTTTCAAACTCAGAAATGCTGAATACTGCAAATAAAAATAAAATAAACATAAAAGCAACCAAAGGAAACTTATGGGTGGAAATATCCAAAAAACTAAATAGAGTTGAAATACTCTGAACTTCACATTTAGTCCATTGGTTCCTGACGATTAGGCCACAGGTTCTCATCAACATCACATTGGATGTTTTCCCTTGCAATGCATGAAGGGAATAACCTCCTTGCATGGCGTATCCATCCCTGGCAGTCCTTCGCACCTATTGCCAGGCAACCACATTCATTGCCTCCAGGAGGGACATCTAGTCATATGGCCGGTGATTATATACCTTCCATCTCCAAGCAGAAAATAATTCCTCAATTGGGTTTAGAAAAGGACAGTATGCAGGGAGGAATTGCATCATCATACGGGGCTGTGCTGCAAACCATTCATTCACAAGGCGAGAGCGGTGGAAGGCAACATCGTCCCAAATGATGACATACAGAGTCATGCCAGGCCTCAAAAGCCCTCTCTCTTCGGGTGGAACCAGTCTTTCATTCAGCGCATCAAGAAATGTGATGAGGCGTTCCGTATTGTATGGGCCGATAGTTGGTATGTGGCAAAGGATCTCCATCATTGGAGATGGCAGCACACATGGTGATATTGGCGCTCCTATGACCTGGCACTGTAACAGTGGGCCTCTGCCCAATAACGTTCCTCCCGCGTCTCCTCGGCTTCATCCACATGAATGAATATGTGCCCCTTCAGCTTCAAGCTCCATCATTCTCTAAGACAAAAGGAAATTCATAAAGCAAATAATTCCAGTTGCATGTAACTATATGGTATGACAAGGCATTACAATAACAAATCCTCACATACTGAGTCTTGCCTCCTTCACGATGACAGAGTTTCTTTGGAATGTACAGCTGCTTCATTCCGCCATGGTTTCGTGTAAGGACTGGATCAATAGTAGCCAAACTCACACTGATGATATTTCTAAATTGATATTTCAGAACTATATTTCTGCTCGCTGATCTGCCATTACTGCTGCCTGGATTTCACGCAGTCTGATCACACCATATCTACAATGGCAGCCTCCTGTTCAGCGCTAAAGATCTTTCCTCTGCCACCAGTGTGTGGTAGTCTGTGGATTCTATAAAGTAAATGCAAAAAGCATGTCAAAATTGACATTATGACATAAATGGGATTGATGAAACAACTGCATTACTGCAACTGCATTACTGTAGACCAGGGGTGGCGGGGGGGCCCCTGCAGGCGCCGTGTGTTGTGCAGTTTTTTGTTTTTGCCAGTTACCACGGTTCAATCAGCAAATTCAAATCACACACACAACACACGATTCACTTGTAAATTAATTAACGATAAAATGCTACAAATACAATACACGCACGCATACCGGCACAAGAACATTTCATCAGCTTTTTTTCATATCGCGGATATGTAGATTAAAATATCAGATCGTGTAACGATTGGGCTAATTAAATAATTGTTAACTGGCGGCAGCAAAAACCTGCATACACACCGGCCCGCGAGGCCTGGAATTGGCCACCCCTGCTGTAGACAGTTTGTTCTGCCAACAGAGCAGTACAGTAAAGCTGAAATACACAGTGGTATACAGTAATATTGTGACTCATTCTGACAATAGAAGCCACAGAGCTCCGACTCAGAATGGGCTGGACCCTTTGTCTAGCCCAGGGTCCTAGTCCTAGAGAGAGCCGCAGGGTTGCTGTTTTTTTTTTTTTTTTTAAAAAAACACAAAAAACTAATTAAGAAAAAGAAACCAGGTGAGGTGAGTTAACTGTAATCAACTGCTCTAATTGACCAATTAAGTGGTGAGTAACAACAAAAACCAGCAGACCCTGCGGCTCTCTAGGACCAGGGTTGCCTACCCCTGGTCTAGCCTCTCTAAGGGACAAGCCATGATTGATGACATGGTCAATAATTGGTGCCCGAATTTAATTTGAAACTTGAGCTGTATTTTCTCCTCTTGCTGCGGCTCCTCCACCACATATGCAAACTCCTCATCCTCGGGCCCCACTGCCATGGCCTCTTACTCTCCCTACGTGCCTTTGGCCTCTTACTCTCCCTATGTGCCTTTGGCCTCTTACTCTCCCTACGTGCCTTTGGCCTCTTACTCTCCCTACGTGCCTTTGGCCTCTTACTCTCCCTACGTGCCTTTGGCCTCTTACTCTCCCTACGTGCCTTTGGCCTCTTATTCTCCCTACGTGCCTTTGGCCTCTTATTCTCCCTACGTGCCTTTGGCCTCTTACTCTCCCTACGTGCCTTTGGCCTCTTATTCTCCCTACGTGCCTTTGGCCTCTTATTCTCCCTACGTGCCTTTGGCCTCTTATTCTCCCTACGTGCCTTTGGCCTCTTATTCTCCCTACGTGCCTTTGGCCTCTTATTCTCCCTACGTGCCTTTGGCCTCTTATTCTCCCTACGTGCCTTTGGCCTCTTATTCTCCCTACGTGCCTTTGGCCTCTTATTCTCCCTACGTGCCTTTGGCCTCTTATTCTCCCTACGTGCCTTTGGCCTCTTACTCTCCCTACGTGCCTTTGGCCTCTTATTCTCCCTACGTGCCTTTGGCCTCTTATTCTCCCTACGTGCCTTTGGCCTCTTACTCTCCCTACGTGCCTTTGGCCTCTTACTCTCCCTACGTGCCTTTGGCCTCTTATTCTCCCTACGTGCCTTTGGCCTCTTATTCTCCCTACGTGCCTTTGGCCTCTTATTCTCCCTACGTGCCTTTGGCCTCTTATTCTCCCTACGTGCCTTTGGCCTCTTACTCTCCCTACGTGCCTTTGGCCTCTTATTCTCCCTACGTGCCTTTGGCCTCTTATTCTCCCTACGTGCCTTTGGCCTCTTATTCTCCCTACGTGCCTTTGGCCTCTTACTCTCCCTACGTGCCTTTGGCCTCTTATTCTCCCTACGTGCCTTTGGCCTCTTATTCTCCCTACGTGCCTTTGGCCTCTTACTCTCCCTACGTGCCTTTGGCCTCTTACTCTCCCTATGTGCCTTTGGCCTCTTACTCTCCCTATGTGCCTTTGGCCTCTTACTCTCCCTATGTGCCTTTGGCCTCTTACTCTCCCTATGTGCCTTTGGCCTCTTACTCTCCCTATGTGCCTTTGGCCTCTTACTCTCCCTATGTGCCTTTGGCCTCTTACTCTCCCTACGTGCCTTTGGCCTCTTACTCTCCCTACGTGCCTTTGGCCTCTTATTCTCCCTACGTGCCTTTGGCCTCTTATTCTCCCTACGTGCCTTTGGCCTCTTACTCTCCCTACATGCCTTTGGCCTCTTATTCTCCCTATGTGCCTTTGGCCTCTTACTCTCCCTACGTGCCTTTGGCCTCTTACTCTCCCTACGTGCCTTTGGCCTCTTATTCTCCCTACGTGCCTTTGGCCTCTTATTCTCCCTACGTGTCTTTGGCCTCTTATTCTAACTACGTGCCTTTGGCCTCTTATTCTCCCTACGTGCCTTTGGCCTCTTATTCTCCCTACGTGCCTTTGGCCTCTTACTCTCCCTACGTGCCTTTGGCCTCTTACTCTCCCTACGTGCCTTTGGCCTCTTACTCTCCCTATGTGCCTTTGGCCTCTTACTCTCCCTACGTGCCTTTGGCCTCTTACTCTCCCTACGTGCCTTTGGCCTCTTACTCTCCCTACGTGCCTTTGGCCTCTTACTCTCCCTATGTGCCTTTGGCCTCTTACTCTCCCTACGTGCCTTTGGCCTCTTACTCTCCCTACATGCCTTTGGCCTCTTCGATCCATGCTTGCAAATAGCAACACAGAGGTGGCATCTTTTATAGATGGATAAGGACTGATTGCTGATTGAAGAGTTGTGCAAAGGAGTTTCACACAGGTGCATTAGAGATTCATAATTATGCAAGTAATTTCTATCAGCTGTGAATAGATGTTCCTTTTAACACAGTTAATCCAATAGAGTTTTGGGTCTTTCTATGAGATCTGTGTTAACTGTTTTGAAAAAGGGTGTGATAAATGTGGGAAACATGTGCAAGAGAAGACTTCTGCTGTGCTAAAAAGGTGATGATAAAGACCAAGTGGATCCCAGTTTCATTAAATATGTCTTAGCAATCGAGAAAAACTGCTGCATCTCTGTGACAGACACGGGCCTTGATTAAGTCTTTCATCCTTAACGTAAATACATTTCTGGTGTACCTTTTTTTTTATTAACACAAACACAGCTTGTAAAATTAATTGGGTGATTTCTGTGTTTCACATAAGGATTACATTTATTTTTTCAATATCAATGTGAAGGACAAATGTACGCATCCTAAAATATTTGAGCATCAAAACTGAGTTCCAACCACAGGTTTTGTTTGCCTCTTTTAACTACCTGTTTGGTTGTGAATCATCCACGGATTTGTGAATCAGGAAGTGCCTGAGGCTGAAAAATCCATTCAAGTTATATTGCGCACAGATTATTGTCAGGGGAAATTAAAAGTGTTGAGTTATAGCAGCATATCACTTAGCAATGTTTAGAAAAGATGGCTGTTCCTTCAGGTTTATACGCAGCCCCTTCTCCGCTATATCAACAGTTTTTTATGGCGGCAATAGGAACTGGAATTTGGCAGTGGTGGAATGTTTGCCAAATGTTGGGGGGGCCTGAGCACACACACGCACGCACACACATTCGCACGCACGCACGCACGTACACACGTACAAATAATACACACACACACACACACACACACACACACACGCGTTCATAAACAGGGAGAGTAACAGGTAGGGATGGGATCACAGCTCAGAGTAAAAAAAAAAAAAATGTTTATGACTCAAGAGTCAGCCGCCCTGCAGACTACACCACAAACAGGCTTCCACAAAAAAAACTGTCACAATTATTCACACCACTGTTACCCTAACCCTAACCCTAACCCACCCTTCCTGCCCAAGAATAACACTACACTCACTTCCAATCAAAGTTCAGCCATTTTGATGCAAACATCGCTCTCTCTCGCTCTCTCGCTCCCTCCCCTCGCAAATAACCAATTTATTAGATTCATTATAACTAATAGAGGTTACAGAAAACTTCAGACATGCAAATTCATTATAATTACAATCACAATCAAACTTATTTTGAGTTGGAACAATGGACACATTTTGTGTGTGTGTGCGTGCTTGCCTATGTATTTATGTGTGTGTGTGCGTCTCTGCGTGTGTGCAAGGATGTGCATGTGCATGTGTGAGTGTGCGCGCATGTGTGTGCAGTATGTGTGCGTGTCTATGAGTGTGCGCGCACATGTGAGTGCGTGTGTGTGTATGCGTGAACGCGCGTGTGTGTGTGTATGTCTGTGAGTGCGCGCGCACGTGTGTGTGCTTTAATGTGAATGGTCACGTAGCAGAAACCTTGTTTGAAAAAGCAGTTTTCCAGCCAGACAGCAGGGCTTCACCCTAAGCAGGAAATGCGCCGCTCTCCATGGCATACTGTATCCTAATGGAATCATCTGTGTCCATTATCCGCAAATTTATGCAAGGAATTTCTGTCAAGGCACAAAAAATGAAGTGATTTTATGGAAAGGATTAGGGAGCAGCTGTGGCAGTGGTTTCTTCTGTTTACTCCTGAGCGAAGACGATGCATCTGGCATCACACGGGCTGTATGCAGGATGCTCTCAAACACATTGAACAAATAAATGTGTCCACACCACCGTTGACACTGAAAATTAAACTTTGAGTTTTATCAGAACACAAATGTGCCAAGGGGTAATGTGCTCACAATAATATTTCCTCGCATTGAATCAGCTAATGGAATCTTCTACTGTGTATTTCAACATGAGAACTGTATGGTAGGCCTACATAAGGTGCAAATCATTGTCGACAGATAATATTTGCCAGTATGTAAATTGTGTGTGTCCATCATTTAAAACAGATATCACACACAAAAACAGATGCTGAATTAGACAATGATTATCTGAACATGTTTCTTTTTATTATTAATGTTTATTTTATACCAGTACCCAGGCACGGATCTATGCACTGGCTTACCTGGGCTTGAGCCCACTGGCCAATCAGGAGACAGTGCCTATGATAGAAGGGAAAAACTGTTCTGTGGAAAACATATTTTTTTTAAAGCTCCCAGCTCCCAATTTCCCACGAATCACCCCAGTTGCACGGTGTCAGGCCAAAATGTGTCCAGGTGCCAAAATGTGTCTGGGCACGTCATCGGAATGCTTGGAATGTCGTTGCTATGCCAACAGATGTGCTAGCATTGTGACGAGTTCGCACTTGCTTTTACCTCAGAATCGCCGGGTGACAAGCTCGCACTTGCTTTTACCTCAGAATCGCCGGAGATCGTCGGACGGAGATAGATCACTACATCACTCAGATAACCATCACTATCACTCAGATAACCTTTATAATTTCCCTTTGTATAGGCTACTGTGCTTTATATTGTTAATTGTTTTCGATTTTAGATTGTGTTGGTGATTCATTTCACCTCAGAATCGCCGGAGATAGACAGATCTATATCAGATAACCTTTATAATTTCCTTTTGTATAGGGTACTGTGCTTTATATTGTTAATTGTTTTCGATTTTAGATTGTGTTAGCTAGTGATTAATTTTGAAGTAGATAGTCTTTTACTGAAACTAACTAGCTAGCAATACTACATAGTAGTTTCCTGGTCAAATGTTGCTTTATAAAAAAACGAGCATCCGTTAATAATGTTAAGAACGCCGGATTAAAAAAAAAAAAAAACGAAGAAAAAAAAAAAAAACGCATTAGCCTGTTCGCAGCGAGGTGGAAAGAGTAAGCATTTCAGCAGCATTTAAAATACGATTTGGTTATTGAAGAATATGATTAACGGTTTCAAATGGCTCTTATAATATACGCAATATTTTTTCGGACAATGTTTAACTTTATAGATTAAATTGTGCTCAATTTTGACTGTTTTCTAATCATCCAATTGTGGGATGGACTACCGTTTACTTTAGCATGCTAACAGCGTTAGCTAGCATGCCAACAGGGTTACCCATTGTTAGCTAGCAAGCCAACAAGGTTAGCTAGCATACCAATGTTAGATTATGTTAGATTTATTTTGAAGTAGCTAGATTAGTTTTTTACTGAAACTAATTCATGTTGGTATAGCAACTACATTCCAAGCATTCCGATGACGTGCCCGGACACATTTTGGCGATGTGCCCGGACACATTTTGGCGATTCTGAGGTAAAAGCCAGTGCGAGCTCGTCACAATGCTAGCGCGTCATAATTCTAGCGCGTCATGTTGGCATAGCAACGACATTCCAAGCATTCCGATGACGTGCCCGGACACATTTTGGCACCCGGACACATTTTGGCCTGACAACGCCACTCTACGCATACGTTATGTAACTTTAGTTGCTAAGCTAACTGAAAACACTGCTGCGCATGCCTGATCACTTCCCCTTGTGCGGACCAAAAATCCAATGGGAAAAATATGGCGTTTATTTAGTTCCATAAATAGCGCGCGCGTGGAGCTGTGAAGCGAGCGCACAGAACAGTATCCGCGCGCGTGGAATTGTGAAGCGAGCGCACAGAACAGTATCCGCGCGCGTGGAGCTATGAAGCGAGCGAGCAGAGAACCATCTGCGCGAGCACAAAGTTAATCCGCGAGCGCGGAGCTGTGAGCCTATATAAACAAGGCATAGCTACGGTTAGATCATAACAAGCACATTCAAGATACAGTAGCCTATGTCAAGAGTAGGTAGCTATAGGCTAGGTGATTTCACAATTTCACATGGATCGGGAAATTGGCAGATACCATCTCGGCTCCATCCCCAACACCAGTGTCAAAATAGTAACGACAAGCCTAGGCCTAATGAACGCTATTCGTCATTTTATGAAATCTGTTGAACAAAACTTGAATATTAAGAAAATACGAATACCTAGGTCTATAGCCTAGCCCTAGTCCTTTTATATTGATTGTTCATAATGGATCAGATATCCATCTATTCATCAAAAATTAACATAGCCTACATCAAAGAATATATCATTAATATCAGATGTAGGCTTTCGTGTTAAATTCCATCTGGAAATCCAAAAATTACAAACATATTGATTGATTGAGTAGGCAACGAATATAAATATTCCATGATCAGCATGTTCTTAGTCGCAGTAGTATACCTCTGTAGACAACAATGCAGAAACAGAAATTAAGAATGGTTCCTGTTGAATGGGAATCTGCGATTCCACGATCAAATCACACAAGTCAAGGCCGGTATTAAAGTGACCAATCAAAGGAGTGGAGACATCAGCCACTGTGTTTCCCATCACCGCCCCCAAAGTCTAAAAAATGAACTTGGCGAGCGAGCGAGAGGAAACTAACGCCCCATCCCCACCAGACGCGCAAGCGCACGCACACGCACACTGGTGCGCTTCACTTCCGCTCCCATGTTAACGAATTGCCGTGGTCCTCACCGGCCACACGCGCACGGCTGGCGGGCGGACGGCTCGCGGACGTGGAGCGGATTTTTCCGCTCGGGGCAGAATTTTCTGGGCGTTCACATGCGCAATCTCATAGAAATACATTGTATATGCACAATATCTGCATCATATGACCACATATTAATGTTTTTCAACCTACTAATAGTTTTACTATTGTTATTCATTATTGTAATACATATTATATTTTAATATAGGCTCTAATAAAAAAGGGAACAGAGACAATGACCATTGTGGGATGAATGAAGTTATATCAAGTCATACATTTTACATATAACCAGTTATTACCGTTTTTATAATGCTTTTTCTTTATTATAGGATACATATTTGTTCAATTAATTAAGACTATGCTTAGGCCTACTTCCCGAAAGGGAAATAAACATTATTCTATTCTATATTCTATTCTGTTTTTATTGTACTGATATCACTGTATCAATTTAAGGTACTACAGAATAGCTGCTAATTCTGATATAATTAAATGTTTAGAACGTGTTGATTACTGTCCCAAATAAATAAAAGCGAACTTTATAAAGGAGGCATTGTCTTGTTTGCTACATTTAGCTTTACATTGCTAAATTTAGCTTTTAAGCAGTAAGACATATGTAATAGCAGTATTTACTTAACCATTATTTAGCGAAGCTCACAAATCCGGAATGTAGATTGTTAGTTTGTACATCGCGTCTCTGTCGTTCACGGAATGCGCTCCGAAAAAGCAAAAAGCGTCTGTGCTCTTGCGCGTCTGGTGGGGAACGTTCTGCTCAAATCTGCACGCACAATAACGCTCGCTTCACAGCCCCGCGCTCGCAGATGAGCTTTGTGCTCGCGCGGATGGTTCTCTGTTCGCTCGCTTCGTAGCTCCACACGCGCGGATACAGTTCTGTGCGCTCGCTTCACAATTCCACGCGCGCGCTATTTATGGAACTAAATAAACGCCATAGAAAAAGCACCAGTTGAGCACGGGTTGTATCTCACACAGAACTGTGGCATCTTCTCATCTAAATTTTTGGTATCGGTAGCTAAAATCATACACATATACATCTATGGCTAAAACAACAGCCAGTCCACTAATTCGAATACCGGTAGCTAGTTGTAATCAAAATGTCAGAGCCACGTAAACACATTTTTAAAGTGTTTATCCAAAAAGAAAAACACAGAAACTAAAAGAGATTCGTGAGCAGGAAACTGCTTAAAAAGATTCACTAAGCCTCCTGCTCAGTTGTTCATGGAAAAAAGCGCCAAAGAAATACTTCAACCTAGCAACAAGTGACAGCGCTCGAGCGCCGATAATCATCCAGCAGCGGCAGCAGAAGCACTCACTAGCTCTGCTCCCAAAAGCACATCAGCCGATTCAGACAATGAACTAGCTAGTCAAACAGCATCGCGACATGAACGCGGACTCCAATATCAGAGCAGCCAACCCCGGAGAATCGACCACAGAGCCCTTGGACTTACCTAATGCTAATGATGTAGCAGCAGCTAGCCACCCCGTTCAAGCTAACTATGTAGCAGCAGCTAGCCACCCCGATCAAGCTAACGATGTAGCAGCAGCTAGCCACCCCGATCAAGCTAACGATGTAGCAGCAGCTAGCCACCTCGATCAAGCTGCCAGGTAAAACGTGGATGTGGATCCATACAGCACATATCCAGCACGCTGAGGTAATAATATTAATGACGACGTGCGGACTTGGGTGAGTAAAGGTTTCTCCATTTCCGGGAGACAATAGTATAAACATCAGTGGTGCTTTTAAAAAAACTTAATTCAAACGAAAACTTGTAAATTGAGAATACGAGGTTGACAGGATGACACCATGTGTCTCAGAACCTTATAATACGGGTAGGGATAAGTATAAAGTTTAGAAACAGACTAGATAAGCATCCCAGGAACTTTATTTTATAGGAATATCATTACATCTTTGATTAAAAGGCTAATTGATAGCATCCAAATGTGCCATGTTTACTGGGTAGGATTCAGATAAAATTCTGACAATATTGTTTCCAACATCCGATGTGTAGGTCTAACAAACTTTTCCCAGGTACAGATTCAAACATAAGCAATCCAAATAAATGTTTGAAATCCATCCAGGGACCACCCAAACCCTACAGCAGGCCCACCCCCACAACATTACAGTACACACTATGTAGTACACGTTTTTTCTATGCTCCAGAGGTTTTTGGGAAGATACAGTTTGGAGCATAGCTTCGTCAACCTTTCTTATACATTTCCTGAAAATGTGGGGATGGTTATTTTCCCCTGTCGTGAGCAATGAGTCATTTTTGAAGTATGTCATTTTCTGTTCAATGATCTATTAGAGTAGTACCTGTTTTTTACCACTAGATGACGCTGTTTTGACTGTCCACTAGAATCTAATTGGTACTGAGGACAGCACAACATAACTAGAATGTGTCAATAAACAGGTTGATTGGCTTCAGATAAGGTTCATTACTACTCAGGGAAAGAGGTTGGCTCAGGCTTTTTTTTAATGGTGCCATCCTGTTACAAATGGTAAAATCTGACTCACGTGTCCCGTGAATGGCTCCTTTACTCTCCGTCTAAAGAGTGGTGTTTTCTATTTTGTTTTGTCTGTGGCTTGTTCGGGGACATAACGTCACATTGAAAGCCAGTGAGGTGAGAGATCATTTTCAAAGCTGGCTCTGGTGAAAAACGGACTGCAATCTAAAATGCACTTGGGGAGACTGAACTATTATTTGACTTTAATGTCACTTGAGAGTGACCGGCTCCGGGCCCTGGATTTCACAGACATCATAGTGGATTTTGCAGCCCGAAAAAACTAGTGGGGTAGACCTTCATTTGCTGTGTTTATTGAATGACAATAGCTAACGTTACTACTTAGACTGTTGTTCGATTCCACGTCGACATGGGCTATCTTGCCGACTGCTGGATTGTGATTTTGACTGGTAGAGTGTTCCCTCTGTTGACGAATTGACGTTGTTAGTTTTGTTAATGTGCCACAATTCAGATGTTCCGCTGCAGAGGTGCAGAAACGTGACACTGCTGTTTGTAACGCAAATGGTATTTCTGTCAAAATGTCGCGACATTATTTTCATAAATATGGTGTAGGTGCATTGAGATGCAGTAAACAATCAAGTCAGTTTATTGTCATGCAGAAATATGTGCATTTTGGACGGGGTATAGGGATTTGGGGACCTCAAAAAGGTGCACAGCCCAGGGGCCTATCGCTGGTTAATCAGGGGCTGCCAGTACCATCAACAATTTTGAATTATATCCGGTCTGTAGTTCTCTTCTGGACAATGTATGCCATTGAAGATCATGTCGTTCTCTGTGGGGTTGAAGTTCCAACTTAAAAAAAAACACTGCGAAAAGAAAAAAAACAAAACAATAAAAATAAATACCATTGGCTGTTGTAGAATTGCATGTGAAACAGGCCCCCGGGAGAGTATCAGGCCTTTTATCTCGCTGTAATTCAACAAAGCTGCAAAGCTTCATTCTCCCTTTGGCATGCCACTGGCTAACCTCTCATGGCCCCAGCCAAGGAAGCTCCGCACCCGGCGATCAGCCATTTACCCTCCGACTATCATCTCACACAGAAAAATGAACAGAACCAAACTAATTCTACTCAGCGCTCTACCAAGCCAGCGGCCCAGAGACGGCTTGATTTATTAAAACTGGGGAATCTGAGAATTTTCCACAGGGAACCAGACTAAGTGCGATCTAAGCCTCAGATGAACCTCTACAATAGTATAAAATGGGAACATAACCTACATCAAAAAAATATATACCGCCATACACTACACTCTGTAGTTTCAGCTCTTTTCTTAAGGCGGTAGTTCTCATTACCCAGAGCTCTAATGAGTCGTGGCGGTTTCTAACTTATGCAGACTGGGGGAAAAAAAGAAAACCCCCCCGTCTGCAGCGGCTACCAAAGAGGGCGGCTCTTTGATCATACAGTAAAAGCTATATGCTGTCGCAGCAAAAATAGGAAAAAAGAAAACATTTAAATCAATCAATCCACTCAGGCACCCACTGCTTCCTCTGGTTTTACTGCCCCTACCTGCCTGGGACATTAGAGGCTTTTATTGACGTAAGGATGAAAAACACTAAGTGCTTGGAAAGCCCCCGCGTGGAGTTCTGTTCAGATAAAGCATTGAGTTTTAGGCAAAACAAAAATGCATTATATTGACCACCTAAACACAACTCCTTTCAGCCATGAGAATTATTGCTCCTTTATGTATCGATTTGTTTTATTTTCCACCCCGTGAAGGTGCCTCCGTTTCGAGCGATGTCCGAAAATTGTGCAATAAACTGAAACGCACGTGACAAATACAGAGAAACCTGGGTTCATATTTCTGCATGATTGATTTAAAAAGATGAAATAAAGTAAAAAGTGCTGGGAGAAACCGTGCGTGCACAATTCTATAAATAAGAAATATAAGGAATATAAAAAAGCATAACATGCATAGGCATTTATCTGGCCAAGAAATATTAATTAAAATAATAAATATTAGATTTTTGTACTGTGCCCCAATTCTAGTAATTAAGGGGAAAAAACTGTAAGGACAACAGTATTAGGCTATGCTATATAGGCCTATGCATATGTTATTTTTCATAGACATTTATTATGTATTTATTTATCTAAATTAATAATGAGAAATGGTTCCATTTTGATTACTGTAATGGGTAGTGGTGATTAGGAAACAGACATGCTCCCTCTGGGAGCATTAAAGCGCAGGAAACGCCAGCCAATGAAAGCTGTTTTTGCAAACATTAAGGCTGGCGAAAGTGAACCAATGAAAACTCTTCTTGCAGCTCACAGTAAATCATGTTTTGTGCTGAAACCATAGACTGTGAAACATGAGAGAGTTAAAGTTCCTCAGTTTACACAATGTGCTCTTTTGCACCCGTTCACACCCGTTTACAAGATCGTGTAGTCATGGTAATAAATAAAAAGAGCTATGAAGGTTTTCATAGGCGTTTCAAATATTACTTAATCTATGTCCCGGCACGTACAGTACAGTACAGCCTGTCCCGAACCATAAATTAACATTCTACACTTTATTATTAAAAACAATCGTTGGGGGAAAAATAATCATTTTTGTTTTATGCATTTAATTTTTGCTGCCACAAGTTTCACTTACAGTGTGAATGGTTTATGTATATAAATGTTTTACTCTTAAAACATTGCCTGGCAGGCAATTGACTTATCTGTAGGGAAATATATGATTTAGAAAAAAAAATTAAGTTCACCCACAAAGTTTTCAACTGATTTCCCAGCAGAAAATTACTTTCAGAGTTGCGAGACAAACAGTTTACATTCAGCCCCTCGTCATTTTGTTAGCGAATCCTGAGTATTTCGTAAGCGAATCTATATTGACAGTACAGTGCTTAATAAGACCACCTCTCATTTTGACATCTTGGAGCGCGATGGTGATACCAGCTGCGGTTCTGTCGCTCGCCATTGTTTTCAGACTTCCTCAAAGCTTCTTCCGCAGGCCACGTGGAACAAGAGACAATGGCACAGATTTACAAAGGAATTCTTTTGTCTTTGTTCTGAAACGAACCGATTCACAGGCAGCCACGGTCACTGTTCAGGAAACGACACCTGGGTGATTCTATGGCGAAATAAGGCCTACAGTAGGCAAATTGTCAGGACCTATATAAATCAGCATTGTGAGGGACCATTTATCTTGGCATTTATGCATGCAGGGAATGTCCAAATAAACCCCCTTTCCTGTGTTCAGTTTAATATACTTTTCCACAGAAAAGGGAAAACATTTTTTTTCCAGTTCCAGACATAGCCTATATTTTAAAATAACTGCAGTGCAGATTCCGGCGTGTGTTTCAGGGCTGGTTGCTCTTAACAGTGAGCGTTTATAACATTGAAGCTGTAGGAGGAAGGTTTGCTTTGATGTGTTGGTTCAAGGGACAGAATCATGCTTGGCAAAATAAGATTTAAAAAAGTTGTGTGTGTTCCATGCCGTCTAAATATACCCAGACAGACAGTGATTTATCCGACTAATGAAACTGCAAAAGTGGCTTTCTGTCAACTTGAAAATATCTGACCTGACATGTGGGCTTTAAAAAGCGTGAACATTCATATAAACCTTTTAACGTGAAATTCCGTACCGGCGCAAGCCGCAGTGTCGGCTCTGCTGTTGAATGCGCAATTTTAACCGTGAAAACATTTGAATAATTTTGAACTCCGGCATTTTTAATCATTAGATTAATTTTTTTACCGTTGATGATTACTGCCAGCTTCATTTGTGTGTATTTATAGAGTCTGCAGGTTTTGTGTGAAGATAAGCCCTTAAAAATGACCTCTAATGCTCTCGTAATTAGAAAATGTTCTCTGCGAATAAAACGGTCAGGAAAGATTATATTTGTGCTTGCTAGATGCAACGTACACTAACGCACACATTTAGAAATATATAAATTAGTTCTGTAATTTTGTGGCAAATTAATATACCCAATTATATTGTTCACAAAACACATTTTGTATGTCAGTTAACTGATTTTTTTCAAACATACTTTTAAGCGTACTAATAAACCGTCTAAAGAATGTAAAGGCCGTTTTAACTTGTATGGGAAGTGGTCATACTGTCAGTTGCTTTTCAGTACGACGGCAGCACAGACAGAAGAGACCCTGGAGATGGGCTTCAGCCGTAGGTTTTTGCTGATTTATAAGGCTCATTAAGAGGAGAAATGAAAAAGGCCAAAGGGAGGTGTGTGAGGCGCGAGGGGATGAATGTGAGTATCAGCACATCACAGCTTTAGGGGGGGTCAGGAGGGGCGCCGCCCAGTTTTCGGGAAGTCTGGACAGAGTGACCCTGTGAGAAAGCACAGCTCAGAGAACGACCGGGTGGCTCATCCGGTTTTGTGGCTCTGTTGACAGAACGGCATTAATGTTTTTTTCCCCACCCTTTGTATTGGCGGCCGCCAGCAGCCTCCTCTGGTCATGGGGTCGCCCGCAGTCTGCCTGCACAAGCTACACATGAACTGCCCTCCTCTCAGTCAATATCTGTGTGAGCCTGACTCCGCTAAGCTAAGTGAAAAGAAAGGATTACCGGTGACTGCCAGTGGGGCTGCACTGCAGTATCTCACACCTTCACAAACAAGTATTTTCTTTGTTGTTGGAATAATAATAAGAAAAATAACAAGAAGAAGAACAACAACAATAGTAATAATAGTAATAGTAATAATAATAATAATAATAATAATAATAATAATAATAGTAGTGGCTTGACATCGTCTACTGTTGGGGGACAGTGTAGTGTAATTGTAAGGGAACGGGGCTTGTAGGTTGCAGGTTCAATTCCCAGTTAAGAGATTGCTGTTGTACCCTTGAGCGAGGTACTTAACCTGAATTGCTTCAGCAAATATCCAGCCGTATAAATGGATACTGTGTAAAAAGCGCAAGCTGTGAAAGTCACTTTGGATAAGAGCGTCGGTAATGGCGTGTGCGTGTCTGCCTGCTCCCGCTCCCTCAGGGGACGGCGCAGCAACAAGCTTAAACACGGGGGTAAAAAGAACACCGTGTAGGGGCAATTATTCCCTTTCCTGCAGGGCAAGAAGACTGCGGGTCCGGTGGTTATAATGCGCAGGGCTAGCCCGCAGCGCATACTGATGTAAAAGATAAGTAGCCTTTTACCGCTAACTGCTTTCACTCGTTTCGTATCTGAGGCCTATTGTATGCCATCAGCTCATTACTGCAGATATGGATTTACGGCGGTAATGAACTGTTATTCTGTGTTCTGGCTGACCTGGTTTTCAGATGCTGAGGTGACGCCAGTGGGGCTTAATCAATAGGTATTAGCAGGAAGTGCAGGTGGATTACGCAGAGCTGATAAGAATAAGGAAACATTTCTCATACTGGCTGGTGTCCTTTTGGTGGCAGAAAGAGGCAGTGTGATGTCACTACTGGAGCCTCCCTTTTTCAGAAATGGAACACAGTGCAATATATTTTTCTACATATGCACCTTTTAATATATATTTATGTATAGTGCAATAGCCTCCCATATATTGTGAAGTTTTGCAGTATCTTGATAATGTGTTTTATTTATACTTTTAATTTATAATGTATATTTTCCATGTATTTAATTTCTGTAGGGACAGCTTAGTTAGTCACTCAGTCATTCAGTCAGTCAGCGAGGGATGTATTTACATTTTTGCTTCCTTCAGCTTTAGTTAAAAACTACTCAGCACCTCAAAAGTCTATATCTTTTTTTTAAACATTGCCTCGCAGATGCTCTTCAAAGGCAGCTTACAGAACATTTTTCTTTTGGCAAATCATCCATTCACACGGCTGGATACCTGCTGAAGCGATTCCGATTTCTCAGGGGTTGAACATAGTGCCACATGGGAAATCAAACCAGCTACCTTTAGGCTAAAAGCCCAGTTCCTTTAGCCAATAGCATGTCTAGTATGTGTCATGGTTTTCGCCTATCTTCTTTCTGAGTTTTCCTTTTCCCCGCTAATTATTCGGTTCACCTGTTCATTTACTTTTCAGGTATTTAAACTCCTCACTTCCGCTTCCTGGCACTTCTTCGTCATATCGTGCCTTCACAACTTCAGGGTTGGTTACATTCTAAATTCCTAAGAAAAATTTGATCTTTTTCCCTACTTCTTCTACTCTCTGCTACTGGGAGAGTGAGAGGTTTATTTTGATTTAATTTATTTTTCACCTATTTATCGGGCGTTATAGTCTACGTTCCGAGGGTGATTCTCTGTTTTTCTCTCTCTCTAGCTTTTGCTCCTGCATTTCTGTTTGGGAGTCTTTTTGCCTTACGCTTCTACTCGTGTCTACGAGCTACACCCGGTTTTGTGGGTGGTTTATTATTTTGGCTACTGCCAGGGAGTTTTTCGTCCCTTGTTTTTCGTTTCTACTATTTCGGGTACGTAGACTTCTTTAGTGGTCCTCACTTCCATGAGTGACTTGTTCTGTATCGTGTTTTGCTTTGTCGCAGTTGACTCATCAGTTCAACCAAACCCTCACAGTATGGGAACAGGAATGAAGGAGCGAACAGGTGCACTTGATTAGGTTAACACACAGTAATCAGCTGACTATATGTAGGTCAGTTTTAGTTTCAAAAGTGCATATAGGCGTATATAGGGGAAAACCCCTGCATAATAATGACTGAAACCTTTTCTGATGTACGCTTCATTATAAATACCAGGATTCCAGTCAGGACCTAGTGATCTATACTGTGAACAGTGTGAAGCACGGGGGTTAGCTTGCCCTTGTGTTTCCATAATCCAAATAGTCTATTTTCAATGCCTGTCACTTTTATGTAATTATTTTAAGTCGTGAACTGAGAGGGAAAAAAAGCCATCACACTCTTCACTCATCAAACATCAAGAGTAGCGAGGAATCAACAGGGAACCGGCAGCGGGATTATAGCCTTGGAGTATCTACACTAATCCGCACAATCTGAGCAAATCCAGGCTCAACCATAAGGACAAATAAATCACAAAGAGGGATTTTATCAGTTTACTGAGTACGAAATTAAAAACCAAGTTTTCTCATTCATATTCATGGCATTGTCCATTAAAACAAACTGATTTCAGAAACACTTTATTATACTTTTTTTTTTTTTTTACATTTAAATATTTATTTTACTCAGGACAAAATAGGTTTAGGTTCTGCAATTAATATCAGTTAACCTTTCTGTGGGTACGTTTTGCCAGCAATTGTACAAGGAAAACCATTCAGTTTAACAATTGAAATATGTTAGACTAGACTGGTTCCCAATCCTCTCATTGGGTACCCCCAGCCGGATCCAGGTATTTGATGTGTAATCAAGGTATCGGGTCTGCAGGGGAGGTTTGGGAACCACTGGGCTAGACTAAATAACAGCTCTCCAAATGTAGATCAATCTTAGGTGCTGTATAGCAGTTGTAAGTGACGACTCGTTCTTTCCCCAGACGTAAATATTCTTGCTGTTTGGGGGTACACGCCGTCAGGCCACTCCTAGGGTTCCCAGAAAACTCTGATAAATTCCCCACTGAACAGTTATTCACGGAAGAGAGCTCAAACTACAGACACCCAGGTCCATCCAACAGGAAAAATCAAATCCAGTAAATAGGAATAAACGCAACCCGGGACAGTCTGGTTGGATGACCAAGCCTTCGGTATGTCCCATTAGAGCCATTGATTTGGGTGTATGCTTGGCACATCACGATTAGGTTGCTTTCACATTTGGCATCATAATTTGAAGAACGCACCTCTGTTTGCATTCATAATGTGGATTCTGGGCCAAATATGAAACCGAAATAAACCAGAGACACTTGAGGTGGATTGAAAAATTAATTATGTATTCAAACGCATTCTGGTGTAAAATACCGTAGTTCATACTTTCTCAGGGTACATTACATTTGAAATCCAATAAATCCAATTAAAAAATAATTCAGAACTCACTCATGTCATTGTGAGTCCTGAATACTTTGGAATACTTAGAAAAATTTGGAGCCTTGACTTTTTTGTTTTACATTATTCAGCAAGGTAAAAAAGGATGCTGGCTTGGGATATACATATTTGAACACTATTGAAATAGCTTGCTGACTCTACTCAGGGGACAGCTTTTGTTGCAAGCTTTAGTTGTAAGGTGGCAAAGTTGTATTTCAGCCACATGGATGTGAAAGAGCGTTCACGACGAATTGTCTGCCTGCCATTCTTTTATCTTTGCCTTTTTGTTGTCCCAACAGAACCATACAAGTGACTGGCTTACTGACTGTGGCATATTGGCATGCTGGGAAATGTGGTTCGGCACAGAAACTGTATCATATATCTGTAAGGTAGAAGATGGGTGACATTTAATCAATGTGAAACTAAATGTTAGCTTACAGAAAAGCCAAAGGCTGAAAAATGGCACTTGTGAAATGGCACTAACAATCCATAACCATGGGATTCATTTTTTATTGCGTCTGTACGGAATATCCACATTCATTCCACAGGTGACATGCAAGCGTCATGTTAATAATTGTAATTATAAGGTTAAACGCCTAGAATATGAAACGTATAGCGAAAAACCCGTGGTTTCATTCGAGCCGATGCACCATAAAAAAGGCTGCATGTTGATTTTGATGTGTTGAGCTGGAATAGAAGCATCTTTAGCGGCATTTTGAGCAAAGCCAGGATTGAATAACTAAACAGTGGCTCTGCTCTGAGGAGGAATGTACTCCACAACAGCTGATTTATTGTACTTGATTTTCTGTACAATAGTATAGGCCCATGTGACAGCTGTGATTTTAATAATGTCTTTATAAGTGGCTCTTTGGCTTGTTGTAGCCTCTGCATGATAATTTGGGGGAAATTATTCTACCCGGGAAACGGCAATCATTAATATTCATATAAATCAAGTTTGTATTATAATACAGCTCGCTAAGACTGCCTCATCTAATTCCCATTAAGATGTGTATTTAGCAGAAAGGCGAAGTTCACTGCTGGAAGCCCACAGACTACCATACTACACTATAGCGTGGCCTGGGATGAGTCAAGTTAACATCCTGCCTCAAACCCTCAAATGGCAGCATTCAGGATAATGGTAAAATAAATAGCGCATCCATTTCCATTGATGGAGCACAGAAAGCACTCGATGACATGACATTGCTTTTGCTTTATTGTGCAGTAATAAAAATTAGTTTACTGTGTCAATACAGCAAAATGAGCTTTAAAATTGGTAATTTATAAATTGGTAATAGAATAAATAAAAACTATGATGCATGATATATACAGTTTATATATTGTAATATAATGGAATTCAATTTATAAACTGAAGGGCTAGTCACTGAGTCATCCAGCACGGGGGCACCTGGTTGCCATGACAGTAAATAATACAGCCAGGACAATGAATGACACAGGAACGGCTAACAGAACGGATAAAATATAAGCGTAATATTATTTTGAACATGCTTTTCCAGTATAAATGTAAATCTGTCTCGCCAACAGTCCTGATTACATTGAAAAAAGAGAGAGAGAAAGAGAGAGGGGGAGATAGAGAGGGAGAGAGAGAAGCAGTCAGAGGAGTGCTGTGAGTGTGTAACCGGAGGCTGTGCTGATAAGTGTGTGTCTCTCCCAGGAGCAGCTGCACAGAGATGGAGTCACGTCTGAACCTGCGACACACGCTATCCCATTTATTCAGCTCAGCACCACAGTGTAATTCCTCCAGATAAATACTTTCCATTAACTCTGGCAGTCATTGTGTCACATCTATCATCCTACATTTATAACAGTTAGCAGAGATAAACAACCAAATATGGCAGCGTAACAGAACATTAAAAAAGAAAACTCAAACCCTAAATATTCTTGAAATACAGCTTTGATGTACCGTACTGTTTTCATTCTTAGCGACGACTGTGTTTGTTTGCTGTACCAAGTCATTTATTTTAAGTATCGCCTCAATAATGACGATAATAAATAAAAATAGAGGCTGCGAGCACTCGAAATGCTTTCCAGCGAGAATAAACTCAAGCACAATGGGAGGTAATGACAGGCGGTTCATTCTAATGAGCCGCTCTGTTCGTTAGGCTGTTGTTTCCTGAACAAATTTAGACTGCAAATGGAGACTCGCCATGCTCATTTATTTATGTTTATTCCTCTTATAATTTCTATTCTATTTCATTCTATTCTATTTTTTTTAATGCAAGCTGATCTCTGCGCTTTAACTTGCAAACTTGCACTTATTGTAAGTGTTATATAAATGACGTTGTTATTGTGCACGATATAGCTACCGAGTAACCTGACCTTAATTAGTCATAAATTAGATTGTCAAATTAGAACACAAAAGTGGGCGTGGCCACGGGGTTGTCACTGAAGGCCTATTTGCCGATTGTGATGGAATATTTGAAAGCCGTCCACTTGTAATGATAAGGATGATAATAACAATGTTTTCTTCTACCAGCAAATCTTTTCACGTCAATCATTTTGGGAGTCGATTACAGATTCAATATTGGACCTGAGGGTTGACTGGACTAGTGCCAGAAATAGATCTTTCCCAGTCAATTCTCGTTCCACCAAATGTAAACGCAAGATATTTTCTGGCTATTTGGCTGCAGAAATGATGGGAGGAAAGACATAATTAATGACTGTTATCCAGCTAACTCAGTAATCCTGCTTTGTGAAACAGGGCCCTAGATTACTGAGTTAGCTGGATAAGTACTGAGTGAAACACCTAGTAGTCAAAGGATTCTTAATCAATAACCTTAATTACATTTTAAGAACTGAAACTCACCAAAAACCAGGGTTGTGGTACATCAGACGAGTGGCTTACATCATAGAAGTGCAGGCGCCCCTTGTGTGGGTGTTGGTGTGAGTGCTGAATTGAGAAGACTGGGGAGTGGGGACAGACTCTTTCAGCGCTAACTCCTGCTGCAAAGTCGTGATGTTTTCTTCTGTCGACCATGACTGAGCACCCAGCCACTGGAGGCTAACCCCCCCATGACCCAAATGACCTCTGACCTTCGCTAAATGCCCCCTGGGCCATACCAATGTGAAAACTCAAATGGAAAAAAAAAAAGCAGGTGAGAATTTAGATTTTTTTTTTACCACAGGCGTGATGGCAAACATTGATGTGCATGACCAAGAAACTTCAACATATATCCAAAATTCCTCCACAAGTGTTATCAAATCATAAAGGGGCAAATGTAGTATACACCCTGCGATGCAGAGGCACATTACTGTAAATCTCTTTCACTGGACCACATTGCCTTCCAGTAAAATACATTGTCTTGAAAATAAGGCTCCTATAGGCCTACTTTTACAGAAACACACAATATATTTGAATGATATTCAGAATAGATGAAAATTCAGATTTTATGGACATGACCCTCCATTTACACACACACACACACACACACACACACACACAGATAGAGAGAAAGAGAGAGACAGTAGCTGGGGCCTCTTTAATGTAAATGGGGACAATAATATCATCCATCCATCATTCTCCACAGAGCTTGTATACAGTTTGTAATGGATTTCACTTCGAAAAGTAGTACAGGAGTTTCCAAACTGGTGTCTGTCTGGTGATTTAAATATCTTTGGTAACATAAACATTTTAATTATGACCATTTTTGTACTTGTCTCCATTTGCTAGTCTATTAAATTACGGTGTATTGCAACTCTAGCTTATTATTGCCGTTTGAAACAGGCGTCAACCGTTTTATTGAGCTGGGGGTGCTTTGCTAGAGTGTTAAAAAAACATGTGAAAAAACATGAAGTAAGATATTGTTTCTGAGGGTGTGGGATCACTCACAATCCTAGTGGATTTACCACTGCAGAGGAAACCAGAGAAGCAATATATCATAACGCGCTGTGTAAACCCGACCTCTTGGGCTATGAGACACATCCAGCCGGGAGACTTCCACTCATTAGTCTAGAGTCACAGCCACCATTTCAATAAAAAACAATATAAAAATAATAATAATATTAAAAACGTCTTCTTAACAGGATAAGGAAACGCAGCCGGTTTGTATTGTTACAGAATACGGAGTGTTTTGATTGTGATAAAGTGCTGAAATGATGCTAAATCAGCAGTGGTCGGGCAGACACTCTCTCTCATGCCCTGGGGCAGTGGACTTTATAAGTGATTAGGACAAATTGTTTTTCCCTCAACTGGCTCAACGTCTCTGAGTCTCGGGTGCAAAGGTGGATTAACTTTTAACCAGCTAATCACTGCGTAGAGAGATAGTCTACTTGATTTAAGTCCAAGATCAACCACTGCACTATGTGGAATCCCTTGGACAGGAATGGAGTGTTGAAAGGAAAACAATAGATATTTACACAGTCATTTCCCGCTCTCAACTGCTCCCTGGCTCACTCTGGAAATGTTTTTTTTTTGTAATTTTGCATTCTTTTAAAAATAACAAATGTAATCTTTCACAGCACTGCCGACTGAGAGCACGCATCAACAAGCGGCACATGTATCGATCTTTCAATGAATCATAACACCCTTCCCATCAAAAAAAAAAGAATCAGATTAGATGTTGTTTGTTTTATGCTTGCTTATTTATTTATTTATTTATGTATTTATTTATTTATTTTTTAATTGTATTTCAGAGCCCAAAGCGAAATGCATTTAAACCTCAGGATGTCTCCCAATTTACCATAAAAGCTTTCACCGTTTTCCAGGTCAGTGGCACTGCTTTTATTCAGTTACTTAATTTAACAAACATGTGACCGCATTGACTGTCCTCCTGCAAACACACAGCACTGCGTTACACAGGGTCCTGTTATCAGACTGACTATAGTGTGTACACACACATTTATTTACTGACTATAGTGTGTACACACACATTTATTTACTGACTATAGTGTGTACACACATTTATTTACTGACTATAGTGTGTACACACATTTATTTACTGACTATAGTGTGTACACACACATTTATTTACTGACTGTAGTGTGTACACACACATTTATTTACTGACTATAGTGTGTACACGTGTACACACACATTTATTTACTGACTATAGTGTGTACACACACATTTATTTACTGACTATAGTGTGTACACACACATTTATTTACTGACTAGTGTGTACACACACATTTATTTACTGACTATAGTGTGTACACACATTTATTTACTGACTATAGTGTGTACACACATTTATTTACTGACTATAGTGTGTACACACACATTTATTTACTGACTATAGTGTGTACACACATTTATTTACTGACTATAGTGTGTACACACACATTTATTTACTGACTATAGTGTGTACACACACATTTATTTACTGACTAGTGTGTACACACACATTTATTTACTGACTATAGTGTGTACACACACATTTATTTACTGACTATAGTGTGTACACACATTTATTTACTGACTATAGTGTGTACACACACATTTATTTACTGACTGTAGTGTGTACACACACATTTATTTACTGACTATAGTGTGTACACGTGTACACACACATTTATTTACTGACTATAGTGTGTACACACACATTTATTTACTGACTATAGTGTGTACACACACATTTATTTACTGACTAGTGTGTACACACACATTTATTTACTGACTATAGTGTGTACACACACATTTATTTACTGACTATAGTGTGTACACACACATTTATTTACTGACTAGTGTGTACACACACATTTATTTACTGACTATAGTGTGTACACACATTTATTTACTGACTATAGTGTGTACACACACATTTATTTACTGACTATAGTGTGTACACACACATTTATTTACTGACTAGTGTGTACACACACATTTATTTACTGACTATAGTGTGTACACACACATTTATTTACTGACTATAGTGTGTACACACATTTATTTACTGACTATAGTGTGTACACACACATTTATTTACTGACTGTAGTGTGTACACACACATTTATTTACTGACTATAGTGTGTACACGTGTACACACACATTTATTTACTGACTATAGTGTGTACACACACATTTATTTACTGACTATAGTGTGTACACACACATTTATTTACTGACTAGTGTGTACACACACATTTATTTACTGACTATAGTGTGTACACACACATTTATTTACTGACTATAGTGTGTACACACACATTTATTTACTGACTATAGTGTGTACACACACATTTATTTCCTGACTATAGTGTGTACACACACATTTATTTAACACCATTTGCTGGGGGGTATTGATCAGAAATGCTAAAAAAATACAGTGTAACCAAAGTTCGTAAGTACACATTTACATACACAATAAAAATAAATCGTTTTGTGTCATTCACATTCCCGGTCGCACGAGTTTAAGTTTAGGAAGCCGAGCGATGTAATAACTGACTAACTTAAAACAGAATGGCCACTGCTAAAGAGGAGGACGTGTTGGCCTAGTACAGTCCCCTGAGCAGATATCAGGGTGAGGTTGGTGAAGAAAAGACCTGACCGTGGTGTGACTCTGTAGTGTTCAACAAGCAGTCTCAGGTTGTATGAGGGAATCACTTGACCATGTTCAGTGACTCTCTTTAGCATTCAGTGACCTGTCACCTGCTGATGATATACAGTCAAGCCGGAAAGTCTGAACACCCCTTTCACCTTCTCCACGTTTCATTACATTACAGACATATTCTACAATAGATTGAGTTCATTTTTTTTGTCTCAAAATTCTACAGAAAATAGCCCATAATGACAGTGAAAACATGTTTTTAGAAATTTTTGCAAATGTATTAAAAATCGAAAACTGAAATCTTTCATTTACATAAGTATTCATACCCTTTGCTTTAACATATTTTTAAAGTATCATATTTAATATTTGGTCGCATATCCTTTGCATGCTGTTACTTCCTGAAGTCTATGACCCATCAACATCAAAATCGATATCTTATTTCCAGGTACTGTTACAAGCGATACTATAAGCTCTCTGCATTTGAATGGATCTCTATGGGAATTGGGGGGTGAGACTAGATTCAGCTGTAAATTACACTGGTACAGTATGGAACACATGGCTGGCTAAATGGCTGTAAGTCATCAAGGGTCTGAGCTATCGAACAAGCCCCAAACCATCACTCTGTTGCCAGATATGGAGTAAATGTGGATGGATCCGTTCAAATGCAGAGAGGTTATAGTATCGCTTGTAACAGTACCTGAAAATAAGATATCGAGAGTCTTTTGATGTTGATTGGTCACAGACTTCAGGAAGTAACAGCATGCAAAGGATATGCGACCAAATATTAAATATGATACTTTAAAAATATGTTAAAGCAAAGGGTATGAATACCTATGTAAATGAGAGATTTCAGTTTTCGATTTTTAATAACATGTTTTCACTTTGTCATTATGGGCTATTTTGTGTAGAATTTTGAGACTCAATCTATTGTAGAATATGTCTGTAATGTAATAAAACGTGGAGAAGGTGAAAGGGGTATGCAGACTTTCCGGCTTGACTGTATACATTACATGGCCAAAAGTATCTGGACACCCCTTGTTCTCGGGCAGTTTTCATGCTTTGGGCTAGGCCCCTTAGTTCCCGTGAAGGCAAATCTGAAGGCTACAGCATACAATGCCATTCTTGATGATTCTGTGCTTCCAACTTTGTGGCAACAGTTTGGGGAAGGCCCTTTCTGGTATGGAATAACTGAGAGAGCTCTGACCTCAACCCCATCGAACACCTTTGGGGTCAATTGGAAAGCCGACTGCAAGCCAGGACTTATCGCCCCACATCAGTGCCCGACCTCGCTAATGCTATTCTGGCTCAATGGAAGCAAATCCACGCAGCAATATGCCAACATCTAGTGGAAAGTCCTGGGTGAATGAGGTCAAACGAATGGGATGTCAAATTGGTGCTTCTACTTATATATAAAATAAAAAAACTGCAACGTTAATACAATATATATATTTTTTTATTCCTGAAGGAAATACCTGCTCAAATTTCTCACATCGCGGTGTAGAGGCCCAAGAGAAGTGATTTTATCCTGAATACAGACACAAACACAAACTCAAGACTCATCAAGCAGAAATTGGCCAATATATATTTTTATTTTGCCAAATCATACATACTGTAAAAATGCATTTTATTACTAAAACAATATTTATGCTTGAACCAACATGAGTTCATGATTTTTCTTGCTTAGGTGTACATTAAAGTCAATCGTCTGAGAATACACTGGGGTGAAGCCGAGTGGTTACAACGACCGTCCGCGAGCGGAAACTTCGAAGACGGAACCGAAAGAGAAAAGGCAGAGCCTCAGAAGGTCTTCTGCTCACTCCGTTCTTTCGTACGCTAATCAGAAAGCAAATGCAAAACTGCATAAAATAAGGTACTGTATAGAAGCATAGCTGTAGTTATGTTAATTGATGTTTTACACACACAAAAACACACACGCATATATATATATATATATATATATGCGCAACGTCTTTATAAAGAATACAGAAGAAAAAAAACTGTTCGTCCAGCAGCAGCAGTAATATCTGAAGCCCTTTCATAGGGCTGTGTGCTTTTCTACAGTCTAATCTTCTAGCCTTTAGTACACATGCGAAACCCTTTGTTTTTCTATTACCGAAAGGCACGTCACAGCCTCTAAGGACGGAGAAAGGAAAATAAATTGTTATGCTCAGCCTAGGAAATACTAATATGTGTGCGTGCGTGTGTGTAGGTGCGCGTGCGCGTGTATAGGTGTGTGTGCGCGTGTATAGGTGCGTGTGGGCAGAGTCTTTTAAAACATTTTCAAAAAAGTCGCTGCGTATTTTGCTGCTCTGTACTTTTCCTCGTCTTTACCATTGTCCTCAAAAACACGACAGAATCCAAATTCTCCACACCTTTGATCCGTTAAGTCATTCGAGAAAATAAATGCGTTCTGCTAATGGAGGGGTGAATGAATGCATTATTCAGACAGTAACTATATTAATACATTTCCTCTGTTCTGAAAAAAAGCACTATGTACAATACTTTTTTTGTGTGCAATTAAGATTAACCATAGACTCTGCTTTGAGTTACAAAATATTTTAACCTCACCTCTACACTTGTAGCAGGACTTACCACATAAATTCCCTACCATTTACAGTATTTACCCATTTTCAATACATTTAAATGCAATTTGAACAATAAGAGAACAGACTAGAAAAAAAGACAGGAGTTGCAGAACGTTAGGTTAATACTAAAAAAACAACAATATTTTTGTAATACACGTTCTGCTCGATAACACACTTTAAGCAAACACAAATTACACTGGCAAGACTGCACTTAAGATCCCTCTGTGGTACCCCTCTTTATGCCGACATGTTGTGTCAAACACGCTCGCGGACATGGAAACACAGTGCACATTTGTGCGTTCACACACACACACACCCTAATAATTTAACTTCCAACAGGTGTAACTGGACTGGCTACAGTTGGTTTTCTGACATACTCATTCAGCGAGAAAGATTCTAACAAACACAAGGGTCTTTAACTCAAACCGATGCTTATGTCAATTTAAATAACGGAGCAGGCACTGCTAACTTGGCCTTAGCATTCAACAATTAAAGCAATGATGTGCGCCCTTAATTCTGTCCTACTCGGTGCTTTTCATGAATTTATCCTGAAATCAATCAGACGAAAAGCAAAACAGAGTAACAATGGCTCCAGTCTGTTAGCGGAAGTGAAGGTGATGCTGCCTTGTGATTGGTCCCATGTGTTTACTGCCAATCACTTCCCATGTCTATTATTAGTCCTCATCTCTGTGACTACTGCCAATCACTTGAACTTTCCATTAATATTATTAGGCTTGCATGTCCATGATCCTTAAAATTACCGATGTGATGACATCACACTTCACCGTGTCACTCACGATGCGTTGGCAAGTAAAGCTGATCTGATTGGTCCCTGAATGCGACCGCTCAAATCGGCCTTGACCAGCCCAGGTAAAAACAACTGTGATTCAGGAACGAGTGACAATAATTACAGGGAGGAAAAGCGTCTGTTTTCATCGTGGCTGGAACCTGATTATAGATACCTGCGGTGACTGAATGACCTCCCCAATCACACTGTGTACGCATACCAATGCTTTTGAGGGGCCTTTCTGCTATCTGCAGGCAGGGCCCATGTCATCACAGTGTCTTTGGAGAGGACCAAAGCAGGGGTTGAAACAGTGAAGGAGTTTATTCAGCGGCGTGTCAAAAAAAGCATCTGCCATATCTGTACCGCCCGCCTCCAATGGCCATTTTATGAAACTATACAATAGAAAAATAGATCATTCTACATGTGAACCCTTTAACAACCGCATTTCGCCCTCTCGAGAGTCTGGAAAACTGAACGGTACTACTTCTTGCTCAACCATGTTTGTTGGGGCAGAGATTATTCTGACTGATGGCTGACCCGTGATATAATGGTCTTTATGAAATATTGAGGAGATATTTGGTGCATGCGTACTTGCCTGTTACTGCATATATACATTGCAGAGGTGCACACCTTTTGTTGGACCTTTATCTAGCTGTCATCAAGTGAAACAAGTGCATTTCTCAACCTGTGTTTGGAATACCACTAAAAAACAACAACAAAGGAATGAAATAAGTTAAAAAAAGATGAAAAAGACAACAACCCTTCTCTTGCATCATGGTGCCACAAGCCATCATTTTGTCTGGATAAAAGCTAGGCATGGACACACACACAAAAAAGGAAAATAAATTACAGAGCAAGTCCTTTTGAGAAAAAAGTACATCACACTTGTGTTGGGATCCACCAATGGATTCATGTATGGACTTTTAAAAGCTGCTACTTTGAGTCCTGTCTCAATGGGCCTGTTATATATTTTTTATTTTCTTCTGATTAGACGGCTATGAAGAACATTTGTACACACGAATAGTACTTCAACAAAAGAACGTAACAGATAAAATTAGTTTTTCCAGGAACGTTTGTCATTTGTTTTTACAAATTATACATACTGATATAAATCCTTCGGCTGTTGTCATGGTGAATAACCTGCCTGAATAACCTTCACATCACCTAAAAATGTGAAATTTGACCGAGGAATGAGTTTGTGGGCCTCGAGGATTATGACACGTAGGCGTCTTCCTCGTCTTCATCATCACCGTCATCCTCCTCGTCGTCCATCATTTCGTCTTCGTCGTTGAGGACGTCGTCTTCATCGTCTTCATCATCTGAGAGTTTATGCAAATCTCCACTGCCAAAGTCTCCGGAAGATTCCAACTCCACACCTATAAAAAATTAAGGAAAGCGTGACATCACTCTTGTCATAACCAGTCAATATTACATCTTATGTCCAATGTCATAAGACTCATAATTTATTTCAACGGTCAAATAATTTTATTTCTGTATCATGAAACTTGTTCTATAGATTAACAGTATTATGAAACGGACCTTAAGCAATAATACGCTGTCATGCCTGGTAATGACAGGTGATTAATAACAATTACGCGGCTACATTATGTAGCCTTTATGGCAGAGGTCCTCACTCTTATCCAGTAAGGGCTGGTGTGGGTGCAGGCTTTTATTCCAACCAAGCAGTGACAAACCTGGTTCTACTAATCAAGGTCCTTAGCAAAGACTCTAGTGCTTGATTAGTAGAATCAGCTGTGTAACTGCTTGGTTGTAACAAAAGCCTGCACCCACACTGTACCTTTCCGGATAAGATTGAGGTAATCAACAGGAATTTTTGTCCTTTCTAAAGGGCTTAAAGTATCTCAAATAAGGATTAGACCCAGACGTGTTATAAAGGCTCATACCGCAGTCTGTGGGGCCGTGAGTCCGTGATCCCACCACCTCATTACCATATCTATCCACACACCAGCACTGACCACTGCTACTGTGGCACTGATGAGACTTATAATAGCCATCTTCATCACAGGAAGGAACATACAACCCTGGAATTACACAAATCAAACACAACAGAACATTACCTGTATATTCAAAGAACAAAATCATACCTTCGACTCTAATGTGGAACCTTAAAAAAAAAGAAAAAATAGGAAAAGATATGACAAGTAGCAGAGCGTATTAATTCCTTCCTCAAAATGTTTGCGCGGTCTTGATGTACCTGGATGTGATAACCTCGCTGGTTATTACACAGGAATAATTTTAACTGGTGGGACGCTGATATCATTTGACCTTTCTCAGAAGAGCCATCACAGGAACCCATTAGTTTAATTCTGTATAAAAATGGTATCTAAATTTGTTCAGTTACGAGTGTGTGTTTATGTCCAGGGGTACTACTTCCTCCTGAAGAACATTTGTGACCGATACAGGAGACACTGAGTCTAACATCTATGGTACTGCAGGCCACAGCATATGAATAAGGGCTCTTAAACTCCAGTCCCGTAGGGCCGCAGTGTCTGCAGAATTGTGTGGTTACCTTTCCTATGTATTCTTTAGCCAATAAATAACCTAAACTAAGATGTTAATGAAATACTGAAACAGGAGGTGAGGCACTGTGATCCCTCCTAGGCCTGGAGATTCAGATCCCTTAAATAAGTTTTTTTTAAAAGTTTTCAAAATATTAAAAGAGTTAAATATATTTTTTTATTAAAGCAACTCACATGTGCTTTTAGTTGAAAATGAAACAGCAGTAGCCCATCTGGATTCAGTAACCGGAGCAGACCGCAAAACCAGTCTAACCGTCTGAAAATAACAAACTCTCCTTAAATGAAAACATGCTGTAGACCAGCAGAACATAATGCTGACACTCGCGCTATCGTACAACCTCAATTAAAACGCAGCAGCGATCTCTGCAGTCGTCTCCATCAGAAAAACACGTAAAAATATCATCCAGCTGTGAAAACAAACATAACACGCTGATTGAAAAATGTCCAGAAGCAGTATTTTTTTTTAAAAATAAAAAAAACGTGATATAAAAAAAAAAAGTTTTTGAAAAATTGTCTTTGGCACTCAAGGGCAAAGCGCTATCGCAATCAATTTATCACCAGTGATTACAATTTTTTTTTCCTCTTCCCAGTTCCACATGAGCCTATGCCCCCCCGAATCCAGCCTCGTTTGACCTCCTCACATGAAACCAGTCCAGCCCCGTTTGATCCCCCTACATTAAACCAGTCCAGCCCCGTTTGATCCCCCTACATTAAACCAGTTCAGCCCTGTTTGATCCCCCTACATTAAACCACTTCAGCCCTGTTTGATCCCCCTACATTAAACCAGTTCAGCCCCGTTTGATCCCCTACATTAAACCAGTTCAGCTCCGTTTGATCCCCTCACATTAAACCAGTCCAGTCCCGTTTGATCCCCCTCACATTAAACCAGTCCAGTCCCGTTTGATCACCCTACATTAAACCAGTCCAGCCCCGTTTGATCCCCCTACATTAAACCAGTTCAGCCCTGTTTGATCCCCCTACATTAAACCAGTTCAGCCCCGTTTGATCCCCTACATTAAACCAGTTCAGCTCCGTTTGATCCCCTCACATTAAACCAGTCCAGTCCCGTTTGATCCCCCTCACATTAAACCAGTCCAGCCCCATTTGATCCCCCTACATTAAACCAGTTCAGCTCCGTTTGATCACCCTACATTAAACCAGTTCAGCCCCGTTTGATCCCCCTACATTAAACCAGTCCAGCCCCGTTTGATCCCCCTCACATTAAACCAGTCCAGCCCCGTTTGATCCCCCTCACATTAAACCAGTCCAGTCCCGTTTGATCCCCCTACATTAAACCAGTTCAGCTCCGTTTGATCACCCTACATTACACCAGTTCAGCCCCGTTTGATCCCCCTCACATTATACCAGTCCAGCCCCATTTGATCCCCCTCACATTAAACCAGTCCAGCCCCATTTGATCCCCCTACATTAAACCAGTCCAGCCCCGTTTGATCCCCCTCACATTAAACCAGTCGTTTGAGCCCCGTTTCACATTAAACAAGTTACTGCTGGATTCTGTCCTCATGATCCGTGTGGGCGGCATTTTTAAGAAACTCATTCCTCAAGCTGTCAGCGTGCGTTAAAGTCATTTCACAGGGGCTCCGGCAGTCTCCAGCACCGCTCTGCTGCTCTGACCCCAGGTGCGTTTCCGGAACCTTCCACTGACAGCCGTGCTCACTGCACAACAATCCTTTTACCTGCGAGCGATTCATTATCAGAAAAAAATAAAATAATAAATCCTAACTCATGCCAACCCGCATCATGTGTTAGGTTATAGTCCACCAAGTCTTTCCTTATCGGCCCCCTCAAGCTAATACACGTCTGCATCAATCCTGTCCATGTGAGACGCTCAGGTTAAAAATATCTCCACTTTCATATTCAGATTGGATTACGGATTGTACTGCTGTTACGAGTGGGTTTTTAAAAACGGAGCGGATGGCTTTATAGTGTGCGATTACATCTTATAATCACATTGGGACATTTACTAGATGCTGTAATGCAGAGTAACTTGCATTTCTGCTCAGTGACACAGCTTGAATTTTTATTTTTATTTCTTTATTTCTTTATTTATACATACAATACATTTATACAGCTTTGGGAAAAGCACCATTTCTGAAGAAATACCTTACCTGCAGCCTAAACCCGGTTCTTAGCCATTATGCTACACTGCCGTAAACACAACGCGGAAAAGGGGTTCAAGTGCACAGCATTTAATTAAACTCTTAACAGTGTCTACACACAGAGTCCATAACAGATAAAATTGCAGCAGTGACAAACCTGCCATTAGTTTGCCTTACATAATAATTTAAGGCACATCTGAGAGAGGGAGTACTAGGTTATAATTGGGGGTATAAAAAAATAAAAACGCCAAACTGTATGTTTTTCACAGACGAAACCTCAATCCTGCTTCTTACAAAATGGCCACCCTTCTGCTCCTCACACACCTGGGCTGAGTCCAAAATGGCTCCAAATTTAGTGTACTACTTTTGCTGTCAGCCATCCTGGGTTGTGTCAGAATCAACACCCTTCCATACTATTAAGTAGGCTTGTTGAGTAGACATGAAAAGAAAGTCTGCAAGAAAGTTTTCTGAAAACCCCCGTATGATATACATTTTGGTCGCGTAAATATGACGTGCAGCTTAGTTTAAAAAAAAAAATGCTGTGCAGCTTCGCTGACGTGTTCCTTCAATAACAACAAAAAACAACATGTGAGGGTGAGACGTATACTATGGAAAATAGTATGGAGGATATTGTTTGCAGACTGCACGTTGCTTACTAAACAGTGCACATTAAACCGCACACATATACCAGTACACTGTACACAGGAGACAGGACGCAGTATATAGGGCTCTGATTCGGACACAGTCTGTTTTAGTGCTGGGCTAAATTAAAAACCTGCACCCACACCAGCCCTTTTTGGATAAGAATCCCCCCACCCCTGGATTAGGGAGTACTGAGCCATTTCGAAACAACCCAGCTTTTAACTTTTAACAGCTTTACCAGCTGGTGTGCAACTGGCCTTGTTGTGTGGGGTATTTTGTTGGGTGGCTGTATAGAATATAAGAAAATATACTACCTTTTATAGTTTTATCTTTTTTGTGGCTATTTATGGTACCACTTATAGGCTTTAAAGTTCACAAAAAAACGCCTTACCTCAGGTTCCTAAATGAGATGTTTCACCACAGATTTTTAATATTTAGGGATAAAAGGCTAGTCAATTGTTGTGACAATTTAAACGTGTCAGTTTAAACTGTGTCAGTGTTGTGTCAGTTTAAACTTTTGGGGTCAACTTGACCCCAAACAAAAAGGCATCATAAAATGTCAGCATAATATGAGGGTTAAAAACATTTGAAGCAGTAAACAAAAGTAATGAAAAGGCCTTCAGATTCACCGTAGTATATCCCAGTAAACTGCACTCTATCGCAGTTAATTTAACACACACGGATATGCCGTGTGCTCTAAACGCGCCCGCATTGTGAGGGCACACGCTTCATGTTCAGTCCGTGACTTGTGGATGTGCTAAAAAAAATAAAACCATTTAATAAAAAATAAAAAAAATAAAAAGGTGAAAGGTCGTCTTACCCAGGAGTTTCTTTCCAGCGTGCTGTCTGTTAATACTGGTGAGCTCCACACGACAAGGGGGATCTGTACAGAGAAACAACAACCATTAATGACATCAACCCCTCAGGTGAGATATTATATAGTGTATGACCTAACTGTGCATTCAGACACCTAACATGAGTCACAGCTTGAGTCATGGCAACAACCTTTTCCATGCTAACATGCTAGCGAAATGAAAACAGGGAGGTAATTTGAAAGGCTTCTCTAAGAACCCCCTGTATAACCGTCGGAGCCACATAGCGGTCGTACAAAACGGAATGTGGAGAAAATCCAAAAATTTACAGCAGTATATTATACCCGGCATAGTCTACCATCGACCTCAGTCATTAACAGACTGTGCTATGAGCTGCATATGAGTTATGGTGGGAGGGTTATGAGCTGCTCATTATTAAAGCACAGCTCTGTTACAGGGGCGGTTATGAGGTGCTCATTATTAAAGCACAGCTCTGTTACAGGGGCGGTTATGAGGTGCTCATTATTAAAGCACAGCTCTGTTACAGGGGCGGTTATGAGGTGCTCATTATTAAAGCACAGCTCTGTTACAGTGGCGGTTATGAGGTGCTCATTATTAAAGCACAGCTCTGTTACAGGGGGGTTATGAGGTGCTCATTATTAAAGCACAGCTCTGTTACAGGGGCGGTTATCTGCTCATTATTAAAGCACAGCTCTGTTACAGGGGGGTTATGAGCTGCTCATTATTAAAGCACAGCTCTGTTACAGGGGGGTTATGAGCTGCTCATTATTAAAGCACAGCTTATTAAAGCACAGCTCTGATACAGGGGCAGTTATGAGCTGCAGGATCCACAGGGTCTGCTGGTTTTCAGTTTCACTGTAAAATCTGTTCATTAACTAATCGATTACTTGCTTAGGAACAACAAAAACCAGCAGACCCTGCAGCTCTCCTGCATATAATATTACACCCCTGGCCAAAGTATATTAAATATTTTGGCTGTATCCTAAAATATATACAGTATATTCTTTGGTGGAATATTTTGGAATTTTCAGACTTTCTGTTAGACAGACTTTACTCTACAGAATGAATTAAATTAGTCATGATAACCACTGTATGCACAGATGAACCTACAGTAAGTACAGCAGCTGCAGCTTACAGTATCATTAATAAATCAACATTGACCCTCATAGATGTACAGTTTGCTGTTGATAAAGACTTATGTAATCCACTTTAGAAGAGTGGAGTCTTTGTGTTAGTTTTATATGTTCACATTACTTTACACATTTATTTTACAGCACACCCACAAACTCCTCCCTCAGGTACCTCCACCTCCCGAAACCCTACCCCAAAAACATGCCACCACATGGACTCCCAACCACAGTGGTCAAAATGGTCATTTCACTAGGGTGGCAATATATAAGTCATATTTCGGTGTTTAATTGATAGTGTCGTCCAGTATCCTCTCTAAGGCTATGTGAAGCCCCTACTGCATGGCGATAGTTTATTTGTCTTGTGACAAATGATTACTAATTGCAGTTGTGTTATGGTCCAACCACTACACTCTCATTATTTACTTGGAGTGTTGGTTGATTTACAAACTTAGACTTTTTCCTTGTGCACTAATTGTAAGTTGCGCCGGATAAGAGCGCCAACTAGATGCCTAAAATGTAGAATGTGAAATAATTTTCCTTTTGCGATAAAAAAAAAAAAAAATCTATTTGGATAGGCCAGTTTAGTAAGGGCTTTTTAACTCCCACATTCCGCTGTGCGAGAGTAATTTTTTTTTTTAAAGATTTTTTTTTTTCCCCAGTATAATTGTGTCTTTGTGCTCTCCTGGCTGTGGGCTCACCTTGATGCCTTTGGAAGCAGGAGCACCACTCGTTGTTGGAGACCAAGCCATCGTTGTACGTGTCACAGGAAGTGAGGAAAGACTTGGTGCATCGCTCGTTTTTGTCCAAGTAGAGACTGCGCAGCTCCGTCTGGTCCAGCAGAAGGTCAAAGTTCGTGTCCAGCCTGTTGAACATCCATCCCAGGGAGTCTTTGCAGATTGGCAAAAGACTTGTATCAAAACCTACAGAAAAATATATAAAAGATATTTAAAAAATGTGAAGTATAAAACATTATACCTTGTGTCGCCCCTTCACAACATTATCTGTTTCAGTTCAGTTCTTACAGACAAGAAATGGGTTTTGTTGTCTCTAAGAACTGAACAAGAACATTTCATGCAAGTGTAATGAGTGTGGAGAGAGAGAAGCTTTACTAGCCCAAGGTGAGATTTGAACCCCGCTCCTCTCACTCGTCCAAAGTGTTCCAAGGCGAACGCGTTACCAGTCTGCGAAAGGCGAAATCGCCGATGGCTAAGGGCAACGTCGTTATTTTCAACCTGAGGGTTGTGTCGCCAGAGAGTGTTGTCACGGTAACCTGCTACAAGGCCTTCGCTTTACTGCACCTCACTGTGTTTACTAGCGAACTAGCCAAGCTACACCCGCTACAAAAGCTTCTACATAAGTATTGATTTATGCTTTCAAAGTGTATATTAAATGTATCTCTATGGTTTTAGTCACTGCTGCTGTATTTGCCCGATCTGTAAACATAAAACAGGAACTTCCAAGGGCTGCTACAGGAAGTACAACCATATTGGCAAGCTGTGATGTCACAGTATGATTCTACTTCATGGTCTGTGGGCAGCCCCCAGAAGCTCCTGGCCTTCTGACAGTTGGCTACAGCTGCGTAACCTTCCACCGACAGGAATTAGCAGCAGCTATGGGCTAATGAGTTAATGCAATTACTTTTTCATGTGTGATTGCCATGGTGATAATAAACCTGAGAATAAGATCACGCTCTTGTTGTAACATAGTTTTCTGTTTGATTTTTTCTTTTTTTAAAGACATGATTAACATTTGAGGTCATGTTTTCACATTTCATTTTACACTCGTAAATCCAGCTGTATTTGAAGATACTTTAATGGTTGGTGTACTGTGAGTGGATTTCCGTAAATCTAGCTGTATTTGAAGATACTTTAATGGTTGGTGTACTGTGAGATACTTTAATGGTTGGTGTACTGTGAGATACTTTAATGGTTGGTGTACTGTGAGTGGATTTCCGTGAGTTAAATTATATTTACAGTTTGAAAATTGCAAAAGCAAAGCAGCTGAATCAATAGTTTAATCAGCGCATTTGAAGACGAGGAGTTTGAGTATTTCATACTAATCCATTTCAACTATCATTTTGACAGTAACAGAATTCAGGAGGTGTCTCTTGTTTAGAAAGAACAGTAGATTTTAACGGCAGAGACAATGGCTCAGTTCATATTTATTTATGCCCGTCATGACAGAAGGGAATAATTATTAGAGGGAAGTTATACAGTTTATTTTGTTCCTTCAATAAATCAAGCATAAACTGTGTTTCAATCCCCTCTCTCCGCATTTTGACCAGATAACAATTGCAATAAACAAAATTAATAGTCGAATTCGATTACCGCCGCTGAGTTTGAGCTGCGTTACAGGCCAGACGAGCGCTATGTGAGATATGGATAAACGAGTGGGCCTGACGGGATGATGCGGTGCTTACGGCTTCTTTCTGGTCTTTGGATCTTGACTCTTTTGCTCTGGTCTCCGTTTTCGTGGAGCACTTTGAACCAGTCCTTTAATCGGTTGACCACCTCTTTGATCTCCGCGTCACTGCAGACTGCAAATAAAAGTAAAGGGAGAAAGAATCACATTTATAACACTGCCAAACAAAAATTCCACATTCCGCATTCCGCAAGCCTCCGGTCTCCCTCGTCACAAGACAGCCTGTCTCCGCTGGCCGGTCAAAAGTGAGAAAGTGATTTATCCCTTAGCATGCTGATGTTTTTGATTTGAGCATGTATTTTCACTCTTGAGTGAGCCTGCTTCAAGAGCTGGGGTCAACTCCATTTCAATTCAGTCAATACAGGAAATGAACTGAGATTCAATTCATAAACAGAAAAAAAACCCCACCAGAGAACATGATTGATATTTTTCAAGTCATTAACTGAATTTCAATTAATTTCCATAATTGACTGAATTAAAACGGAATTAGCCCCAACCCTGGTATGTTTATAGATATGATATGGCTCAGAAAGTCAGTAATGAAGTGCACTTACTAGGCTTTCTGGGAACCAGAACTGACCAGCTCTCTAAAGCACACAAGACATTTGAGTGATTGTATGAACTGTGTGCTATAGAGGACGCTAGGATAGCAAGCCTTGCAGTAAATGGGTGTTGGTGCACTTTGCTGTTGGTTTGCCTGGGTACATGATGTAATCAGCATTCAGGTCCAATCTGAAGTGGGTTTGTGAGTACTTTAACACATGTTCTGAGGTGCGGTGCTACCCACAAGATTGGCTTAGGGGGACGGAAACATCCAAAAGCCTTGTTTAAAAAAACTAAAGCCGCGCTGAAGCCTCTGGAGAACAGACGATCCGCCACGCTGTGTGTGATTGGGAGACCCTGGGAAGGGAGGCAGGAGCCCCTGGGAAGGGAGGCGGGAGCCCCCTTACGTTGGTAAAGAACGGATTGTTCTGTGTGGGTAATCTCTTCCAGGCTGGGTCACCGAGTACCCTGATCCAATGATGTCATCGGAGCCTTGAGTCAGATCTCACGGTACACTGAGAGTACTGTAACTCTGGCACATAGGTGTGTGTGTGTGTGTGTGTGCGTGCCTGCCTGCGTGTGCGCGTGCATGCGTACTGTACACAGTGCGCATCATCAAATATATCACACACACGCACGCGCGCACACACACTTTTTGCATTTAAACATACATTTGTATGCTTGTAAGGCCTTTTTGTAATCAGTTTCTATTGAACTAGTTTCTACACAAATTACAAATGACAATAATTATGAGGGGGGAGACTACAAACTAAAAACCACAAATGTGCACTTTATTGATAAAAATCAACGATGAAGCGCTTAAGCTATTACTGCTGGCACAACTGACCCTGTAAACACTCACGCCGACTGCACCTTTTCAAAAGGAAAATATTACAGAAATTGGACAAGCAATACAATTTTATATTCAGAACAGGCTCTACCTCGCCCTTTAGGATTGATTCATTAGAGCAAGTCAAGCATGCCAATAAAATACTTTTTTTTGTGTAATTGAATATGGATGCCATTTCCGGAAACGAGCCGCCTGGGGCACACAGGTGCAATCACACAATATAAATATGAAGAAAAAAAATTTATAATTATGAAAGTTTTTTTTTTTGTGTGGCAATTATGGATCTGTAAGAAAGAAGGGGCAAACGATGAATCGGTAGAGGTAAAGGATTCTGGGAAAGCACGGCATCATAAACAAGAAGGGTAACCTGAGGTAACCAGGCAACCTTATAGGTCACAATGCAAGAATTAGAAAACACAAAGTTTTTACATTTTTTAATGATCAAAGAAGTTTTGAATCAGGGTTGGGGGGGTTAATGTTGTCAATAATGGATTACTATGCCAAAACGCAGGAAAACTTATGAAAAATAAAACAGAACAGAGACATAGTCAAATGAAATCTACTTCCTTTATTTCATGTCTTTAGCAAATAAAGTAACGGTAGCCCTTACAGTATATGAACAAAAGAGGACTGTTTGCTTCATAGCAGATAATAGCAGAGTCCTTATTGGATTTAGTAACGTGTACTTTGCATACAAATGAACCTGAGAACAGAGAAGTTCGGTCTAATCATATTCCCATGGATCGCACCTGTCACGGATGGTGGAACAGTCTGCAGTGAGATAGCAATAACCTTTTTCATAATTTATATGTAAGGGCTTATTTTTTTACTAATGTGTTAAAATCTGAAGTTATTTTAAAGCTAAGCGTAAATTTAGTCAGTAACAGTGTTTCACAAGGCTATGTCTATACAGTCGTGAAAATGGAATCCATTGAAAATATAATAAACCTCGTAACAATGCAATATATGGCAAAAAATAAACAAATTACTGCTGCTTTCAAATACACCAATACATTTTTTTGAAAGGACACTGCCGTGAATTATATTATTCTTTCTTTTTTTCCTGAATTATACTTTGTTATATTTTGAATATATTGGCAGTATATGGCATTTCCATAAGGCTGTGCTCATCACAGGTGAAGCCATGAGTGTCTGCCCGTCTGACACAGTTTTCCATTTCTGGAGTTTGTTAAATGGCACAAAAGTTACAAAGTTTCAAGTCTGTCCTCTTTTGCAATGAGATAATTAATATAAAAGAGACGGACGGCATATTCTCAAACCACGGCTCCTTTTTCAATGTGCCACAGAATTAATGTGCCGTTTACAAGGCGGCTGGAGATTGATGTGTGTGTAAAATTGGAAATAATCTGGTGAAATTCCCTTCTCACGAAATAAGCTCCATGTCTGCACAATAACGACAGGCCTGATTTTTAGAACATTTTTAGTCCTGTATAATGAAATAAGCAATAAATTCAACTCGTCCGTTTCAGATTTGATGCACATGATATAACTAAGGTGACACGTTCTGCTTACTAACATTACAGCTCTCAAAGAGATAAAAGCGTTCATAAGCACAAAATATCCACGGGCTGTGAAATCTGAATCCACTGCTTAAAAATCTCCCTGCTTGTTGTGAGTTTTCACACTGAATTAAAACATTTGTGCAAAGAATGTTAAATGTTAATTGTTGCACCACGTGTGGCAGTCTTTCCTGATTTGTGAGAAAGATACCATATCTGTAATCCTCAATAGAGGGAACAAGCGTTAAACCGCTGGTAGGGTGGAGATAAACAGGCTGCCGTTTGTGAATGACTCGGCGACCAAACTCCTTCTGACCTCTGTGGACCCGTCTCTCTCTCTCTCTCTCTCTCTCTCTCAGCACAAATATAACAGCTAATAGGCTTCAGAGGGCCTTGCTGAAGGTGTGTGCAGCACCAATCATTCATTTAAACAGGAGGAAAAACCCCAGGCACACTGGTCATGCTGCTGTAAACACCAAAAACTCAGAACTCAGAATCGCTACGACACACTTCTCAGCACTTCTCTGGGCTAACAAAAACAAACATACAAGCAAACAAATACATAAATGTCATTAATTTATTTACCCACAATGCAGCATTGCTTAAAGCAGCACCGACTGGCATGCACAGCCATGATTTCATGCTATGAAAGAGAATTTACTCGGGTGAACAGGAAATGGCAGTGCTAGCCATGAGACAAAAGAGTATGTATCTGTGTAAACTCCTAATGAGAACACCTTGGTTCCCACAATGGTGGGAAATTAAACACAAATGAACACTGAGAAGATTCCTGGGTCTGCCTATAAAGCGGTTGGACAGAGAGTTCTCTTGCTGGCTCTTGGAAACACAGGAAACTCCTATCTGAAGTGGGCAGAGGCCATGGAACAGGAGAGGACAGGATGTGACATCACTATGGACAATAATAACATAAGATATGATTGCAATCCCAGAAGCGTCCTGTGACCTCACATACAATATTTACTGTATTTTAGCAGTCTGGAACAAACACATACACGTGCACACTCACACGCACACATGCCCACACAAACACACTCAGACGCACAAACACACAGAAAATATTCCAATTCCAACCAGCTGTCATAACTTCAAAACCTTTTTTTTATAAATGCATTGCGCTTCTTGTGATAAGAAAACAAGAAAAAAACTTCAAAACGAGCAACATGAAGGCTGATGAGAATTCATGCATAAATGCAACATTTGTGCATATGGAGATTTTAAAAAGCGCTGTCGTCTTAAATGTACTGTGCTCAAAAAATGTCTCAACTGAATTCAAGAATAAAAAAACAAGAAGCATAAATCAGACGCCTTTGAATGTGCCTAGATAAACAGAAAGTAAAGATATTTAACTTTCTTTTACAAAAAAAAACATCCTCAGCAATAAAAGACAAGCAAACTGCAATATCTATAATAGAATTATGGAATAACTTGCATAATTGTAATAATCTTTAGTTACATGTTGCACAAGTGTGGATTGCTGACATCTATACTTCTCATATTTATAACTAAATTGAATTCCTTTGCGGTTGCCTAGAGACAGTCCCTGAAGCAGAAGAAAATTGCTTTAGACATCATGAGTCCTATAATGGGTGGAGCTATAACACGACTAACTTGAGGGTCACATGACCTGGTATTTGATAGATAAAATGGTCGTTTTGCCCATTCTGGACTTGGTGAAGTAGCTGCCAATAGGCTTGAAAACAACAGAAGACAGTTGGGATTCATCCATCTTTTTCATTTAAATCCAATTTCATAAAAAACACTTGAAATCAAACGCTCAAGAAGAGTTCCATGATGGGATCACATCTGGCCGTAAAGATGTAGTTGACCTTGTAGAGAAAACTCGGTTGCGTGAGGAGCTGTGTTGATATTTCCCTCCAGAATCTTCATTTTAAAACCAAATATTGAAATCATCTCAGTCCTGTGTTGGGTGTTATGTTCAAACCTTACAACTATAAAAAAAAAATTCTATCCTGATTGTCTACAGAGCAACTGAATCACTATACTGTATTTTCAAAAACACAGCAAACCTTTTTACTGTGAACATCCATAAAGGTTGTACTGTTCCTCCCTGCTGTAGGATTATGTGAATCGAATCTTGCTTTTATACGGCAGTGGAAAATAAAAGCACAACTGTGGTCAACAATTGAGGTAAAACATTGAATCGTACGTTTGAATACGGGAGAGCAGCCGAAGGGGCGACCGTGAGAGTGAAGGAAGACCGTCAGTTTCTTACTGAGAAACGCAACAACCGCAGCATCCTCTCGCTTAAATCTGCGCTCGTGTCAAAGCACTCGGCTGCCTATTAAGCAAGGACAAATCAGCTGACTGTTTGCTGTGAGATTGCAGGCAGATTAATCAGTGGCAAAAGCCTGAAAACTAGGAGCTTTTAGCTTTCCATCCATTGAGTGCATCAATAAAAGTAATACCAACCGTAAATTATTCATTGACTATTCCAGGCATAATGTCAATTTTCTGGATTTGGTCTGTCTCACAGCACAGTGATGGCTCCTTACTGTACACGCAAGCATTTGTTGGCATAGAATGATAGAAGTGTGTTGCTGGGAGGTACGAGTCATTGTCTATATGGCCTGTATTAAAAATGAATAAGAACAGTACATCTGCTCCGTTCAACTTTGTTGAGTTTGTCTAGCTAGGACATAAATCCTCTCTGATCATATACGCGTGTGATAAAGCTCCTACCAGTCATTCAGGTTTTTTGCAAAAAAGAAAAAACCGGGGGGGATTAAATGGCCTTTTTCTTGACTTCTTGCAGCCTAACATCAAAATAATTATTACCTGAAATTGGAAACCAATAAGAGGTCCCACCAAGTACTAGAGAAGTATATGATTTGACCCAGCACTGTGCGATATGACACAGCACCGTACACTGTGACCCAGCATTGATCCGTTTTCAGCTTTAACAGGGTTATGTGGAACAAAACTAATAAAACTAAGTAATAATAAAAGAAAATAAAAAATAATAAGTTTAAAAGTCCAAGGGTTTAGCAGTTATGAAAAAAAAATCTACAGTATGTAATAAAAAGAAAGTCCAGAAAGAACAGGAAAGCATATTTGGAAGGAATAGCTGGAAGGAAACCTGCGTGATGCAATGATTCAACAAGAATAAACGGCGCTTTCTCCAGATCAACATGTGTTATTCCTTCTCTGTGGTCGGCCTACTCTGACGGAGATATTCTATATGGACATCACTGCGCAAGGTGTGTAATTCCACGCTCCCTCCTGTCTATAATCTTTGATAAGACTACTTACATATCAAATTTACTAATTGCAAATGTGATCGTTTCATTTGATCCAACTGGCTAATTTGAGAGCAACATTTCATAATTACCCATGATCCTATTTGTATTGTGGGGCTCGACAGTGGCGAAGGATGTTTGACCCTCTAAATGTGGGTGGTGTAGTAACCCTTCAGTATTTCTGTTTTCTGCACATAATTGTGTATTAATATTTTCTGATATACAATAAGGGACCACTTAAACATTTGCCATCCATCCGCTATAGTCCTTCTGGCAACTTCCTCTCCAAACTGTACAATGGCACACACTTTCCTCTTCTACCATAGCTTAAACATCTATTGCTCCTTCAATGCGCTACATAACACTGCCATAAGTGCTACATAGCACCTTCATAAACACTACACAGGCATTCATAAATGCTTACGGTATGTCATGTAAGTCACATGGTAATGCCCTTTGCTACATCAGATGTGACATAACACATCACAAGAAAGACCTTTCTTAGAAAGTGTAACTAGGTTTAGTCTCACCTCTATAGAGGCTACGTGAAGCCACGAGGCCTCACGCTACTTGAAGCACAGCCTTTCGGCGGCACTCTAGGACAGACAACGGTCCGTGGGAAGTGCCGAACTACAGCTTATGTCTGACAATGGTGCAGTGTGTATGTTGGGGAAAATTGACATTGATGAATGGCAGACGTGACGTGTAGCAGATCTGACACATTACTCGACTGCCCCCGAGGATCCGAATCAAAACGGCACATTGCGACATGATACCTCTCACACCGCAAGCCCAATGTTTGCTGACAGCCGCGAGTGAAAAAGATTTTCTCTGGCACTTTGTGTTGCGTGAGACCAGGCTTATATAACCGGCTGTGTTAGCACGCATTAGCGTGTGCCGGGCCATGAGCTGACTGAAGGCCGTGTGAGACCTCGTCAGACGGGCTCGGAATGTGTTTAGAGTGTGAAGTCTGTCGGAGAAAATGCAGCATGATTTTGCAGGAACTGCAAATAAAATAGATTAAACAAGAGCTGGACATTTTCCTTCTTAACAGAAAGAAAAAAAACTAAAACATAACAAATGTTTCTGAAATGACTCCCTATATCGCTCATTACAAAAAAAAACATGACTGAAAATATCAAATAATAAATTGTGTTTATTAAATAGTGTTTCTCCATAATAGCTTTTATTATTGTTCCATGTTTACCCCTATTTTAATCAAATCTGGCCTTCTGTGTGGGTGTGTGGGGGAAATCTCTGTATATACTCATCACCTATCTAGTGTGTGGAATGGCCCCAGGAAAAGTATCTTGAGGGATAACTAACATGGCTTTTTCAGGGGCCTAGCAAACCTCTTGGCTTTCTCTGAGGAAACTCAGTGTTTTGATTTATGATACTATATATTTTTACTTCCAAAAAGCACTTGATAAAAACTGCCACGCGAGAGCCTCCTTGTCAAAATGAAGTCAGTAGGAATAACAGGAGTTATTTCAGAGTGGTTTGAAACACAACGAGTAAGAAACTGCAGGAAGGCTGATATCTATGAAATCGACACTCTGACCTTTGCTTTTATTTATTTACGTAAATCATCTTGATGAGGACATCAGCAGCTAATTAGTTACACTTGCAGTAACTGCCGTGCAGTCTACTGAAATAAAGCAACAACATTTAACAGGATACTGCAGCGTGAGGAAACCTGCCAACGGACATTCAGTATAGCTAATGTGAAGATCTACATGCAGGAAATAAAATATGGGAGTATTTTAATGGGGGAAAAACATGAGAATGTGTTTTGTTTAAAAGGTACTTGAGAGAAAGTCATTGATGAAAGTCTTATCAGGGTCTAGGTATTATGCTGTAGCAGTAAAAAGTCCAACAGGATTCTGGGATATATTGCACAAATTACATAATTCCTGTATTTGTCAGACCGCCCTTTCATTTTTGTGCTCAGTTCCAGGCAGTAAACTGCAAGAAAGATATAACAATCCTGAGAAAGCACAAAGAAGGGCAACTAAACTGGAGTCTGGAAGGAAATGTAATGGTTTGTCAGGAAGTTAATGTCTTGTGAACAGAGTGCCAGGCAGAGACCACTGGAGTATTCACATCCAGGCTTAACACAGTGATGGACAGTCTCTAATTTGTAGGAAAGGAAAATGGCCTGTTCTTGTCTTATGTATTTTTTATGTGGAAGGATGAGCCATCAGATACTTAGTGACTTATAAATGACCTTGGTGACCTTAGCTCATAAAAGTTCAAGGCATTTTCTTTGTTTTTAGTGGATCACCTCACCTGGATTGAACCTGGCCTGACTTCCTACCCCAGCTAGATAAGTACGTCCTGCTAAATCTGTGTTATGGATGTATGGCAAAGTTAACTTGCAATAGTGCTTGAGTGATGATGCATCTATACTCCCTTGTGTAGGTATTCTGTTGGCCAGGCCTGGCTCTATTGCTCATATTAATCAGGTGAGTACACTTATGTCTGACCTACATTGTATGTTATCCATGCTAGATGAAAGTGAGGTAATGGCATGCACATCCCTTACCACATTTGCTAATCTAGGAGGACAGTAAGTGGTAAGCAATAGGAAGCAAGTCAGCGGCATCCTGCCAGTTCCCATAGATTACCTGACAGCAGTTCCCAGATGAGCCACCAGTGGGCAATGGGGAGCATATATCAAAGGCAGCATTAGCATGTAGCCTAACTGTTCTATAGTATGAATTGTTGTTGTTTTTTTTTCACACATCAAAGCACAGCGGGTCGATTGTGTGCCTAAAAAAAAAACAGGGCCGTTAGAGCTATCCCTATTATCATACTTGCAGCTTCAGCTAAATGGGCAAATCCCCGAAAACGCCGAGGTGCAAAAAAACCTTTGTTTTGCACGTGTGTGGATGAGGCATACGAGCGGGACGGTAGGGGGTAGTGGGTGGGGGGCATTTACCTTTCTTATCCACTCCGTTTCTGCTGGAGGAACAGGGGCACTGGCCAGAACACTGAACCGATATCTGCTTCGCAGAAACACAGGCCTGGTAGTCCAGCTTGCACTGTGGAGAGAAGGGGGAAAATGGCTGGGTCAGTACCTCAATCTGTCAGCGAGAAAGGCTGTTCAGAACGCGCTCTGCTCCTGTTCAGCTCGTGGGAGGATCCCCGTCTTCGCCCGGCGACCGCATCTCACCACCGCTAACGCCGGCCTGGCTGCTGCGCGTCTGACAGCAGAGCCTCGCATTCAACGGTCGCATTTATCAATTTGAAAGCCGCGCGGGCGCTGAGAGAGATGCGTGCGGGGTTTGGGTCAGACCGACGCAGCGACGCTCCACAGCTCGTTCATCCATTCGAAATAATGACCATAATTAAAAACCCATGTTCTTCTGCAGCTGGTTTGTGGAGAAAGACGTCCCAGGAAAACAAAGGTGATTATTTTTTCAAAGGAAGTAATGTTTCTGAATTCCCCTCCAAACAACCCTCATACCAAAGGGAGCCCATGAAATAGGTCTCTAAATTGTTACATTTTAATTAATTAAATGTCTTTTTATGTCACTTAAATTATAAACTCCATTTAAAAAAGAAAAAAAAAAGAAAGAAATTTGAACTCCACTTGCTCCAACTAGTAACAGTATAATTTGCACTCGCTATTTGAAACGGCTTTCCTGGAATATAAACCGTTAGATTTTCTGTTTGCGGCAAAGCCATGCTTCGGGTCACAGTGCTATAAGACGAGGGGCCAGGATTCGCACTCCCAATTCCACTGGCTGACTTTCCACTGACCGCAACTCTACTTCACCAACCCCCCCCCCCCCCCACACACACACACACACTCAAAGCCTCTCACCTCATCTTTTTAGAATCTCACTCAAAAGCAGCTGCATTTTTCTCATTATACATTGAAATGTAGCAGTAGCAATATGACCAAAATCATATTAAAATTTGATGTGCAACACAGCAGTAACCTGTGACCCTCGGGGCCAGTAGAACTGCTGCTTCTCTTTTCTACCGATAGTTAAATGATTCATTATTATCACTGATTGGCCAGAGATCCTGCTCCCCGGGTGTACCCAGCTCTAAATCAGTCCCTGATTGGAGGAGAAGTATGTAAACTAGGAGCGCTGCTGATCTCCAAGGCCAGATTTGAGTATCCCTGCTGTAGACTTTACATAACCTTTCACACGGCGATCTCTCACTGCTAATGAAAGGTTACAGCACTGCAACACTTGTGTGACAAATTATGACAATAAAGAACATAAGAGGGTGTAACCGTCAGTTGAGAAAATGTGATAAATATGAATGTATTTATTATTTAATGGCTTGATTGCAGATTCAGTTCATGGCATACATTAAGCTCAAAGTGTTGCCTCGATCTTGCCTCCATCTCATGGACAATTTAGAGGTCTTTGTGTCATCCGCATTTTCCGGACTGCAGTCCGTGTATGGTAGAGTAGAACCCTGTTTATTATTATTATTATTATTATTCATTTTATTACAAAATGGCCAACCCATCTCTTACTGTGGTTCTATTTGATGCGTTTAGATACTGGAGATGGTGCTTTTTGTTGGATCTTTTTAAACCACTCCTCGCTTGACATGCTCTGCCCGTAGGCTGGCTGGCGGGGCTCTTTTTTTCACTACATATTTCCCAGCGTGCACCGCTGAGCCTGACCACAGAAGCAGCGGCCCTGCCCGCGGGCCGAGAGGACGGATTTATAAAGGCCTTTTTTTTAACGTTTTAGCGGCTCTCCTGCTCGCTCCGCTTCACTAGGGCTCCACTGCTCCTCATTGCCTTTCATCTGAGTCATTTCTCGCAAATGAAAGCCGATGATGTCAGATCAACTTCTCCTATTGGTAATTTACCGCACTTCACAGCCCGAGAGGTAATCCAAGAAGGTAATTCATTTTTTTCTTCTTCTTTCTTTTCTGTGGAAGACGGTGCTGATCAGTGATCGCAGTACGTGTGTTTCTGGCTCTCATGTGATTTCCTGAAGTTGCCCCTGGGAAAAATGAAGTTATTCTATTCTATTAGACTTCCCCTCCCCCCGTAAGAGTATTACGCAATGTACAGGCAACACATTGCAGTACAGTTATTACGCAGGTTCAGAGAACATTACAAAGATCTTAATTCAAATCCGTGAAGAGCATATTGTTCACTTTCAGCTCGGTGTGCAGGTTGCTGCTCGTGGCCATGCAGAACCAAGCTCAATGCTTTGTGTTAGTCGGTAGCCTAGCCTGTTTTCTTTAAATGTGCTTCATTAAATGTAGTTAAATAAGGACAGAGCATGAAGGTTATTAGCATTAACTCACTCTCATATTTGCCAATGCAGCTGTACTCTTGACAAAAGCTAAGTCACCAGCCAATGAAAAGCATGTTTGCTTTGTGGCTACCAGTGAAGCCTTTAGCTTTTAATCCAATGGTACTGTCCTGGACTCACCTTTGAGGAGTAAGTGTGTCCGTCTGTCCCGCACACTGGAACAGGACGGACGACTGGACAGGGCTTGCACTTGGATGAGGAGGTGGGGTTTTGAGAAAGGCCGACTTTCAAACTGAAGAAGTGAAAAAATTACAAAATGGGTCAATCACTTAGTTGTGAGGTTTCTCCAGTTGATGAACAGACAAATAAACTACCAAAGTAAATAAAGTGTGTATTATAATACTGGGTTTATTTCAATGCTTACATTGTAAAAAAAAAAAAAAAAACTACGAAAAACATTCATAAGTGTGTATATGTCTGTGTGAGGGGGAACAGTCTGGTAAATTTTTTAAGCAATTTTGTGAGAGTCAGACACATAAAGAACTATGTCTACAGAAAGAAAGACTTCATGTTATAACTGTGAAGCTTTTCCTGCTCTAGACAAAGAGCTCTTATGTTCTTGTGCGGTGAACATTTCGTTCCTCACAATTAAGGAAAACATTAAGTCTTCATTTTGCTTGTTGGACATAATTCATAATCAATGGAGCAAAAGCAATGTGCTTTACAGATGATCTACCATCTAATGAGGGAGCGCATTTCAAAAAGCGTGCTTAATTGTTTCATAAAGCAATTCCGCAGGAAAATCTGAATTTAATATCACTTTGATGTGTTCTACATTTTGATGATAGGAAAGACATTTGCCTGAAAATTCAGATGTCAGAAGGGAAAAAAACAAACAATTGAAACTGGTCTTGGACGTGTCTGAGCTACTGTGAATCGTGTACAATATTAATGGAATATGAATTCAACACACTCCTTTAAGACGGAAACTGTATAATCAGAATTCATTAAGGTTATTCCCCTTCATAACTGGACAGTGATCAATATTTCAGCTTTAGTTGTACTGTATACACATCACATAATACAGTCAATGGGATGACAACCAATGAAAAGAGCTTTTCATAACGCTTGCAAGCTGCATTTAGTTTTTCAGATACCCATAGTTGAGATTGATTGAATTGCAATTTTCATGTCCGTAAAGTCCAGTGCCATTTCACCACTGCTATTCTACAATTAGTACTCCGTGTCCGTCGCTAATTGAATGAACACACGGGCACTCTCAACGCGGGATGGGTCAAATGAACACGTGGGTACGCTGAACGCGTGATAGAGTGGCACCATGGTGCTTGACCCAGTTGGAGCCTTCAAATGATTGAAGGAATTGATAGACAATTTAACAGAATGAAAGGGAGGTAGGTTTTTAAGGCGTGTAGGCCACATTTCTTACTCGTATTTCTCTATCACAAAACACCTTTTCACAAACACGACCAAACCATTCAATGGAAATATCATCAATTCATGTAAAAAAAAAATCCAACAAAAACTACAAGAAAAAGCAAGAAAATGCATCAAAATACCAGCGGGCATAAGAGACCCACTATTTCATTTCAGTTATTTTTTTGGTTTTTACCTCTAAAAGCATATTTTGTTCTGAGAAGTGCAGACCATTTAAAACTTTTTTGGATTTATTGCAGGGAACTTTAAAATAAAAACAGAAGACTGAAGATGAACAATTGAGAGTCTCTATGTTATAAAAGCCATGATGGAGAGAAGTCTGTCAGAGAGATCCTCTGACTGTCAGAGAAAGTGAAGGTGTATAAAAGGGTCTATAAGGACCCCCAGGGTCTACCCATGTGTGAAGTAATGTTGCGGAGCAAATCTCGGAACAGATTGTGTCTGTAGCGGAATTGAGTGCAGCTTGGCTAAGATTGTGTCTGTAGCGGAATTGAGTGGCTAAGATGGTGTCTGTAGCGGAACTGAGTGGCTAAGATTGTGTCTGTAGTGGAATTGAGTGGCTAAGATTGTGTCTGTAGTGGAATTGAGTGGCTAAGATTGTGTCTGTAGCGGAACTGAGTGGCTAAGATTGTGTCTGTAGCGGAACTGAGTGGCTAAGATTGTGTCTGTAGTGGAATTGAGTGGCTAAGATTGTGTCTGTAGCGGAACTGAGTGGCTAAGATTGTGTCTGTAGCGGAACTGAGTGGCTAAGATTGTGTCTGTAGCGGAACTGAGTGGCTAAGATTGTGTCTGTAGTGGAATTGAGTGGCTAAGATTGTGTCTGTAGTGGAATTGAGTGGCTAAGATTGTGTCTGTAGTGGAATTGAGTGGCTAAGATTGTGTCTGTAGCGGAACTGAGTGGCTAAGATTGTGTCTGTAGTGGAATTGAGTGGCTAAGATTGTGTCTGTAGCGGAACTGAGTGGCTAAGATTGTGTCTGTAGTGGAATTGAGTGGCTAAGATTGTGTCTGTAGTGGAATTGAGTGGCTAAGATTGTGTCTGTAGCGGAACTGAGTGGCTAAGATTGTGTCTGTAGCGGAACTGAGTGGCTAAGATTGTGTCTGTAGTGGAATTGAGTGGCTAAGATTGTGTCTGTAGCGGAACTGAGTGGCTAAGATTGTGTCTGTAGCGGAACTGAGTGGCTAAGATTGTGTCTGTAGCGGAACTGAGTGGCTAAGATTGTGTCTGTAGTGGAATTGAGTGGCTAAGATTGTGTCTGTAGTGGAATTGAGTGGCTAAGATTGTGTCTGTAGTGGAATTGAGTGGCTAAGATTGTGTCTGTAGCGGAACTGAGTGGCTAAGATTGTGTCTGTAGTGGAATTGAGTGGCTAAGATTGTGTCTGTAGCGGAACTGAGTGGCTAAGATTGTGTCTGTAGCGGAACTGAGTGGCTAAGATTGTGTCTGTAGTGGAATTGAGTGGCTAAGATTGTGTCTGTAGCGGAACTGAGTGGCTAAGATTGTGTCTGTAGCGGAACTGAGTGGCTAAGATTGTGTCTGTAGCGGAACTGAGTGGCTAAGATTGTGTCTGTAGTGGAATTGAGTGGCTAAGATTGTGTCTGTAGTGGAATTGAGTGGCTAAGATTGTGTCTGTAGTGGAATTGAGTGGCTAAGATTGTGTCTGTAGCGGAACTGAGTGGCTAAGATTGTGTCTGTAGCGGAACTGAGTGGCTAAGATTGTGTCTGTAGCGGAATTGAGTGGCTAAGATTGTGTCTGTAGCGGAACTGAGTGGCTAAGATTGTGTCTGTAGCTGAACTTGAGTGCTCCAATAATGGGAATGGCTCCTTGGTATAAAAAAAAGAGCAAAAAAATAAATAAATCTGCACCACAAGCAAACTTTTAAATTGAATTTGAATCTTGTTAGTGGTGAGAGGGTGGGCAGATCTATACAAAAGTACAATATCGGGGCCTGAAATACAGCCATTGAACTAATGCGCTGACAATCGTCAACGGAATTCTTACTATAGGTTATCGATAAGATAAAACATTATACATTCCTGACTGAATGACTGACAGCAATGTTTATTCCTATGGCTGAAGCATGTGGGCAAACATTAAGAGTTTGCTCAATTGATTTTGGGTACAGTTCTTATGCAGAGTATATATAATAACCATACATATTCCCTGAAGTGTGATGCATCAAATTAAAACACTTTCCCCAGAGTTCCATTTCAAATACCAGTTGACTCTTTTCCAATATATAAATGAAGCGACAAATAGATGTAGCTACACGCTAGCGTCTCTAATGTGCTGTTTAAAGAAGTAATGCTCTCTCTTTACCTGATAGCAGTCTAGCACAGGCCTTTTTATAGTAATATTAAACACAGTGATGATGCCAACGCTAGGGCATACTTTGCATTTGGACCATCGCATCATGCAACCAAAGCACCAATGCAGTACATATGTTCTCTGCTACAATTCTCAAAAATGATCATCTCTCTGCGAATGGCTTCCTATTACTGCGCTATGGGGAAATTCATTGTATTTGTCATGCACATTATGATAAGATTGAGTGGCATGCAAACAGGATCAGGGACAATCAGAAGGACAAAAACACGTTTTGCAACAGACTGTAAGCGTTAAGGCAGAGTGTTTGAATGGAAGCAAACTCTTAAGCTCGTAGCCTGTACCCATACAAGCCTCATTCACACATTTTCATGATAACATTAGTTGTTGATGAGTTGCAACTCTGTGTAAAAAAAATAAAAAATAAAATAAACATGTCAGTGGAAATTAGGTCGACCCTGTGCACACATTGTTTCTGCTAGTTCAGTTTGTGTGGCCGTCTCAGGTTTTCGTCTTGTGCAAGCCCTCACACATAGTCTCTCTATCAATCCTTCTCTCTCTCTCGCTACCTCTACACACACACAGACCAGACAGGCGTCTCTCACATACTCAGAACCTCTCTCTAAGTCTCACACTCTATCTCTCACACATAGTCTCTCTCTCTTTCTCTCACACACCCAGTTACAGACACACGCGCTTTATTCGTTTACATATTTGTTGAGACATTGCATCCGCTCCGCTCATGTCTGCGCAGTCGTAATTGGGCGAAGCACTCAGGAACGGTAATACAATCTGGCAGAGGATGTCGAAGGTTCCGCGCACTGCGCAGCGGCCAATCAAAACAACAGGGCTTTCTTCCTCGCCCGCGTCCGTTCTGTGTGCGGTTCTTACATCGTTTCCCCCCCGTAAATATGCACAGAGCAAAGTGCATTTAATCTATCCTGTGTTCAAAGCAGCACCCATATGTCACTACTAAAGATGCATGCCAACGGGCCTCTTTAGGAGTCTGTGCTTCTCATATCCTTATTTAATCATGTTATTTCACAAAGCGTTAAAAAGTTAAATACTAAAGATGCACTCCACAAAATAAATAAGTACATAAATAAAAACCTGGACTTTTACCGTTACATAGAGTGGTATGTCTAGCCTCTTACACTGAGTAGTATGTAAAATGCTGCTGCTATTTACTATAGTATATATTTAAAGAATATATTATTTAAAAAAGTGGTATAAATAGAGATGTAATCTTAACCGACTTTATACGCACATGTAATTTACATCCACTCCTGTGGAGACTTCACCCCCCATTAGATAGTCACTGGTTCTTTAGTTGGAGGATTATACAGCGTGTCTAATGGCAGCTCCACACAGTGCAAAACAGTCACGGAAAAAGAGATTGTTCACGGTTCTTTAACTGATCAAGAAGCAGAGTGTGGATCCTTTCCAAAATAAATCCCGCCGTGTCTGATGGAATGAGAGTGAGGCTGTGGTCTCAGATGGGGGGAGCGGGGGGAAACAGGGGAACCTCAGCCAGTCTACCTTACCCTCCTCTGAGCCTTCTTTTATATGGGAATTATCACGAGCAATACACCAGAGCCCTGTCCATTTCCATATGTTAACTTCCATATGTATTAATCCACCGTTGCACATAATACATATATCGGCATATTGCACTTTGATGGCAGTCTTTTATACCCAATGTACAGTGTATCCACACATGTACAAGCCAATTATAGAGGAAACTACCAATCCGACTCTCTGTTTGCAGGTAGTGCTTAGCTTGTGGCAGAAAATCCCAAAATTCTGATATGTATTATATATAATCTTTTAAAAATAGAAATGGATTAGGCTTTTCTTTCAGCCATTTAAATGAAAAATATCTTAGATCGAAGTTTAAGATGGGATATAGTCTTGCAATAATTGTAAGATTCAGATATACTGTATATAATATAATCACACCTTTTTACTTGACTTTACAGAAATTGAATATACTGCAATATACTACTGAATATACTACTACTTGAATATACAATGTTGTTTATATGTAGATGTTTTTGAAAATATAATAAACAAAAATAAATATTTACTGCAATATCAAAAAGTCACAATAAATAGTACACAGTACAGTAAATCATTTGTCCATATACTCTGCAGTGTTGTAATGCATTGATAAAAGATTGTATTTCAAAATATGTTTGATATATGCCATTTCTGTAAGGGCATAAATTATTGGCGCAGGCAATTAGCGTCAGTTGAATTCAAACGGGGATCAACATTCCATAAGACGTGTTACAGTTAAACTACATTCTGCAGCCTTTGACAGGCCTTTACCTACCTCATCCTCCTCTGACTGACGCAGCTGGCTGTCTGGTATGCCTCCACAACACACACCTTGTGCCGACTGCATTTAACCTTTTGGCAGGGGTCTTTGGCTGGGTCGAGAGCTGAGACAAACCGAGATTACGAGAAATAAGTCATCCATTTTTTATGTGACAGCAGTCAATGATGGACCAATCTAAAAACAGGACATGGACAGCGTGCACATACCTCGGTCAGTACACATACAGGGACGCCTTAACTCTCTTAAAAAATATGAGAAGAAAGCAGCCACTTCTGGCCTTTTTATTCTTTATTTTACAAAGGAATAACTTTGGATGTTGAGATAAGCATAAGCTCTCCGGGTTCCAAGTCGGCTTCTGACACGTCGCTGTTTTTATGGGCATATGGTTGTCTAAATACTGAGAGGCTAACATGACCGTTTTTTTTTTGGGGGGGGGGGGGAATACCCTGATCACTTTGAGTACAAATGAGCATCTCATGAATTTAATAAATACCAATAAGCAGCAGAAACAGATTGCCTCCGGACAGGTCAAGGCATGACACTGACAGTTGGTTGTAGAAGCGAAAAAGTCAAAGCCGCAGAAAGGCGGAAGCCGTAGCGGCAGCGTTTCTGAGAAATGGTGAGGACTGAGCCGTCCGTTCTGTGTTTACAGCATGGAATGATTCACACTGGTAAATTTCACTCCTGGAAAGGACGTCACTGTAATTTGAACAGTGGGAGATGTAAACACGAGCTCAACCAAACAGACGTTCACTCGCATCTCGTCAGTAATGAGACAGCAACATCTCCTGGGGGGTGGGGGGTGGGTGGGGTAGTGCCGGTAGAGAAGCCGTATACATTTCCCGCGAGGAAAAAAACTAAGATGACTAACATTAAAGTTTATATTCTCTGGGCTTTTCTGCGTCACAAACAAAGGGGGGATGCAACATGTTTTTTCTGCAGCGCTGGTAGAGAAAGAATAAAGATTTGACTACAAAACTCCGCATCATTAAGACAACAATAAAGCCAAAGTAGCACTTTCAGTTGGTGGAATTACTCCTAACAGAATTAGGTCCCATTAAAAACACTAAGCACATCTTTGCAGTTAAATAGGTTGTCCCAGCCATGGCCGGACTCCTGCTGTCCACATCCACAGCTAGTGTGACCTCTCTCCTTATGAACCTTATGCAAATCTTGGAATAGCTTTACAAGATTATCCATCAGCTATCATCTAACTACTGTAATTCTATTGTTCCCTTTCTGTGTGCGTGTGTGTGTGTGTGTGTGTGTGTGTGTGTGTGTGTGTGTGTGTGTTTGTGTGTGCACGTGTATCTATCAATGTGGGTGAGTGTGTAAATCATTTAAATCAAAAGTTATTTGATTAACATGATATGAAAACAACAATTTCTTATTCTTGGGTAGGATAGATTGTGTACAGATGTGTGTAAAACTCTAGGAGTAATTTAAAATTTTATTCATCAAGCTGTAAAACAAGAGAACAATCAACTTCCAATTTCCGCCTGCCTCATAATTTAAGATAACACAGTGTTTTATGTCCAAGAGTAATCTCACTATCTCCACATTCTTATTCTTTAATTCTTCAGTGAACAAGCAAGGCAGGCAGCCTGAATATTAAACTGAATTTGCAATCCTGTTCCTACCTTGATCAAAAGGCTTCCCAGGGTTCCAGGTTCCAGGCTCCTAAAATGAGAGTTTAAAAAAAGTTGTCAAATCAAAAGAGGTATTAAGATGACCAAAAAAACAATTGAGAAATAATTAACAAAAAATAAGCAAAGATATGAATACAAACCTCAACCTCCTGAAAATGTTGCAGCAATTAAAAAAAGAATAACAGTATTGAGTATTGAGACATAAACAGAACAAATAAGCACGGTAATAGAACATTCAGATTAACACACAGTAAAACACACACATACCCAGGCCTATAGTCACACACTAAACTAAGGCCCACACGCACATTTTTCATGTTTTTGAGCTTCTCATATCATCCTAGAGCTTTTCAATTGTGTTCCGTACTGGTTCAAGTAAAGTATGCATATTCTAGGGTTTAAATGTGATTTTCTGTATTTTTAGTTGAAACAATTTCCCACGTGATATGACGTATGTTTTTGCATAATTTGTCGTGTACAGACAGGGGGCGGGGTTTGGGACCTTTCAAAAAAACTATGTCACTGCTTTTTGCTAATGTTTTGTAGGCGTTTATGATACTGAAACCAGGAAGCAAATGCCGATGTGTGTGGGCCTTTACAGACTTTGGGCCAGATTTACCATTATCATGTACAAAACCTTTTAATGCAATGCGCAAAACTAATAACACAACCAATGATTGGTGCAAAACAAATACCATGACCAATCATTGGTCATGTTATTGGTTTTGTGTGTGCTAAAGGGTTTTGCACACGCTAAAGATCTTATAAGTAATCATAGGTAAGCGTGAACGTGGACACTTCTCGGTACACAAAGTCGATTTCGCGCGTCGTTGCGTCCTAAAATGTGTAAAATTCTTAACGCAATACAAACATGAGCTCCAATTTCAACCATTGCAGCTAGGGGGGCACTATAGCAGGCAACAACAGGATCACGCTGTCTTCTTCGATTTGTGCTTTCTTCCACTCGTCTTTCACAACTGTCCTTGAGTACTCAGGATTTTTACCTCCACAGGGACATAAAAATGCACGTTGAGTGTGTCCCTGTGGAGGTAACAAACCCCAGTCCCCAAGGGGGCGATCCAGGACAGTTGTGAAAGACCGAGCGAAGGAAAGCACAAAGGTCCGGGATCGCCCCCTAGGGGACTGGGGTTTGTTACCTCTGCAGGTACATAAGAAAGCACGTTGGGTATGCACAATTGTGCATACATTCGCATACATACGTAGAGTATGATTCAGGCCTAACGCGCTTCATCGCGCGGTAGACGGAATCTCAGCGGAGCGTCGCGGCAATGCCTTTGCTTCCCAAACCCCGGGGACGGTGTCGTGCGCGCGAACGTGACGCGTCTCCGTGGCGCACTGGTGCGTGTCGCGCGGAGGTGCGCCGCTGTGCAGAGACGCGCACCTTCGTTGACAGGCTGTCGGAGTGTGCACCTGCGCCCCAGTCTCTTTCCACACAATAATCTCCTCCAGCTGGGCTGCTACCCCCATCTACTACACATCCACATATTTCATAAATCCTGAAATCAGCTGTGCCGTTTGAGATTGTTTCCTCAACCTCATATTGAAGATAATATTTCTCTGGTCAAAATTTGCAGTATATGCCAACAGAAAGACAAAATGACATGTATGTACTAGGAATATACGCACATTTCCAAACACATGATTTTGGATGCACACCAGTACATGCATACACAATTTATATCAAGATACATTTCGCATTCATCCAAAGCCAGGAAAATATGTTATCTAATATATATATTTGGACATGTCTCAGGCAAGATAATTGAAAATACATTTCTATGTAATTGTTTTCCATGAAAAGCTATAGTGTAACCATCGGTTGGTATAATGGAATGGCCTGTATAATACTTGCAGTGTGTGCAATGCCTGGCTCGTTTTTCTGTCTTAACTTTCATCATAAAATTGTAAAAATCAAACAGAATAATGAATCAACTGTGCATCTCCTATCCTCCTTTAACACAAATACATCTTTCTCCTTTCAAGCTGTAATTAAACCAATTTAAACCAGCCTTTCAGCCACAAAATACAATATTAAACATGCCATATAAAAGCCTCTAAGCCGTTATTTTGTCTTGTCTTGTAGATGTGAGCAGACAAAAATGGTGTGGCCACAATGTCATGAAAATATCTTTCAGCCAATCGGAATGACTATACAGCGAGCCTTGCCGATGACTTTAGTGACTGCCAGCTTTATTCCTAGAATCTTTAGATGACAGTAACATTGCCAAGTGCTCTGGTGAACCCCGACCTCTGACTGCCTGATGGGATAGGCCACACGTTGCTTGTGGCAAACGATCTTGCATGAGCTATAGTAGCACACAGGATGGATTTTTGACGGGAACTTCATTGAACAGGGCGAATATGCAGCGCAAGCTAATTTTGGCCGCGACCAGCCCGGGCATAAGACGCGGGCAAAAGGACATACAGTCAGCGGCTTCCGGCGAGGAGGGATCGATCTATCCTTAGGATGAAACCCTTGTGCTGCTGCTCAAATGAACAACCTCCCACGGTGCGCTGGCAAGACCGGTGGCCTTGCCCATTTGCAAGGGGGACAACTTTCTTTTTGTCGCCACAAAATGGCGCTTAGATCAAGGGGTCTGCTACCCTGATACCCGGTACAGCCGAGGCAGGGTAAGTGGTAAATGGACTGCACTTATATAGCGCCTTTATCCAAAGCGCTTTACAATGGCCTCTCACTCACCCGTTCACACGCACATTCACACACCAATGGCGGCAGCTGCCATGCAAGGTGCTAGCCTACTCATTGGGAGCAATTTGGGGTTCAGTGTCTTGCCCAAGGACACTTCGACATGTGGACAGGAGGAGCCGGGGATCGAACCGCCAACCCTGCGATCAGCAGACGCCCCGCTCTACCTCCTGAGCCACAGCCGCCCCGTGCAGGGGTCACGTTAGGCCGGCAATTGCCGATTTTGACCATTTTTTTTATGACAAAGGCCGGAAAATGTAATTCCCTCCGGACATTCAGGCCGGTAAAAAAACAAAAAAACATTTTTACTTTACAATATAGTAATTTAACATATTTAGTGTCAAAACCACGGCAATTTATCATTAGGCCTGTTACCACCGCAAATCAGACAACGCTACTCTCACGAAATCCGCTATTTCACATCGTCTGTCCCTCTGCCCTCTGCCCTCTGCGGAGCTTGCAGTGACGTAAGATGCAACGTCTAGACTAGCATGTGTGGTGTAGCTGCTTGCGAGCTAGCATTCAATAATGGCTAAACAATCTTCTCTTAGTACATATTTCGGTTCTAATACTAATAGAAATAATGAAATACAGGCTAGATTAGCTGACCCAGAGCCAGAAGTGGAAGTTCCCCCTGCACTGCCTGCAGGTAAAAAAACGAGAGGTTTCAAGACTGAATGGAAAGAGAAATACACATGGTTAGGATGCAAAAATCTGGTCTGACTTTCCCGAAAGCGCTGTTCTTTAACGTTAGGTTGGATCCCAATTGTCACGTGTCGTTGCTGGCTCTTTTCCTTATAGCATCTTCCGCAATTCTGCAATTTGCCTTGGAGTAAAGAAATGTTAAAATCGTTATTCAAAATGAGGTTATTGCTCGTTATTCTGAAGAAAAATTTGTTCTATTAAGCTAATGATGCTAAATCAAGACAGCTTTTTTTGTTGAGAAAACATTACGCACGCAGTCGTGCACACCAATAAATTCACGATTTTAATGTAATTCATCCACTTGTGCAAGGTGATTAATTTTTTCTTTTATTTTAAATTAGTTTTAAGTCCAAAATATAATAATAATAATAATAAACTTTATTTGTATAGCACCCTTCATACAAAAAATGCAGCTCAAAGTGCTTTACAAGATGCACATAGAACAGAAAATAAAAACAATAGAAATAACAAATAGAATATTAATAAAAACTGACAAATAGAAATAGTTAAAATAGTAAAAATTGATAACAGACAATAAGATAAATAAAATAAAACAATAAAATAAGATTGATAAAAACTGACAGATAAAATTGTTAAAACAGTATAAACATGAAAAAAAATAAGACAAATAAAATAAAACAATAAAATAAGATTTCAAATTGCTAAACTAGTAAAAAATAGACTATAATCAATAAGACCAATAAAATAAAACAATAATATAAAACCCCAAAAAATTACAAATAAAATAATGATTAAAAAAACAAAGAAAAAATAAATCATTTATAAGCTTGTTTAAAAAGGTATGTTTTGAGCTGTTTTTTAAAAGTGCCAACCGAGTCTGCCGTCCTAATGTCCTGCGGGAGAGTGTTCAAAAGTTTTGGGGCGTAGTAGCTGAAGGCACTCTCACCGCTTATAATACTATGCTGTAACTATAAGTAAGTAAGTATTTTATTTATATAGCACCTTTCATACAACGAATGCAGCTCAAAGTGCTTTGAGTGCTCAAACTATGATGTTGTTCATGAATTTAAAATAGATCTTTATCATATGTCCGACAAACTAATCATTCCGGACATTCTGGCCGGCAGTTTAAAATCCTAGCGCGACCTCTGAGCCGATGGGTCTGCTAGTTTCTGTTTCCACCTTCAAAACATCAGCAACCAATTCAGACCCAAGAAACTAGCTTTAACTGATCAACTAACATGCTGAATAATAACATGAACAAATACTAGGATAAACTGCTACTCTCCAGGACCTGTGGGGTATACTGTGAAGCAGGAGTGCAGAGTTAGCTGGATGAGTAAAACCCAGAACAGCTCTTTTTACTTCAGTCCATGTTCCAGATTTAAGAAGGGTTCTGGGTTTTACTCAGTGCAGTTACCCAGCTCCGTAATCCTGCTTCGTAGTATACCCCCCAGGGTTGTAGAACCCTGACAGAAAAAGTAAATGTTTGATGACAACTGCGTGCATTTTGTTAGGCTAGCCGTGGCTAAGTACTCACTGGCACGCAAGGCAGCTATCACGGTTTTGGATTAACGTCGTCTGGCTATCTTGTTCACAACAGGATGCCTAAAGTAACTGAGTGAGTTTGTTGGTAATCTGTCACTTGTTGCTATTCTGAGCCTGAGGAAGGTATAGGGAGTAGTATCACGGGAACATATCACAGGGAGTTTCCAGGTTCTCCTCTAATGATGTTTAACAATTAGATGATTATTATGAAAGTACCCAAAGTGTTGTCAGTTTTTTATAAAGAACTGTTATGAGCCCATCTAATTAGAGGTTTAAATTCCCCACGTGAGAGATGAGATTTTCTTCCTGTTCCACCTCCATGTTGTTTCTTCTGTTTAGCGAAGCGCCTCAGAGGAGGATATTTATTATATCCGCCAAGTGTTCCCGGCTCGTGATATTTCCCCCCTCATTCTTAATCAGAATGTTATGCTGGATTTGAGTAGCATCATAATAATGAGGTTCGGTTTGAAAAAGCTGTTTCTCAGCCTGGTCTCTGGCACTACTAGTTCTTCTTCTCTTGTTTTCTTCCATTTTCCATTTTTTTTCACCCAATATGGAATGCCCAACCAGGGTGATCAGTTGATCAGAAAGGGTTGCTGGTGTACAACGAGATACGGATGGCCCACCGATTGACATCCCTCCCCTCCCAGCTTGCAACCACTGCATGAAGAGATGAGTTTCTAGAACATATCCGACCTGCTAAATTTCAGCGAAACTTGCCGTGTGTCGGTCGTGAGCGGCAGTTTCCCGTGTCGACGCGTATATTTCCAGAAACGTCTGCACACTCTTGGGCCACGTCCATGATCAGGGATTTCTGGACTGGGATATTCCAGATTAGGAGAAGTGGATGGCCATGTCTGGTCATTTATGGCAAGTTTCTGTAGAAAAACACCTCGGTGCACGAGATTATGTCCGTTTCCGACAGCAGACACGCATTCACAAATGCCCAGATACAGTCAGTTTTCAGATTTGTGCAATGTAGTTCTGCCCCATAAACACAGATTTTCACGCAGTGAATGCGCTTGTCTTTAATCATCGTCCAACAGCGCCCCCTCTGGCCATTCGCCTGTAATCCACTTGAACTATCTGCATAAGCAGTGCAGCACTCCAATGCCAGGATTGGTCAGCTCAGCAGTAACGATAATAAGTGGTGAGCCTCGTCGATATTGGAAGGCATGAATTCTCCTTGATAAAGCAAAGATGTTTCGGAAGATGTGCTGAGCCTACAGATATGGCTGGGCAGTCCAAGCCATCCAAATAGGGGTCTCCAATAACATTTTTCTCAACGAATTTTCAACTTTACCCCCGGTTCATGCATCAAACTCAGAGAGTCAGATGCTCTGCAAAGGTCAAGAAATGCATTGCCCCATGCTGTCAAGTATAAAACATGAGGTTTTGACTTGAGTTCACATTTTACGTGCCTATAATTTATAGTGTTACAGCAACCCAGAAAAAGTATATATGTAAAATGTAAATATTTGTACATCATACTGTTTAATATAGTACTGCGTGGGGTTCATAGCTAATAAAAACATAAATAAATCAGCTAAAATGTAGCGTGACACTGCGGTGTAGTAAATAGCCTTGTTCAGGGATCCAAAAGGACTCACTTTTGTGATTTCTTACCTTCAGAGAGCACAGGAATGGGACGACGCTATGGCTGGTTTCACTGTCTCAATGTGGGACAGGGTGCCAGAGCTGCTGACAGTAAAAAACTGCCGGCCTCCAGGCGTTTAAAAAATAAAATAAAATAAATAAACGCGATAACTTCTGGGTTTGTGTTTCTGCCACACGCGCTGGTCTTCTTCCAGACCAGGGGTCTGAAACCCAGGCTCTGCCGGCTTACACTGTAATTCAGAACTTTATGTGATCAATTAAAGCGGGTTATCCTTTATGGAAATGCAATATATTGCAGTATATTTAAAATATATTGTGATGATAATTGTGATATATTTACAACACACTGCAGTATATTACATTTCCACAAGGGATTACACGGTTAATTCACCTCACATGCTTTCTGAATCGGTTGCTGTTTATAAGGACATAGCGGGCCATGTTTGCGTGTACAGTGGCAGAGGGAGCGGTTAGCTAGGCGCTGTAGCTGTTTGGGCTTTCTGCACAATGTCAGCTCGTTAATAATTTCACTCCAGAGAACCAAACTGTTGTTAACCCACCCAACTATGGCCTATTCTTTGAACAGGAAGTGACCCTGGAGGGGAAACAAAGAGACAGGAAGTCCCTATGCCTGGCCTATTATATAGGAGGGCTTGATCGCAAGATAACTGAAGCCTGCAACACAAACTGGACAGAAGAGCACAAGCTAAATCATTAACAGTGAGAAAAGCACCGCACATTCCAAACTTAAACCGCACCCGTCGCACGGTTTAATCTTACTAATGAAATTAATTCTATCCTAAAAGCAAAACTCTGTAACACAATTAACTCATTGTATAATAAATACTTATTTTATGAATACTTTCCATAGGTGTTGTTAGAGAAAGAGAAAGCATTGTTTTTTTGGAGGCAAAATATCCCATTAAGCAGATATTTCCATACTTAGAAGTAGATACTGCAGGATAGTATCCCATGTACGTCACCATATTTTATCCTGTAAAAAAAAAAAACCTTAAAACGATGAAATTAAACATGATTCGAAAGAAATTAGCTGAAAATAAGCAATACCATCTGCCAGTGGGGTAAGAAAAAATTTACATGATTTGCCTTGACTTCTTTAAATAAAAGAAATTAAGCAAAATAATCTTTAGACTAAAAACAAAGTGTTATTGTCTGAATTTAAGCTTCTAATGCCACCATTAAGATTAATTTTTTTACAGTTTATGCATTAGATCTCTTTTTATAACCTATTCTATCATCTGAAATGTGTATAGCTATTTCAGGTAAAACTACACTAATTTAATCAGTAAGAAATCATATGCTCAAACAACTATAATAATTAAAATTGAAATTAAACTGCAATGTACTATTATTGGCACTATTATTGAGCATATCCATGGGAACTAAAAGGTCATGACAAACATGGATATGATGCATACTATATTGTTGTTCATAGTTTTCGACAGTGTGGTACTGTCGCTCGTATAACCTCGCGTTATATTTAACTTAATGTTGCTCAGAATTATGCAATTATGATCTCTTGCACTAAAAGACCTTCTGCTACATTAATGCAATGCAATGTAATGTAGTGGATATGATTAAAAACAGCAATGCTCAATCAGGAGGGAAATACTGCATAATTACACAATTATTATTTCCATAACTATTCATTAACATACACAGAGCACGGACCCGTCACAGTCCTCTACCGCAGACAGACAGACAGACTGAGATCGTCTTTCATAAACGTGACCAGAAAGGGCTCAATGTCTGGCCCTAGAGCCGACCTCGTAATGGATCCTAAAAACCCATCTCACACCTGTCAGATTTTGGTACGAACGAGTGATGGATGAGCCGGCTGACGTGCGCGCGGCTGAGCTCGCGAAACAGCTGGGGCGCGAAAACGTCACGGCGGAACTGAGATAGAGGAGAGGGAGGGAGCCACTTCACTCAAAGGTCACGGCTGTGAAACTCAGGGAGACGGAGAAGAGAGACGTAATCTTATTATTTAAAAAGATGAGCTCACTCGAACCACTCTGCAAAGGACAATTCCATCTGAACCTGTCTTAATGAAATTAAGTCTACTACTGGGTCACAATGACATGTCATTTTTTTTTTTAGTTGAAAGCAGGAATCAGCTGTGGGGTTTGGAGAAACCGTGGGAAGAATGTAGACCATGTGAGTCTCTAAAAACGGTCATAGGAATGGGAATACATGTACAAACCACATTTTACACTTTGTCCCTCCCTTACCACAGAAGCTGAGCTCAAATTCAATTCATTAACTGGACAAGACCTCATAGAACACTACAGGCATGAACAGATTTTCAAATTAACTGACAGTTCCTCAACTGACTAATTTAGAAAAGGCATTGACCCCCCCCAACCCGGTGCCTTAAGAAGAGTCCCCCTTTCACAAATACTCTGCAGTATTCTTCATGTTTGTAAAGGACGCTCCAGGTAAAAGCAATGCCCTGCATGTTTGTATAGGGTGCTCCAGGTAAAAGCAATGCCCTGCATGTTTGTAAAAGGTGCTCCAGGTAAGCAGTGCCCTGCATGTTTGTAAAAGGTGCTCCAGGTAAAAGCAATGCCCTGCATGTTTGTAAAGGGTGCTCCAGGTAAAAGCAATACCCTGCATGTTTGTAAAAGGTGCTCCAGGTAAGCAGTGCCCTGCATGTTTGTAAAGGGTGCTCCAGGTAAGCAGTGCCCTGCATGTTTGTAAAGGGTGCTCCAGGTAAAAGCAGTGCCCTGCATGTTTGTAAAGGGTGCTCCAGGTAAAAGCAATGCCCTGCATGTTTGTAAAGGGTGCTCCAGGTAAAAGCAATACCCTGCATGTTTGTAAAAGGTGCTCCAGGTAAAAGCAGTGCCCTGCATGTTTGTAAAGGGTGCTCCAGGTAAAAGCAGTGCCCTGCATGTTTGTAAAGGGTGCTCCAGGTAAAAGCAGTGCCCTGCATGTTTGTAAAGGGTGCTCCAGGTAAAAGCAATGCCCTGCATGTTTGTAAAGGGTGCTCCAGGTAAAAGCAATACCCTGCATGTTTGTAAAAGGTGCTCCAGGTAAGCAGTGCCCTGCATGTTTGTAAAGGGTGCTCCAGGTAAAAGCAGTGCCCTGCATGTTTGTAAAAGGTGCTCCAGGTAAGCAGTGCCCTGCATGTTTGTAAAGGGTGCTCCAGGTAAAAGCAGTGCCCTGCATGTTTGTAAAGGGTGCTCCAGGTAAAAGCAGTGCCCTGCATGTTTGTAAAGGGTGCTCCAGGTAAAAGCAGTGCCCTGCATGTTTGTAAAGGGTGCTCCAGGTAAAAGCAGTGCCCTGCATGTTTGTAAAGGGTGCTCCAGGTAAAAGCAGTGCCCTGCATGTTTGTAAAGGGTGCTCCAGGTAAGCAGTGCCCTGCATGTTTGTAAATGGTGCTCCAGGTAAGCAGTGCCCTGCATGTTTGTAAAGGGTGCTCCAGGTAAAAGCAATACCCTGCATGTTTGTAAAAGGTGCTCCAGGTAAAAGCAGTGCCCTGCATGTTTGTAAAGGGTGCTCCAGGTAAAAGCAGTGCCCTGCATGTTTGTAAAGGGTGCTCCAGGTAAAAGCAGTGCCCTGCATGTTTGTAAAGGGTGCTCCAGGTAAAAGCAATACCCTGCATGTTTGTAAAGGGTGCTCCAGGTAAAAGCAGTGCCCTGCATGTTTGTAAAGGGTGCTCCAGGTAAAAGCAGTGCCCTGCATGTTTGTATAGGGTGCTCCAGGTAAAGCAGTGCCCTGCATGTTTGTAAAGGGTGCTCCAGGTAAAAGCAGTGCCCTGCATGTTTGTAAAGGGTGCTCCAGGTAAAAGCAATGCCCTGTATTAAAAAAGAAGCCAATTTAAGTGAATTTTATTCTTTCTTCTTTCATTTTTTTCACTCATACACTTTGAAGGTCCAAGCGAAGGATTACATGCAGTGCTGTAATTCTGCATACAGAGCCTTCAATGCAAGGGAAAAGCCATGAAACCAAGAAACTTAAATCTGAAACTGGGATATTTTTTCTCATTAGTTCCTGTACCACCCCAATGTGATGCCCATAGAACACCTATGTGACAAAACGTATATATTGAGACACAAGAACGAAGAAACCCCAAATAAAGCTCAAGTGACTGTCTCTGCACTACTTCACCAGATTACACGACCTCCCCCTTGTACCTACACGTCCAGGTCACTGTCTGTTCTTCAACCCCACCCCCGCCCCCCGGTGGTGGAATGCACTTCCCACTGTGGTCAGAACAGCAGAAACCCTGCCCATCTTCCGATGCAGACTAAAGTTACAATACAAATTTGTTTGTTAGTTTAACATTACACTGATTGCTTATTAATGGGCCTTCCAGGTGGCATCATGTTTTTGTACTCCTGAGAGTAACACTGATGTTCTCCACTGCTGTACGTCGCTCAGGATAAGAGCGTCTGCTTAGTGCTTGGAATGTAAAGTAAAGTTTACACTCTTTACAGTGCACTAAGCAAGGCTGACAAACCAACGGCTGACAGTTGGCATTGGTTCTATCTTCGTTCCCGAAGGTCTTCATGAAACATCCAGTACGGCTTTGGGTTTCAAACGCTGCTGCATGGCGGGTAGGAACAGGGAGGAGATCAGGATTTTGGGAACTGACCAGGGGCCTGTATTACAAATTCGGAATACTGAGTTAGCTGGATAACTGCACTGAGTAAAACCCGGAACAGCTCTTTTTACTTCAGTCCATGATAAAACCCTCCAGATTTGGGAGGGTTCCGGGTTTTACTCAGTGCAGTTATCCGGCTAACTCGGTAATCCTGCTTCTCTTACTCAGTGCAGTTATCCGGCTAACTCGGTAATCCTGCTTCGTGATGCAGGTCCCAAGCCGTTCTCCAAACAAACACACAATATTATCTTGATCAGTAGCACAAACACCCCTCCATTTGGTGTTACAAAGGTGATTAAAACAAATTTCACAGCAATTTCGTTTTCTTTGTCTCATTTAATGTATTTTGATGTTAGATCATGATATCAATAGAAAATAATGAAATATAGTAATTTTAGATGCTGTAAGCTGCATTTTGTAATTACAAAATTGTAAGTGCACGTGGACGTGACTTAGATCACGCAATTACGAAACTTACTTATTATTACCCCAGTTATGTGTACTCAGATTACATGAACGCCAAGCGAAGAAGAAGGGAGCAAATATCTTCAAAACGGCGAAGAATTATGGCTTGTTTTGAGCGGTTCTCGATGTTCCTCGCGCTAGATTATTCTTTGTTACGCTTTGTGAGCACGGTAATAACAGCAGAAAGTGTTTAATTTTTGGTAAAAGTACCACATTGTGCATTTTACTGCATTTAATCGGCTACAAATACACACAAGAGTAAACCAACACAAGCCAAACAGAATGTTGTCATTTCTAGAGGTCAGAATGCAGTTTTTGATAACAAAACATTCATGTTCAATGGTGAGTCCATACATAATTTTGTTGTGTTAAGAGGGAATAAAAAGTGTTTCAGTTATCTTTAAAACGCTCTCGCTTCGTGAATATTCAATTTTATGATGTTAGATTAACGTGAAAGGTAAATCATAACAAGCCCATTGTACTGGTCGGTGTGTTGGAATCAAGGAAAACAAAATAGCGCTACTATTGATAGAAAAGGCACAAGCGGTGACTAGAAACATACCATGCATTACATCAAGTAGGAAGAAACTATTTGTATTATTTCTTCGCATAGAATAAAGGAATGATTCTGAAACGCTGTTAATATGTTGTTAATATCAAAGGCGCAATACTACAACATGTGAGCAGTAACACTTGTTTATGTAACACGTTATGGCCCTGTCACACTATTGCGTATCTTACTAGCGTATGCCAGCGTATGAAAAATATCACTCATACGCTGATATACGCTGACATACGCTAGGGGTACGTTAGGCATAGGTTGTATACGTTTCAAGCACGGTCGCATACGGTGGCATACGCTGGCATACGGCGAGGCACAAATATTTTTTTAAGCATGCTTTAAAATTTTGTGCGTATTCGGACGTATGGTTTATACGCTAAGCATACGCTAGGCATACGCTGGCCATATGCTATTTTCAAGGGCTTTTTGTGCGTATGAAAATTATTTTATGAATTTACATACGCAACTCATACGTTTCTCTCATACGCAATAGTGTGACAGGGCCATTACATGCATAATTAGACACTTTTTACGAAAAAAATATTTTTTTGTTGGTTTTCTCTCGAGGTTAGCCCAATAACCACTAGGGCCACCATACACAGTGTCCTGTACTGTATACAACATATATAATACATATATGGTTATACTTGTCAAACATATGAATTGCATAATTTAAGAAGTAATTGCATAATTCAATTTGAATAAAGATTTACTAATTACATTTGCAAAGAGTCTGTAATTATCCGGCCAGATACTTTTCCCGGGTATGTTTTTTTGTTTCTCTTCTCTAAAAGCGACTACCGTCGGTTTCCTTTAAAATCCTTACAAGCCCTGATTGCAGAACGAGCATCCTTCACCGTTTAGCTTCAGAGAGGAAATCACAACACCGGGACCTTAATGAGCAGCAATTTTCAGCAGCTCGTCGTCGCTGCTGTTCCAGGGCTGCAAAAAAAAACACAGCGTGTTGATCTGATACCAGAAATGAGTGTTTATGGGGTGGGAGGAGGGGGTGGGGATGGTTGGTTGGGGTTGGGGGGGGGGGGGAGGGATTGGCCCTCGGAAACACTCTGTAGCCTGCTACAGAGACGAGCCTAGGCATGCCGTAAATTATAATGGGCACAGAGACATGGACGTGATTTAGGATTAGCTGTGATGGCAGGTAGACGCCTGTCTATCCTGTGACCTTGTATTTGTGAGGAACAGGGATATTAGCCTTGTGTGATGGAAATAAACAGAAGTCTGCTCGCATTGCTATTGCTGTAAACATAAACGCTGGAGACTCATTTGAATAAACAGTAAAACTGCAACGTCGACACAGCAATACCGATACTGGTCCGATACTGTGCTCATGTACTCTACTCACACTAATAAAAATGATCGAATACGTAGAACCGATACCGACATTTCTGTAATATATTCTACAGAAACTTGATCACAACTTCTTTTACTGAAACTTGGTTACAAGTCCATGTTAGTTATTGGAACTAAGTAACACAACAATCTATGAAAACTAATACACACTCCAGGGTCTTCAAAACCAGTGGTCTCACTTTTATGGTAACAGAAAATGCAATATTATTAAAAGTACTCATATCGGTACTCGGTATCGGCAAGTACCCAAACATGTACTCAGTACTCATACTCGATCTGAAAAACAAATAATGCCATTGATGCATCCCTACTGCAAAGTTATTGCTTAATAATAATAATAATAATAATAATAATACTCTTTCCTTGGAAAAACTGTTCTGCTGTAGTATTTAAAGTTTGTCGTATTACCCACTCATATTAGCCAGATAGTAGCTGGATATTTACTGAGAACTGAAGTCAGTTTTAGAGCTTTTCTCAGGGCTACAGAAGCAATAATGTTCTGGTCTTAACTTTTAACGCCTTCACTTGCATGTCACTGTGTATTATTGTTATTAGCTATTCTTCCTCACTCTCACCTCATTAATAACAAAAACCCCTTTCCCTTAGGAGCCATTTTACCCTTCAACCCTTCAAGAGCCGGCACTTAAACCGTTAAATCATCTACAGCACGCAATTCCAGCATTAAAACATACGTCTTGCTATAGCAAAGAATTCCAGGATTATTCAGTGTTCAATGCTGGAATTCTGTGCAATAGACAGAATTCTGTCTGAAGTCTGAAATTGCAGATTGATTTAACTGGCAGCTCAAACCCCTTGCGAATGGCTCAGTCAAAGGGTTAAAGTAGAGCGGTATTCATTCAAAATGAAAGATAATGGCCTGTATTCAATCACTATGTGTCCTTAACTTTGACTTGCAGGCAGATGCAAGCGTTGCACTTTTTCTTCACAAATTCAGTTTGGAGAGATAGTTTTAGTACTTGCCGGACTCACCAAATTATGTTTGTAAGAAACAAAATGCATATTTGTATTTAATTGTATGTCAAAGTTAAGGACAAAGCTGATTGAATTTAGGCCATACAGTTGATATTGCCCAGTGGTCATCTTACAATAAAGGATTCAATGAACACTGCCCAAGCCATTTTAATGGATAGAAGATAACTTCAGGCAACATGGGTGCCAGTATTTCATATCCTTTCTGTAACTGAAATAACTTCACAACTGAAAAAAAAAACAGTAGGGGTGAACTGAACTGCCGTGCTCATCAACATCTCAGATTTCAATATCTATCTTATTAATTTCATCATAGAGTTCTTTTGTGTAACCCGCCCGCCAGTACCAGAGGCGGTTCAGAAGTACATCAGCGAGTAGATACATCAAAGATGTCAGGAGCTGGAAGGGCCACGACCTCAGCTTTGACACATGTGTGCAAGTACAAAATGTCCTATTTGCACAACTTAATCTTTACCACACTGTGGCTAACCTCTGAGGAATTCATACAGTATGTCCATTATGCTGAGCTCGGTGAGCGAGAGCGCCCGGAGGTTTTTACAAACACAATTTGAAAACGGAAAGGCTTCGAGACAAAATATGTTTGTAAATAAATCACAGGCATTTCCTCACTTCTGCACACATGTGCAGTACGTTAGCGCTTTTAGCGGGATAATGAAGGACTGAGTCTCCCCAGCTAAAGTCTTGCCCGAGGAGTTCAGTTACTAATGTGCTACACGCACAAATCGCTGCTCTGTTCGAATCAATCAAATTCAAGCCTTGGTATAAAAAAAGCCAAATCCTTCTGTAAACACACATCAATAGATTTCCTCCCTAAAAAAATCATGCAAATTTTGCAATAAGCGAAATGGATTTGCAGGGGCAGCAAGTCTACCTGAGGCTAACAAGAGTTGTACAGGCAGCAAAACATTAAAAAATGGCAACAATGATAATAACAATTATGAACAATGGTGACTGAACACATGCTGCGGTGCTAAAAGCATTATGGGAGATTAACGCAAATGCTAACGCTAACCATAATGGTTTTTTTTTTTTTTGAGCGGGCATGAATTACTGCTCTTCACATGGGGAAAGCTAGGTTACAAACTGAAAAAGAGAGAGAGGCAGACATGTGGAAAATGGCTTCCACCTTTACTTCCAGAGCGTAGTAATGTGTGTTGCAGTGGGTAATGAGGTGTTGTCAGCGGTAACGCGGAAAACTGTGAAATCGTTGTCGTTTAAGGTGGCGCTGCTGTATCAAGGACAGAGGGAGGACGCTAACGTACTCGATGCCCGGTCCCCCTTAAATCTACCCTGGCAGGATTAACATTTTATGAAGCCTTTATACTGAAATGCATTATCAGCACTCATAAATGCTTAAAAGAGCACACGTGTATAACCGTGTGCATAACATGCAGAATAGAACTGTTTGTGCACACACACACACGTGTCAGAGCGTGGCATTCATACACTTCATAATGGCCAACGAGTATGGCTTTTAGCCGTTTTACAACTACAAAACAACAAGTACCAGCATGCTTCACTGTGAGCTAATGCATCGGCACACACAAGTAGGCACAGCCTCCGGGAAGAGGATGTAATGTGAAAGGCAGCGGTGAGTGTGCAGCCACATGTTGTAAGAGTTAAGAGACTGTTATGAGAAGTTGTATCTGTTTATCAAGACGAGGCTCACCTTCATTCCTCATGACACGAATAGCAGAGGACAGCAGAACAAAGAGCGGCGGCGGTTGGCGGACTTTGCGGCTGGAGAAGGTTCTAATGCTTTTTGGGCCCTTCAGCAGAACACTGCTTAACTGAACTGGAATTAATTGCCTCCACGGGCCCATTTCACTCTTACCCTACACACGACATGCATGCATGCGTACACAAACGCATGGACACGCACGCGTGCACGCTCGTGCGTGCACATGAACATAGGAATGCACAGGAATGCACAAACACGCATACTGACATGCAAGCACAAAACTGCATTCACATGCAAACACAAGCACGGACACACATGCGGGTGCAAGCACACATGCACGCTCAAACACGCATGCATGAATGAACACACATTCACGTACACATACACACACTTCCTACAATTTTTTTATATTAAAAAGGGCAGCAGGGCAGCATGGTGCTCCAGTGGATAGCACTGTTGCCTCACAGCAAGAAGGTTTCTGTGTGGAGTTTGCATCTTCTCCCCGTGTCGGTTTGAGTCTCCTCCAGGTACTCCGGTTTCCTCCCACAGTCCAAAGACATGCAGGTTAGGCTAATTGGAGACTCTGAGTGGTATGAGTGTGTGAGTGAATGGTGTGTGTGCCCTGTCCAGGGGGTATTCCTGCTGGGATAGGCTCCAGCATCCCTCCCTGTGGCCCTGACCAGGAATAAGCAGGTTAGATCAGGGTCTTCAACCTTTTCTGATCCAGGGACCCCCACCCAGGCTCAAAGGCATCCAGGAGACCCCCATCATAAGTTCAAAAGGGTTATATCTCGAAAAAAAGATTTTATATTTTCCAAAATCTATAGTCATTGCATATCAAGTCTGGCCAGGGACCCTCTACAGTACCTTCACCCCAGGGGTCCACGGACCCCCTTTTGAAAACCCAGGGGTTAGATAATGAATGGATGGATGAAAAAAGGCAGCAAATTGTAGTTTTGGTTAGAAGTCTTCTCAACAGATTTCTTTCCTATAAAGCAGTCAGTAATTTTCATACTTAGCAATTAAATTCTGGTACCCCTGAACTGAACTACATAATGAATGCATAATGGATAGATATATCTAGGAGACTGCATGCTCCTTGTCAGTTAGGCCAAGAATCAAATTACCCACAATGCACTGCGTTCTTCAATAAGAGCAAACTACTTTTTTTTGTGCTACTTACACTTACAAAACCATATGATTTTAGCAGAGGATGAAATTAAGGGTAAATATTAGAAAGTGACGAACAGCATGTTCTATGACCTCGAGAAACACTTCCCTAGTGGAGGCCAGCTGATAGAGGAATCCATTTCAGAAATGAAAGGAAGGACTGTCACTTATCTAAGAATAAGTCAGTACTTAAAAAATATATTATTGATCCTCGGTGGAGTGTTCAGATTGATATCTAAGGCTATGTATTACCAGTGCCCTTGGTGACAGAAGTAAGAATTTATCCGAGACTGTACGAGAGGTAATGCCACAGGCCAGTCACATTGTAACAGTCACCGCTGCCATGGTAACCACAAAGTCGGCCCGATGTTTGGGGCAGGCATTTCCTTGGCATCCAGGTTCACTACTAAATGTATTCAAAAAGAATCACACTTGCTTCCTCATCCGCTGCCATTACAACATGCACAAAGACAGAAAGAGAGAGAGAGCATTACACCGGTCGTCCAAGGACAGTCGATATACGCGTCACAATTTTATGCAGAAAATCCAGAGAGGCAGGGAATTGTGGAGTGCAGGCGTCCCATGGCGTCCTCACATCCGCTGCTACCAGTGAGACCTTATTACGGAAAAAATTTAGCCACTTTTTATAAGGGCCAAGAGGATTTTAAGCTGTACATGTGATGATCTTTGCCTTTGTTTCATGTTCAGTTTCCAAATCATCTTTCTGACTATGTGCTATGTATGATCTTTCATACAATGGTGAGCTTTAACCCTTTGAAAAGTAGGTTTTTTGGAATGTTTTTTTTCTTTTTCAAAATTCTAAGTCAGTGTTCTAGAACTCCATTGCTTTCAAATTACCAGCAGTGATTGTTACATCAGCATTAGAATGTTCAGTTAAGAACATTCTTATCACATATTTGTGATTGTACACCTTACAGGGTTAAGTGGCGTTAAGAACTAGGCCAGTTACCAGTAGGTTGCAGGTTTGTTTCCCAGGTGGAATGTTAATGCGAAAGATTTTTAAAAAACCCAGTTCTGCATTCACAGTTGTTCACATGTCCACAGTGACACTGTTACTACTGTCCAATAACGTTTCTCCGTCAATCAAATGTCAAGGTGACAGGCATGTGAAAAGCAGCAGAAGAATCGGATCCCAGGAACATCTCAGCGTCCCTGTGGCATTCCGGTTATGAGGACTAACATTTTTTTTTTTTTTCATTTAATGGCAGAAGCCAATATGCGATTTCATAATTTCACTCTAAATTCAGCTTCCTACAGCAGTTCAGAAGTTTCAGGCTTCAAAGCACATTTGGGCTCTCATCAGATCAGGCCTGACTTGATTAAGGAAGAACATTCCGGAAGGAAAAATGTAAGGCCGTTTTTGAAAGAAAGGGGGTGTATTGCAAGACCTTTTATGCATTACATTTTTTTAATTACATTTTTAATAAAAGTGAATTTGCAGAATTAAAAAAATATATATGTGATTCAAAAAGTTATCTCAGCCACAAAGCCACACATTTCTGATGCTCTTTTTCACCTTGCCTACATGTACACTCCCCAGGAGTGTCTTCTATCTACAGTAGAAGAGATAATAAATACATAAATAAATGCATTTATAAATACATATATAATAACGGACTCAATTCATGTAGTCCCTTCTAAAAAAGAGTATCACTGTGGGTGGAGCAGGGTTGCTCACCCCAAGCACCACCAAAGTGTAGCCTTCAACGGGATGATGCATAACAGATATGGGCAGAGAGTAAGTACTTACTACACATCAACTGAGACGGAGAGAGAAGGATTTATCTGGGCACTTAAATTGGGGGGGGGGGTGATAAGACTGAAAGCTGGTTTGGGAATTTGACCCTGACAAAAAGGAGTGGCCAACACTTTGCGATAAGCACAGAGGGTGCTTAACAACCACCATGAGTGAGAACATTTGACATCCCATCAGGAAGACAGCCCCTCCTACATCACAGTATCCCTATCGCTGCGACAGGTTGTTGTGCTTTTTCCCCCTTTTCCTTCTGCACACAACTGGGTTGCCAACAGCACTTGCGTCTGCGTAGAAACCCAAACGTAGCGTGTGCCATCAGGCAGAAAAAGGCTACCGGCTGCAATTGTTCCCACTGCTTCAACTGATTAAAATCACCATTTCAAAAGCATGCCAAGTTCTCATGCATTATTTTCTTTCCTTGTGAACACAATCCTTTTAAATATTTTATCTGTGAGGCTCAAATGAGGTCGAATTTATATCAAAGTTGCTAAAGGAAACATATATGCATACATATGGTATTAGGAGAGACAGGTGGGAGGGAGGCTGCTTCCCCCGTCTGTGATGTCAAGACTGACGCTTTTGTGTTTATCAGCGAAACCAGGTCTCTTTTTGGAAAGTTTCAGGGATTCCACCTCCAGACTGGCTACACCTACACCAGGGTTCTTCAACTACTTTTTAAAAAATGACGCATATGACCAAAAAGAAATGTGTCGAATTTATTCCTACAATTTATAAATGGCCTATTCACATGAAACTGCGCTCCATAATGTTTGCTCTGTACTCAACCATTTTAGATTTGTAATCAAACAATTCACATGTGCTCAAAGTGCAGATTCTCAGCTTTTATTAAACGGTAGTTTTATACATTTTAGTACATTAATTCATTATGTAGTTCACTTTTTATACATAGCCCCCCATTTCAGGGCAGCAGAATGTTTCGGACATATTAATGTTATGTAAAATGAAAGTAGTCATGTTTTGTCATATATCCTTTACATGCAATGACTGCTTGAAGTCTGTGACCCATAGACGGCGCTAGGTGCTGAATATCTTCTCTGGCAATGCCCTGGCCTGTACTGCAGCCATCTTGAGCTCCTGCTTGTTTTGGGGGCTAGTTGCCTTAGGTTTTCCCTTCAGCATATGAAATGCCACATAAGCCTTTGCATGCAATGACTGCTTGAAGTCTGTGATCCATAGACATCACCAACATTATGGAGGGCACCGTGCAGGTGTGTAAAAAAATTTGATATGCATTGTTAGTACTGTCTAGTGTGAGGCAGGCTGACACTGTCCAGATGTGACGCAGCCACGAATTTGCATGCACCTGAAAATGTATTTTAATTTTTTAAAAATTATCTCAGTGAGCACAGGGCCACTGTGGGACCGGATCTGGCAGTTAAATAGCCTTGAGTTAGACCCTTATACACCTACAGGAAAGTGTTTTATTCTTGTAATGAGACTTACTTAATCTTTTTTTTTCTTCCTCTCAAGTAGAAAATATTATCTTGTTTTATGTTACTTGACAAGTTAAATTATCTTACCCCATTGGCAAATCTTGAAATTAGTAAAACTAACTCACCCTAATCTTTTAGTCTTATTTAGCAAAAAAGTCATAAAAATAAGATTTTAGGTCTAAATATAAGACTAAATTTATTGTTAAGATTGACTTAGTTTTTGGTTTTTGCAGTGCAGTGCAGTCCTCAATCACAACCAGAGGGAGGAGTAGGTTTCATAGAAGAGGACTTGGGCAGTGTCTGAATCAGAGCCCCTATCTACTACGTCCTGTGTCATGTGTACTAGAATGCTGTACTTGCTGCGTAATGTATAGTGACATACAGTGTGCAAAAAATATCCGCCCATACCACTATCAGCGAAAACCCAGAAATAAGTATATAATCCGGGGATATTAGAACACTCAATTTTCAGAATTGTCGCGTACTTAACAGCTTTTTCCAAAGGTATACTCAACTGGCATACTCAATAGTAGGCAAGTGCGCTGATTCAGACATGGCCTTGGTGTCTGGCAGCAGTCTAGCATTAGCGGAAATCCCCGTAAGGGCTAACAGCTACGAAAAATTATTTCCCTTCTTTAGCGACGACGTGCTTTTTCCGTTATTTGCCGCTGTACGTTTCCGTTGGAAGCTGGCTTTTATTCCATAGGCATGAGAAAATGACCTGTGAGCTCAGCGCGTGCTCACACTCAAAAACGCAAAAATAGACGCGCAGCCATACTTACCAAAACACCATCAGCAAGCGCAGTGACTGATATTGTGAATAGATTAGACTCTGACAATGCAAAAAAAGAATGAAAATCAGAAACTAAAGCCGCTTTATGGCAAATTGTCCGCAGAACGCTTCCCTGAAACACCCGGGGTGTAACAAAAGACAGATGAAGCTCACAGAAAATTAAGCGTACAAGACAAAAGGAAGAAAAACACGGCAAAGCCGTTGCGTGTGCTTTTTTCAGAAGATACATGTAATATGTATGTGGGAATCATATTCTCACATGTGCAGGGAAGCAAATAGATGGTATCGCACCACAAAACACGAGTCAAACCATGAAGCGCATAATGCAATTATAAATGAGCTTTGCTGTTACACCGTAGTCAGATTTCCACTCTGTATATTTCCATGAATCAATCCAGCTGATTGAGCAACAGAACTACTTACAAACACGATTCACGTTCTTCCACTATCGGCCAGATAGCATGCGTAAGCTAGGTGATTTGGTGTCTTCTATAAAGCACAGGCCCACTCAACAGTAATGGATTTAAACATATTGAATATGGAGATTAATTAGCCGTGAGTTGATGATATTGTGGCGAGCCATGGAGTCGGAGTCAGGTATTCTTGTTGCAAATAGTTTATTGAGTAAGAGCACAATCTCTTAGTTCCTTCTTCTCCAGTTAACAGTTAGAATAGACATCGCTTGCTGGATCGTAGCCAGCTTTATAGCCCCTCTATGCAAATAAACCTGCTTAACAAAGGCGGCCCTTGATAGGTGCCCTGCAGCTCACCCCAACCAATCACACGTAATTCACTCTGTCATACGTCAATCAACAAACGGTCTCTAGCGCGGACCTGGTTGAACACCTGCTGGTCATTCAGAGGTCAACTGCCACTTGCTACTGCACACGTCATTACATTTGAACACAACAGTTGACATGCACAACGATCCCCGTTACTCGCAATCGCCCCGGATCGCCACACTGCCCCCACCTAAGGGGTCAGCAGTCCCTTGCGACCCCTTTAACTGTCCGCACTCACGTACAAAGTCCCGGAACCGGGCAGGAGTCCTCCGTTGGCGAAAAGGGCGATTCGGGCCCTCAGCTGCCGCTGGGTTTTCCGGTGGAGGAGGGGTGGGCGCACGTAAAGCGGGCTGATCCTCGCCGACGCCCATCCCCTCCTCAACACCGTCCCGGAAACGGGCAGGAGTTCTCCGTGGGCGAGAAGGGCCCTCAGCTGGCACTGGGTTTTCTGGTGGAGGAGGGGTGGGCGCACGTAAAGCGGGCTGATCCTCGCCGACGCCCATCCCCTCCTCAACACCATCCAACAGCGGCCGGTAAGGAGCTAGACGGTCCCGGTGAAGCACCACCAGTTTCCTTCGGCCGGGCATGCGCACTCGATAGACCACCTCGCTCAGCCGGCCCACCACTTCACCAGGGCCCCGCCAATGCGACTGCAGTTTCGGGGACAGACCCTTCTTACGGATCGGACAATAGATCCATACCTTGTCTCCGTGGGTGAAAGGCTGTCCCCGACAGCGCACATCATACGCTCGCTTTTGCTTGAAGCTCGCGGTGGATTGGGCCTGGCGGGTAAAGCTGTGGGCGGTCTCCAGGCGCTCGATCAAAGCCCGTGCGTACCCGGCCTCTGACTGGTGGTGCTCCGTGGATCCGGGCGGGGCTCCAAACACCAAATCAACGGGCGTCCTTAGCTCTCGCCCGAACATGAGTGCAGCGGGGGAGCACTGGCTGCTCTCCTGCACGGCGGAGCGGTAGGCCCACAGGACCAAGGGCAAATGGCAGTCCCAGTCTCGCTGGTGCTGGCTAGCTAGAATGGCTAACTGGGTGGCCAGGGTTTTATTAAAGCGTTCAACCAGTCCATCGCTCTGGGGATGCAACGCCGTAGTGCGGGTCTTGGCCACTCCCAGCCGCGTACACACAGCTGCCAGCACCCGCGACTCGAAATTTCGCCCCTGGTCGCTGTGCAGCTCCTCGGGGGCCCCGAACCGGGCGAACATCTCTGTCACGAGCCTTTCCGCCGTCGTGTCCGCTGATTGGTCCGGCACCGCGTACGCCTCGGGCCACTTGGTAAAGTAGTCCATGGCCACCAGCACATAGCGGTTGCCGGACTCAGTGACGGGGAAAGGCCCTAAGATGTCTACCCCGACCCGTTCCATAGGAGCCCCCACTACGTACCGCTGAAGGGGGGCCTGCGACCGCTGCGTCGGCCCCTTCTTGGCCGTGCAGGCGTCGCAGCAGTGGACGTGCAGCTCCACGTCCCGGCGGCAGGCAGGCCAGTAGAACCTCCTCCGCAGTCGGTGCAAAGTCTTGCTGATGCCAAAGTGCCCCGCCCCCACAGAGCCATGCATCAGTCCAAGTACCTGGGGGCGGAGCGCACGGGGCACCAGCAGCTGGAGGAGATCCTGGTCGGAACCGGGGGCCTGCCACCGCCGATAGAGTAGCCCACCCTGCGACGTCAGGCTCCCCCACTGACTCACATAAGCCTTAACCGCTGGGCTACTAGCCGACACTTCTCCCCATGCAGGCCGTGTACCTGCCGCAATCCAGCGCTGCACTTGCTGCAGCTCGCCGTCGCCCTCCTGCGCTAGGCGCAGGTCCTGCTGGCTAAACGGCAACCATCCAACCTCACCTTCTATAGCCCGAACTGGGCACGCTATCTCCGTCACCTGCTCTCGCTGCTCGGCTTTAGTGCAAGGCCTACAGTCCAGCTCTGCACAGGGCCTCCGTGAAAGCGCATCTGCATTACCATGCAGCTTTCCGGGCCTGTGCTGAATCTGGAAATCGTACTCCTGCAACAGCTCGAGCCAGCGGGCTACCTGGCCCTCCGGATCTTTAAAATTTAAAAGCCAGGTTAGTGACGCGTGATCTGTCCTAATAAGGAAATGGCAGCCTTGCAGGTACGGGCGAAAATGGCGAACCGCTTTGACCACCGCTAACAGCTCGCGCCGAGTCACGCAGTAGTTTCGCTCTGCCTTGCTCAGCGCGCTACTGTAGTAGGCTACCGCTCGTTCCCCGTCTGGTCCCACCTGGGAGAGCACGGCCCCGACTCCGACATTGCTAGCGTCCGTGTCGACGATGAATGGTCGCGCGACATCCGGATATGCTAGAATGGGAGCCGCCGTTAGGGCGTCTCTCAACTGGTCAAAAGCATTCTGGCAGTCCCCTGTCCACTCGAACTGTTGACCTTTATTCGTCAAGCGATGAAGCGGACTAGCCAGGGTGGCGAAGCTCAAGACAAAGCGTCTGTAGTACGACACTAGTCCCAAGAAGCTCCGCAGCTCACCCACATTGCTAGGCGTCGGCCATTCCCGCACAGAAGCCACCTTAGCTGGGTCAGTGGCTACACCCTGCTCGCTAACGACGTGCCCCAGGAAAGCTGTCTCCCTCCGGAGCAGCTGACACTTTTTAGGATTGAGCCGTAGCCCAGCCCGGCCAATCTCCGTAAGCACGTCAGTTAGGTGAGCGAGGGCTTGCTCGAAGTCGCTGGCGTGTACTAGGAGGTCGTCCAGGTACACGACACAGGAACTCCGCGGGACGGACGACAGCACCCGCTCCATCAGTCGCTCAAAAGTGGCAGGGGCGTTACAGAGCCCGAACGGCATGACCCGGAACTGCCACAACCCTTGCCCTATCGTGAAGGCTGATTTTGCCCTCGCTTCCGGGGACAGCCTCACCTGCCAATAGCCACTGCGGAGGTCCAGCGAGCTAAACCAACTGGACCCCGCGATATGGTCTAAGGCCTCGTCAATACGGGGAAGTGGATAGGCGTCTTTCTTGGTGATCTGATTAAGACGCCTATAATCTACACAAAAACGCCACTCCCCGTCCTTCTTTTTTACCAGGACAGCAGGGGCCGCCCATGGGCTTTCAGAGGGCTCGATAATGCCCGCAGCTGCCATCTCCCTTATCTTGTCCTCCGCCACCTGTCGCTTGGCTAGAGACAGCCGGTGCGGACGTAGCCGAATGGGCACAGCCGAGCCAGTATCAATCTGGTGTTGAACCAGCTCGGTCTGTGTGCATTCTTCGTCCCGCACAGCGAATAGGTGAGTGTAACGGACAAGCAGGGCTTTAAGCTGCTGGCTCTGCTGCGGTGTGAGCCCTTTGCTGCTGCGCGTCCATAATGCTAGGACGGCTTGCAGCACCCCCGCAGAGGGCTGGGTAGCTGAGGCTAGCCCGCCCGTCTGCGGTGGCACTGTAACCTGAGGTGGTACCACGGTAACGAGCGGCGAATCAGCGGTGGCCATTTCAAGCACAGAACTGGGGCGACAGTGTTTGGGGGGCACCCCAGGGCATTCAGTTCGGCGGGCTGCTTGTAATTCACATTTTGATCGGAGGCCCAGCGTTTCAGTACCAATAGTTATCGTCTCGGCTATCACATTTATGCTAGTTCCCCACAACGCTAACAAGTCTAAACCGATAATGCATGCATCTTTTATATCTGCTAACCAAAACTCGTGTTTCACTCGCTGGGCTCCTGCACACACTTGTAATTGTTTACTACCACGCATGCCCATCTTCTGCCCAGTGACGGAGGTTAGCTGGGTAGAGGTAGGGGTCCATGCACCTGAAAGCAGCCCGCTGGTACCCCGAAGTACCCCCGGCCTTACCAGGGAAATAGTGGCTCCGGTGTCGACCAGCGCCCAGCAGGCTTGTCCGTCCAAACTGCAAGGCAAGTACAGCCCGGTCTTCGTCCCCAGTCTGCCAATACGGGGCTCGGCCTCGTGGGCCTGTTCCTCTGCTCTTAAAAGAACATCAAACGGAACTTTTGCTCTTGGAATTTTTGCTTTCGCTAGGATGGGCAGCCTGGACGCGTGAGTGCTGGTCTGGGCCCGGGTCTGGTTGAGGAGGAGTGTAGCATGGGGCGGCGGTCTCCTCATTGGGCCGTCCCGTCGTCGTTTCCCGTCGGCTGTGGAGCTCTCGCTTTTGGCGCAGGGGCAGTACAATCGCGGGCGAAATGCCCCGGTTCGTTGCACCGGAAGCAGCGTCGCTCCCGTTCCGGTCGCTGCCGCGGTCGGTTTTGGTTCCGTTGAACCCATCTCACCTCCTCGCCGTCTTCGCAGTCGGCAGCTCGGACCCGGGGCTTGTTAGCCGGGGTCCCGTTTGGCGTGGTGCCCAAGATGAGCTCCAGTCGCTCGGCCTCGCGAAGCGCTGCGTCCAGGGACTCCGGTTTGGCAATGCGGACCTGTTGTTGTAGGCGCTCCGGAGTGAGGGCCTGTGTGAAGGTCTGGCAGGCTAGCTCCTGCTGGCCTGCGTTATCGAGTTGAGGGTAGCCGCGGCGGGCTAACAGCCTGATGTCGGCGGCGAGGACGCTGAGGCTCTCTGCTCCGGTCCGCCGTCGCTTGGCGAGCTTCTCCCGGCTCACCTCTAGGAATTGCCGCTGTCCGAACCGACGTTCCAGCGCTGTCATCAGTGCCGGTAGCGTCAGTGGTTCGGCGCTGTCCAGGTCTAGCAGCACCTGGCAGGCCTCGCCCTCCAGGGCTAACGCTAAGTGGGTGGCCGTCTGGCTCTCGTCCCAGCCATTGTAGCTAGCCGCGAATCGTACCTGGCTTTGGTACGACTCTAGCTCACCCTTTCCCGTGTAACGGGGTAGCTTGATCACCGCCTTTATCGGTGTAGTCGGTCGCCGCGCCGGCGCCGCTGTCTGGCTCGGCCTGGAAGCAGGGGCGACCTCGTTGGCTTCCGGCCGACCTACTTGCGCTTCATTTCCGGCCGCGGGGTCAGCCACCAGCGCGGGCACCTCCGCCTGGTCTGTAATCGGCCCCTCTCGCTCCGGTCTTGTTGCGCTGGCTCCTTCGGGTTTTCCTCCGGGTCTATTCGTGGGCCGCTTCGCAGACGCTCCTGCGATAACGTCCATCTGCTTGGTCACCTGACGCTCTAGGTCGCGGATCTGTTCCCAGATCGTCCCGCTTCTGACATCATTGTGGCGAGCCATGGAGTCGGAGTCAGGTATTCTTGTTGCAAATAGTTTATTGAGTAAGAGCACAATCTCTTAGTTCCTTCTTCTCCAGTTAACAGTTAGAATAGACATCGCTTGCTGGATCGTAGCCAGCTTTATAGCCCCTCTATGCAAATAAACCTGCTTAACAAAGGCGGCCCTTGATAGGTGCCCTGCAGCTCACCCCAACCAATCACACGTAATTCACTCTGTCATACGTCAATCAACAAACGGTCTCTAGCGCGGACCTGGTTGAACACCTGCTGGTCATTCAGAGGTCAACTGCCACTTGCTACTGCACACGTCATTACATTTGAACACAACAGTTGACATGCACAACGATCCCCGTTACTCGCAATCGCCCCGGATCGCCACAATATCTTATTCATTTTATCTTATTATCTTATTCATTTGGGAAATATGGTGAAGTGACATGTGTTTTGCTATCGAAGTGTGAGATGTATGTTCTTACATACATGGTTGCTTACATATATGTGTTCTTACATACATGCTTGCTTACATATATGTGTTCTTACATACATGCTTGTTTTAAAGTCCTATTTCCCCGGCTTCTGCTCCCTTTAGCTTTTTGTCCCTCTGAAAGTGTCAAATGAAAATTTCTAATGATTAAGAGGCTATATTGTTCATTAATAAACCTACCCTGTCACACCTTTATGTTTCTGACAGTGTGACATCTATTACGGTTATACATAGTCACACCTTTACCTGGTCCAAGGTACCTGAAAAGGCTCCACAAGGCCTAGTTTTGGCCTAGTTTGTCTGTAACGTCTGTTACAGCCTCTAAATGACTTCTACTATGGCATTTGTTTCTTTATTGTCTTTGGTATTTCAAAGAGAATTAAAAAGAGAACCGTAGCTGGATCTACATCTCCCATTCACGTTGAAACTAGGCCCTGTGGAGCCTTTTTGACGGACTAATCAAATCTGCAAAGAGCTGTCTTTGATGGATCAAGGCACATTTTTCGGAGTGAATGAGTGAATAACAATAATTTCTCATGTGAAATATCTCTTTAACAATTGAATGTGACCAGCGTGGGATCTTGAAGGTGATTCAAATTATAACCCAGGTGGGTGGTTACCTTGTATGTAGAGCCCTTCATCAGAGCCAGCTGTCACCTGTACAGCTCTCAGGCCTTCTACATCACATTTAGAGTTGACAGGTACCTTGGACCAGGTATAGGTGTAAATGTGAATAAGGTGCAAGATCAGAAATATACGATTCAAATATTCTTAACTGAACATTATAATGCTAATGTCACTACTAAAGCAATGGAGTTCTAGAACACTCACTTAGAATTTAGAAAAAAACATTTAAAAAAATCTCCTCTTCAAAGGGTTAAAAGGTGCCACACTGTCAGCAGTGTAAAGGTGTGACAGTTTTGGTCACAGGCTGTGAATCTGACTCTCTTTGTGCTGAACTTGGCAAACGACCATCGCCATTGATTTCTTTAAAATGATACGTTCCTAAAAGTGTAAGCTGATCGTCGCACACATCCTGGCGCACAGTAGTTCTAGAAGTAAATTTGACTCTCAGATGTTTAAAAAGAGCTTCTGAGATCATATAAGTACCACCCTCCATTTTCTTTGTGCATTTATGACCACCTGATGATAAAGTTAAAGGGGCTGACATCCATCTCCAGAATATCAGACGCCATCGCAATAATGTGTTATCGCCCTGACAGAGGTGCTCCAGTCTGGCAGTGACTGCGCTATAACTGTGCTCACAATCAACAATAAAGTCAACGGAGGATGTGGTCTCCCGGAATTGAATATCAAAGCCTTGTGCCCTGATGTGAGAAAAAGCCATAGCAACGCTTTCACCTAGTCGCCGCAAGATAAAAAAACCAAACCCATCAACGTCAACAAAGAGGAGCAGCGATAACGCTGCTCATTTACGGAGGCCATAACATCATCCCAGGCAAAAATATATCGAGAGAAACTCTTTGTAGCAGTACAGCGACAGGTCTGTAACAAAAACATTCGGTCTAAAATCCCTAAGGTAAAGGTTTATTTGTGATTTCTTAATACAAATGTGGCACATACACACACACACACACACGCTTTGCAGGGTTTTGATTTAGAAAATAATGATATCCCGGTCCTTAGAACACTGACATTAAATTAATAAATTTCATAACCCCAAAAGATTGGGGGTGGCAGACAGTATATGACAACTGTTAGGAACCTAGGCTTATAACGTAAGAGGTTGCGGGCTCAATTCTCAGGTGGGGCACTGCCGTTGTACCCTTGAGCAGTGGTACTTAACCCGAATTGCTTCAGTAAATATCCAACTCCATTAACATGGGTTGTAAGTTAAAGTCGCTGTGGAGAATTCTGACGTTAAACAAGTTATGGCTTTTCATTTGTGCCTCTTCAAAAGCATATGTTTCCTCCCGTTACAGGAAGATGAATGCACTGTGAAGCCAGCGTGAAACTGCCGTACAGGAAATTGGTCTGTACCCTGACGTTTCACAGCTTAAACTCCAGATTATACACCGCTGTTGTACCCTTGAGTAACGTGTTTGTCCTGAGTTGTTTCAGCACATATTCAGCTGAGGAACAAAGAAATAATGCATAAAAATGTATGTTCTGGGTATTAGTGTCCGCTAAGCAAATACTTAAAATGTCAATAAAACGCCATATATTTATAGGCGTTACGGTTTAAACTGGCTGTGCTACAACTAAAGCCTGTAAAAATGAGCCAATATTTTAAAAGCTTTTGTTCAAAAACGACTCCTCACTGCTCCTGAATATAATTGAGGGGTAGGTTTCACCCGTAAAAAGAGCAAGGAGGCCAATCCTCTTGGGTACCACCATCAAATTGAACAAAGACGGGAAGAAGCAAAGCGCTGTGCAGGTATTATCATATGATAGAGCCTGACTGAGGGCCGCACATTTAAAAGCAATTGGCTAAATTCAACATGTCTCCCAGGTCCCCAAGGAAACCACAATTATCTTGCGGAACTATAAAGTAAAAAAAAAAAGAAGAAAAAGTCATTTTTACTTAGAGCCTATTATAATGACCGTCTAATCTTCTCCGAGAAATCTATTCCAGTTGCAACCATAAGGACCGTAAATGAGGCATGACAGCGTAACCTTTCGCTTCACGAGTAAAATTATCTTGCATTCCCAATATTAAGTCAATCAAAAGATGCCATTATAACACTAATGCATTAAGTTCTGCGGCTTAAAATAAAACCACTTAAAATCATTAAATGCCTTACTAACCCCTGGATTCAATCAACCTGTCTTTATACCTGCAATTAAATGCAAGTTCTCTTTCTTCTTCTTGACACACCCAGTTCAGCAATCACTAAAATTACTGAAACAAATTCTTTTTACACTGAAATATGAACAGCATGTGCAATTACTTGCAAATAAGAGTTGTTGAAAAATGTTCAGCTAACAATAAAACTGATCACTGTTATTATAAGATTTTAGGTTGCATAATTACAAGATGTATACAGTATTTGATAATAGGTCAGTAATCTACTACACCATCAAACATGTTTCAATCAAACTACATGCTTGGTACAGGGTTTTATAATAAATCACACAATCACTTTGCTCATTAAAAAGATTAATTAGCATGTGAAAATTATCATAATTGTATAATCTCTCTATCTTTATGGACTGTTTATATTTAATATATGTGCTGCAATCACAAACAATTATTTCAGGACAAGCACATACGCACACGCACACACACACGCGCACACACAATTAACTGCCTTTGGCTCTGAACGATAACATAGATTTTTACAGTGTCTAGGACCAGAATGGCAGCCAACCTGGACTGGGGAAGTCCACTGAGCTCTAATTAAGACTTACTTGCATGTAAACACTGCTAATATATAAGAGATCTGTTCCAAGGTTAACAGACATGGCCTTCTGAAGAGCTCGTGCTTGCTAAGGGGGGATTTTTTTATACTATCACTGTTTGTTTCCAGTCCTGTAGCAAACAGAGGAGGTTGCATACACATCCACAGTAAAATATCCTGTGATAAATCTGGCAAGAGTCTGGCATCTCATCCCCCTTGGACTCATTTAAAGTCTGTTAGAGTTAAATGAACACTGAGCATTTTACCGTGTGTGTGCATGTACAGTCTATGAATTAAAGGTTTCACTGTAGGTTAGTGAGGGAAAGGATCAGTAATATACCATTTCACCAGGTCAATTTGCCACACTTTAAAGCTAACTAATGAGGATGCATCACAATTTTAATGCTAAAAGACACTTTGTGTACCATTCTGGATCAAATAAAACTAATATGATCCTGCTCGGTTGCCTAGGGACAGCTGAATATCAAACGCTGTATATAAATTTGGACATAAAAAAGCAGAGTATATCCCAAAAAAAGACACCATGCAGGATAAATATCAGCTCATTAGCAGATGTTATTTCCGGGTTCTTGACACAATGTTACGTATGCTCTGTGAGGTGATTCACACCAAATGAAAAAGTAACATCATCGACAACTAAAATAATACCATGTGTAATATTTGACATTTCACACTGCAGTTTTCTACATGTCTCCCGTGTAATTTCAGCAGCAATTATTCACCGTGAGATTTATTGCACACAAATACACAAGAGGCAACGGGTCGGGCGGAGAGGTTGCGGGGGGGGGTGAGAACAAAGGTTTTTCTTTCTTTTCTCCTGATCCATGTAGGTTAGATCACAAGCGTATTATTTGTGAACGTTGAGGGGGGGAAAAAAGCCATGTCAGTTTTTCTATTTTAAAAGCCTCCAGGGAGAGGACTGTGCCTACCGCTGACTGGCAGCCGGCTCCACCCCTCCCACAGCTATAACAATCTCAGCCAATCAGGTGCAGTTCCCGAGGGTGTTGACCGGCCCCTTTGATCTACGCCACAGTACTACACAAAAGTCAGTAGCACCAAACATAGATTTGTAAAAAGATACCAGACATTTTTTACTTAATTTTTTTTGAACGTGAGGACCGAATCTGTGGATCTATACAAACAGACACTTAATAACACAGACTATAAGGGAAACTTTTTACATTGCATTACTTTACTGAATTTAGCAGATAGCCTTTCACAGAGTGATTTACAATAACATTACCTTTTCACATACAATGTATTTACACAGCTGGAAGTTTACTTAAGTAATTGAGGCTACACACCTTGCCCGAGAAGACAATGGCAGGAATCGAACCCGCAACCATTGAGGCACAAGCCCAGTTCCCTAACCGCTGTTCAACACAGCTGTCCAGTACTACCACCTTATATAAGCCCCTACCCGGCAGAATAATGGGGGTCAATAACATCCATTTTGTCTCAGTATGTTTACTGAATGTCGATTCAGACTTTGGATTATTTGAAGTAATTTGCTTTATAACAACTGTGTGCTAGTCATTATTACAATTTCATTTTCACACCACTAGCAGTCCATATACTATTTTTTACTATGATGCTCAGACAAAAACAGATCCAGACAAATACATAAACTCATACAGACTGGCTCGCTAACTACATAACCCTATCAATAGCTCAGGTGATTTGTTTATATGTACACCTGACTGGCCACATAAGTCTTTGGATAAGGACAGTTGGACCATTCAATGAGAGGCACATGTTTACTTCAGGAAGAACAACAGCTCTTCCCTTCTCTATCACATGAATTACATGTATATCAGACCACACATCATTGACTGTAGCTCTTATATACAATCTGCAATCGCCTAAACTTTTCATATTTCAAACAGTAGTTTGCAGTAGAAACTGTGAGCTGGACTTATGAGATTGATGGGCATGTTAATGTGTGTTGACTAACATTAGTTTGGGTTGATAAGTTTCACTCCTTGTATGTTATCCCCCCCCCATGTTATTGCCTGGATATATTTTCGTTGAGTTTTACAAAAAATAAAATAAAAAGAAATAAAATAAAATAAAAAACTAATTTTATTCTTTCATCCATTCTTTTTATCCCCCAAAATCATTATATTACCCACCAGGGGAGATAATTATTACAGGAGGTTTTGTTTTAAAAACTATTTGCGAAAATTCCAATTGCTAATGGAATTGCTATTGGCTTTCTGTAGACATCAATCATCAGCTTCATTGGTTTACAGACATTACAGTGACTGAATGCTTTGATCAAATAGAACAGACAAGATTAGAAAAAGACTAGTCTGTAGGTTTCTGCATTAGGCTATAGCAAAATAATGGTCTCTTGTGTATTATAACCAATTCCTGATCATATCTGTCATATAGCTTTGGACTATTGCTCGCAAATCACTCCACTGTGACTTTGTACTTCAACGACACAATTCATTACAGACAACACGACCGGCAATGATGCACACTAAATTAGCTTTATAACTTCGCACGGTTAGTTCTCTAACTGTCGTAAAAAATAAGGACTAAACGTATTTGCTCGGAAATGTATCAAACAGACAAATCATTCTCGCCTATAATACATTTTCATGAGAAACTATCTCTGCTCATGCCGTTAACTGCAGTGCTATCGGATATCCAAGCCTCATTTATGTGAACAATTTTGAGCAACGGCGCGTGTCTTTTAATGTATCCACACGAAAACACGACATACTGGAAGCACGACCTGAAACGGGGACGGTATTAAGCCAATTACAAAAACATAAATAAATAAACAAAAACAGCATTTTAAAAAAGCTACGTACGTCTCGAAATTTATCCCAGCGTCCCGTGAGCCATTTATCATCCAGAAAATTTCCGCCGTCCGCTCTAGCTGCTGCCGGGAGAACCTGACAGCAGGCGACTGCACACACACTCAACAAAGCTGCGTTCAGCATCTGCAAGAGAGGAGAGACAAAAAGGCATGTCAGAGACTCTAACATCCGTATAACCCCGTAGCCTACCTTTCATGGTACAATTACAGAAAGAACACGGAATTGCGCGGAACGGCAGGGGTAAACTACGGGCCTATGCATTCGATGTAATGAGGGCAACCGTCACCTTCCGAGTGATCTCAGCGCTGTTGCATGAAGATGACAGTTCTGTCTGCCTTTCCGCTGGTCTCTCAGCTGCGTGTGACGGCACTGCACTTTAGTTTCGCTGCCTGGCTCACAGGCAGTCCTTCGTTCTCCGCACTGAGCGCAATCTCGCGGAGGCGGGCACGCGCGAAACAACCCCTACGCTTTCCCCCGTGCACAAGCGAGAGAGAGAGAGTCACACTGCCCCCCTTATCGACCGACTGCACGTTTCGACTCTATCGGGCCAATTTGGACCACATTTCCGATTTAAATCACGGATTTGTAAGTTACATTTAAGTAAGAAAATGGCTTTACGGGTTTAGGGTAAGGGTAACCCATTAAAAAGACATCCTGCGCGATTTCCGTACCGACTCACTTATGTGTGACGATTTCAGCTGTTGTCATTTTACAGAGAATTATTTAGCCTATTTATTCAATAATTAATTGATCTGTGTTTTTAAACGCGTATTGAGATATGGACTAATTGTCGGCCTATTTCCCTTAAAGATTTACTCAGATTAGTGGCTTTGCATTTAAAACATGGATTTTCTACCCCGCAACATTTGAAACAACAGTAGCCTTCATGCGTTTATTTTTGAGTGAATTTTAAATTCCATCTGCGCTTCCAGCGGTCCACAAATTACTTCAGTATGGAGACTCAATTATTTGCAGATCACGTGGTTTTCAAAACACACTTTCGTGAGCAGGTCCGCATATGGTTGAAGTTTCATTCGATGTTTCAAATCCGTATAGGCCTTGCCTTGTAGCTATATAATGTAACTTCATGTGGGACAAAGAAAAATAAAAACTGGTAGATCTATAGGCTACAGTAGGCTATGTTACATTACATTAACTCAGACGCTCTTGCAAGGCGACTTGGAATGTGAAAGAACATCCACACAAGTTGCATGGGCGAAAGCTATATACCAGCATAACAGCAATCTTATATCAAAGAACTGTGTGTGTGCATAATATGCACGATGTAAACACTTGGTTTATTTTTGTATCGATAGACCTTTAATGTGATAGCATCGCCTTATAAATGGCCTACTGGTTGAACTAGAACCCATAGGCCTACATTGGTGGTGAGAAACATTACCTTTTTTATTTTTTATATCATACTAGGGGAAATTATTATAGACTGCCATTTCCCCTGTTACATAGCAGGCCATGGGGATGCCATTATTTAAGTGCAAAATCTTTATCTCAAAGTATATGTTGTGTAGATATACTGATATTGAGTATTTTCAAAATCTCCAAAGGACTTAAGGAATCAAAGGGACTCCGGCACCCCCCGGTGTTTGACAAATACAACAATAAGTAGGCCTATGGCCTGCCACAAATACAACAATAAGTAGGCCTACGGTAGCCTGCCACAAATACAACAATAAGTAGGCCCAAGGCCTGCCACAAATACAACAATAAGTAGGCCCAAGGCCTGCCACAAATACAACAATAAGTAGGCCCATGGCCTGCCAAAAATACAATAAGTAGGCCTACGGCCTGCCACAAAGTTACCATATTAAGTTTGAACGACACCAACAAGATTACAGGATTCATTAGCTAGACATTTCTGAAACATATGCTATATCGCAAACGTAAACATAAACAGCGGCAAGTGAAATAAATAAAGTGATAACGTAATCAAGTAACCTAAACTGCACTCGTCATACACACAGATCAGTCGGCCCTGATGTATGTTGACTAAAATAAAAGGGTTAGTCTCAGTTTGGTGTATTGTTTTGCACATTGGCATGCATATTTATTTGTGTATTTTTTCATTTTACATTTTACAAAAAAGTACAGTACAATAATATTTTGTGAAGTGGAGATGAGGACCTTATATATCATGACTGAACTAATTATTTGACGTGCAGTGTTTACATTAGTAAGCGACAGCATATAGCCTACCAGCAATTAAACGCTGTGTATTGGATGGGATGGGATCTGCTTAAAGACTGATTATCCTCCCTGCATGGATTCTCATTCGTTTTATTGATTAATTGATTGATCGGTCAATTGACTGAGTAGATTCTGATGAGGTGGGTCAAATCCTCCCTAAAGCCAGAGTGAACACATAGAACCTGCGTCTTGTTTCCAACCGGAATCCTGATGTTTTATGAGGGTAACAGTCCACTCACCCATGGTATGAGTAAGGTCTAAGGTTATAATCCAGCAGGCCTATAAACTTCATCACGGGGTTAAGCGACAAGTATGTTTTTGTTTGTAGTCTGCTTTGTTTTGCACGCATTTCTCCGGAGGCCTAACCCCCTGAGATACCCCTGTAAATACAATGTGCGTGCAGCTCTGCTGATATCCCAGAATGCACAGTTCCTGTGGCTGCCAGACGACAAAGCAAAACAAAAACAAACAATAAGAGCTAGGGTAGGATGACTTTCAGGGCAGGAGTTAAGTTTTGCTTGAGCTTTTTGAACAAAATGCGGCTCTTTGTTCCGTTAAACTTTGTCCCCGAAGCTAAATTAAATAAAGTCACATTTTAAATAGGTCATATAATTGTTGAAGTTAGCAGTGCATTGGTCTGCAGATATCAGTGGAGGCTGACCTTGAACCCACAGGATGAAGAGCATTAATCATTCTAGAAGCTTTAGAAACATAAAAGGTGTGGCGACAACGATATATGAAAGGTGCACATTAACATTCTTCAGCACACATCATCGACTTCAAAAGCGCAGTTAAAAATGGAAAGGAAAAGAGTGGGCGGGCAGTTCTATTTACGCATACGCAAAGCATATTGAAGCGTGGCTCTTCTCATAATCATGGTGTTAAGAAACAGGAACGTTTTCCTGCTTGTTCATTTTCCCTGTGTGCAGAAGAATTTGTCCTTGCCAACAGAAACTAGAAAGTTCATAGAAGGCTCCCTGTTTTGCCCGTGTGTACACTGAAGAGTGTATCGGTTTCCCCTTTAAGGAAATGGTGCGATCTGGAAATCAGTCCCAACAACAAAGAGCATTGTTTAGCCCTGAAAAACAGCAGGCAAAGCCAGATAAATTTTATCCCCAGAGATTTCAGCAGGGAGCTTAGCAGACCAACAACATTAACCGACCCCTAACTTTTCCAGTGTTTCAACTCCTAATTGTTTGTTAAGAATCCCCCAACCCCACACACCCACCTACCCCTCCACCCCCAAGTCCCGTAAATAGAAACTTGATTGTTCTGTCAAAAAAAATTCTGCCCTGTTGTGCTTTCATATGTTTTTTTTTTTGCCTTGGATTTGAGTGCGAATGCTAAATTATACAGCCACTATTTTCAGAGAGTCTGTTTGTCAAGCCCTCGTTCAGACTGCATCTGAGCATTTGATCCCTATCTGAGATATATATAGATATATAAAGAATATACCCCAGGTTGCCACATATGCTAATTGGTTACTGTTCAGACAGGCTAGGTCTCAGTCTTCCCTACTTGCGGCCAGGGGCACTTTGAGGGATCTCAGAAACAAAACTTGGGATGTCCGATGTCCTTTTCCAGCGTTTTATTGTCCGTCAGTCAGGTGCTGGCAGCGTCCCAAGATGTCAATCGCATCCAAGCGACCTTGTTAACGCCGCGCGGCTTAATCGTGAGGCGCCCACGCACGTCCCACATCTGCAGTGATGGAGACGACCCCTCAGCTCTAAAGTCAAAATCACATTAGGGTCTTTAGAAATGACCTTTACGGCATCAACTGTCAGAGCCTGATTGGTAAGGTGGTGCTTTGTCTTTTACTTTGTAAGGCCACACAATCGTAGTCCGCGGATTTCAAACAGCAGGCCTAAAAAACACGAAGCAAAATTAAAAAACATTTTAAAAAAATGTTTTGTAGTCACATTTAAATTTAAATGTTCTACAGCCAACTTGTTAAAACAGTGGCATTTGTAAAAGTATTACATTATGAGCAATTGCATTTCATATAGCTTTGAAAACACATTTAAAATAAAAGAAAACTTTGGACTCCTCTTGTGAAGACAACAGAGAGATAAGGGCTTTCCTTAAAGAAGCAGACATACAGTAAAAGGTTGTGTTAAATCACCCCTGACATGGTACATTTTACTCTGATAGAGTATATTTTATCTGGGTTAAAAATCTGTTCGAGTAAAATCAACACTTTAAAACAACACTTTACTGCCCATTAGGTCAAAATCATGGGGGTGTCATGGTTTTCCGGCCCGCATTCTCTCTTTGCGGGCGTTGCCGCTCTGGGCCGCTAGATGGCGCTCCGACTATGTCTCTCCGCCTGTTATTTAAGCCCCGCACTTCCGTTATTCGGGGCTTTTGTGTCAATCTTCCCACTACCACAAAGCCAGGTACTCGGTGTAGGTCTTCGGAAGACTGCATTGCTCTCGCCTTTGATAGTAACGCAGGGACTTCCATTTAAGCTAAGTGTAGGATTAGATCTTTAGGATCCTTTCTTCTTTTTTTCCGCTCTTTTATGAATCTTTCCTTTTTTGCCTACCTGTCCTCTTTGAGGAGTATTTTTGTTTACCCTTCTGTTGTTTCTCCTCTTCGTTTAGCCCATTCATTATTTATTGAGCTGGAGGATTTCGTTGTTTCCCTTGAGTCTGCGCGCTTTTCGCCCACTTTTCTGGGTCGCTATACGTTTTGCTTCGTTCCCTTTTGCCTCTTTATTTTAAGCTCTTTCGTAGTACATAGAGCTAGAGGTAATTCTTTTTCTTTCCTTTACTACAGCTCGAATCTGCAAGCTTTTCGCCCACTTTTCTGGGTCGTTATTCTTTGGCTCTTAGCCGGGAGTTTTTTTATTCCCGTTTCTTTTTTTTCTTCTGCTCTGTTCACGGACATCCCTTCCCCTATTCTATCCCCTATCCTAGTCTGTGGGTGCTTTGTGATCCCCTCACGATCGCGTCTGGTCCTCCGCCCCATCCACCTTACAGGGGGAAGTTTGTTTCCGTGTGCCTATACGTATTCTAGCTACAGGAGCCACTGAGAAATTGTTAAAAGGGGAGTATTCCTAAAAATAATTGTATAGAAGTAGCCTAAATCACAGAGCTTTGGATAATCTGTTGAGTGAGGAGAATTACATAGCAACAGTGAACATGGTTAGTATATACTCCTGGAGCAGCTTCAAGAAGTTGAGCCTGAAACTGTATTAGCTGCAGACAGTTGATCTGTTCATGGCAGAGAATTCCTGTCTTTTGTTTACCAAGGCCACGATGTTTACAGTGGGTGTTTGTCGGAATAAAAAAGTAGGGCGAAAAAGGACAACAGATACACGCATCGCGAGTCCGCTGGCACCCACGGGGATGTTACATTATTTAGGCTACTCCTCGTCATTAAAAATGCAAAGCAGCCGGTTCGGCGACGTATGCATACATAATATCACCAAGACGTTTCTCTCGGAGCTCCGGCGGAGAGCGGCACGTTAATGCTCCGCTCGTGGCTGCAATGCAGGTTCCCCCAAGTTTTCGGCAAAATACGCATGACTAAAAAGATTACCTGCGCGTGCTTTGTCAGGGTCGCGCTGTTAAATGTTTCATGCGCCTTGCTGTTACAGTAAACTGGCTGTTTAAAAAAACATTACCATCTGGGGGAAAAAAATATATGCATTTCTTATACTGATGTGAAATTATGGTCAGGATGTGTCTATTCTCATTGACGCATGTCATTGTATTGATGGTTGCAAATTATGAAGGGAGCTTGCTGTTAGTTCATTTACACTTTAACATATCTTTTGTGAGTAACATACTGTTAATAAATACCATTAAAATTAACTAGCCTACTTATTTTGGAAATGTTTAATGCAGATTTAGTGATGCTTGGACAAGTATCGTACATGACCATATCTGCTTCACATAAAGGTGCTGAGAAATATTTTTCAAGAAAATGTTTGTATTCTTTATAAATATCTGTGGCAATCGAACAAAGTTGTCTTCATTTTCCAAACCATATACAAATCTGTTTGGAATCTTCATTCGTTTACTTTGGATATGTCATATAGTTCCATTGCTTTAAATAAATCTGTATTTAAGTTTAAAAAACAAGTCTTAAAATCTCAGAACAAATGGATTAATTCATCAAACTCAGCTTAGGGACGTTCTTTTATTCATTCAAATTAATTTTTTTCGTGTGGAGAACTAAGCTGAAAACAGCTCTCGCCTTCGATAATCTGTCATTCAAAGGCAAATAATTCAATATCCGCTCAAGTGTTACTGCCCAATAAATATATAAATAAAATATGGAAATACAGTCTCAGCTGCATTCCGGACACACAACACCTGCGTCCCAGGCCGCCTGCAGGCCTTAGACCCTGAAGGGCGACGGGCCCGACTTGCACAGGAACCAAAAAAGATGGAATAGTTACATTTTCCATGACCAGTTATTTCGTTTTCAAAAAACTGCAATGCTTCCTGCACATAAAAAATGGAAATGAGAAACATATGGATTTGTTTATGGGGGGGGTACTCTGTTTTCCGGCTAAGAATTCACATCAACAACACATAAATAGATAAATCATATAAACTGTCATTGCATACATTTTGTTGCTTATTATTTAAGTCAGCTAACAATTGTTGGCTTTCAGAACATTCCTTGAATGAGAGGAAAACATTCTCAGCATTCCTTGGATTTAAGAAACAACCTTAGAATGTGTTCACAAAAGCTAGCAAAATAGTTTGAATTGTGGATGGCCATTCATTAAAATTTTACTAGGAATGTTAGAAATGCTAAACAAATTTGCCATTCCAACGCTTTCATTCGGAAAATACATTTAAGTGTATATGACAAAAATCCTCCAGAATGTTTTTGCACGACTAAATGATGACCATCAGAGAATGTTATCAGTAAAAGGCATGTTATATACAACAAGCCTCTTTGACAGGACTTGTTTTGCAACAATAAATATGTTCCAACGTTCCTTGCGTAGTACAGTAGGATAACACACAGAATATGCACTCAGGTACATATCCTACACATACAGTGCAATGATAACTTTATCCCTTTGAAGAGTAGGTTTTTTTGGAATGTTTCTAGAACTCCATTGCTTTCAATTACCTGTAGTGGCCAGTAGTTGTTACATTAGCATTAGAATGCTCAGTTAAGCACTACACATCACAAATCTAAATTTGTGATGTGTAAAACCATCTAAAACTATCAGCCAGGAGGTTACTCCAATCAGGACGCCAGAAATGATTTACATCACAATAGCCGTATCCTCAGAACGTAAATTTGGAGGAGCCAGAGCCAGCTCTGTGGCCGATGGCAAATCTAAGCGTGCAGTGGGATCATCATGGGCATGGAAAATTCCGGCGTTTTGGAAAATAAAGAAATTCCCCGCCGCAGTTAAATATTCCCAACTGACTGCGTGTCACGTGTACCGTTTTGACCATGCGCTATGTGGTTCTTCCTGACCTCTGCCACTGCGTGTCACAGGCACCCTTTTGACCATGCGCTATGTGGTTGTTCTCTGACCTCTGCCATGTACTGAAGAAACCGCATTTTGGGAGCATTGAATCTCTGCGTGGGTTATTTCTATGATTTACTATTCGACTGCCGCCAGAGCAGACGTGTAAATGTGGGCATTATGTTTAGTTATTTTTTTTGCTACCTCTGGACCTAAAGGCTTCATTCACACTCCTGAGCCAACAGGGGACAGTGGGGGAAGGGCTGGAGTCGCATTGTGACTTCAGTCTAAGTTTCTTTCAGCCGAATCGGAAAGTTTCCATTTTTTCAGCCATTAAAATAGCCAAGAAAGTCAGGTTTTTTGAAGAATTTTCACAACAGCTGGAGTGTAGGTGTGAATTATAACGGACAGGGAACTTGACTTGTGAGGTTGTGGGGCACTGGGAGACTATTGGTGACGACAGAAAGAGAATCTCACAAGCCCCATGGTGTTGGTTCTACACTAACAGTAGTTATTTAGTGAGTGAGTGAGTGAGTGAGTGAGTGTGTGAGTGAATGAATCAATGAGTGAGTGAGTGAATGAGTGAGTGAGTGAGTGAGTGAGTGAGTGAGTGAGTGAGTGCACAAAGAACAAAGATATGCTTTCAGTGTAAAATGCTCACTGTAGGTTGATGATTTCACACTTTATATTTGACTGTGTGCTGAAGCCCAAAACCAACAAGTCCAAGAATCTGCAAGGAACTCGCAGTAGCAACACAAACGTAGTCAGAACTTTGGATGCAATCATTATTGGAAGAGTTTTATTGTTCGTACAGTTGTACCAGCGCATGTTTTATTCATCTCTGTGTCTTAGCCATCCAGCTATGTTGGCTATGCCTAGAACTGGCCCGGGTCCCCTTTATGTGATGTCTTGGGGTACATAGATTACCCTAGTAATTAGTAATTAGTACAAGTAATTGGTGGCGCCCACAAGCTGTAAGCACAGTATGCACACTGCATACCTCCTACTTTTAAATTTAGAAAATTCAACTGCCTGCAAATGTTAGGAAAAAAAGGCTGCAGACTAAGAATTTAAATCTATTTAATGCATCTGTGCTATAATTACCATTACGTGATTGTTGTTTTTTCCCAGGGATCAGAAAAAAGTAAAAGTCCTGCCATGTTTTTCTTCCTGTCAGCTGACATCACTTCCTCTTAGCTGAAGAATTGTGCTAATTAGCAAATCCAAGTGATGGGACACCTGTTCTCGACTGCCCATCAGTAACACTTTTACAACAGAGCTCAAGTGTGGAACTTCCTACCCAGGGAGCCAGACACGAGCCAGTGCTTTATGACTTTAACCATTCAGAAAGAGAGGCTGCTGATAGGTCAATAACTCTCAGCCCTTGTGATGTCACTCACGCTTAAAGCTTGCATCATTATAATGAGAGGCTGAACAGAGAAATGCATTCAATTTATAGCAAACTTTAATGCACCCCATCACCCCTGCATGCCCCGCCAAGCCTTCATTTATAGCCTTTTCGTACTGGAATTTTAAATACGCAAACTAAACAAGCCGCAGTGAAATATGATCCTAATGCGATTTGAAAGTGCGCCTCTGCTGCAGATTTTACCCTCTCAGGGACCTTCGTTTCTTCTTTTTGGTCTTGAGCTGTCTCTCTCTCTTTCACCCTGTTTCAGTTCTACTTCTTTTGGTGTTACATCTCAATCACTTGTGCAATTCACTTGGGAAAGGGGGTTGGGGGCTGTTTGAAATTTTTCTGTTTGAAATGTGTTCACAGCCAATCGAGCGCGGATGTGTGTGATCATTACAGGCCCCGGTTCGTCATCGGCAGGCCCGAGTGTGAAGATCCAAGGTCTTTGGTCGGTCAAAGAGAATAAGAGACTGAAACGAGGTCAGATGTCATGACCTTTGACCCTTCCATCATTGAGTCCACATACAATGCAGCCTGGAGGAAGCACATAAGGCACCTTTGATATTTCAGTAAGTCTGAAATTACATATGCTGAAATATTCACTGTTCCTGGCTGTCATTGTAAATAAGATTTAAATCTTAACTGATCTGCCTGGTAAGGTTAAATAACGGGCACACCAACGTAGAAAAACAGTTATACCACACCCAGTTATTGTACAGAATATATTTTACTAAAATTAATGAATGAAAATTAAAGACAGCAACAATAATAATCCAATTATTATTATTATTATTTTTACCAAAGGGGCACATCGGCCACTTGGGGCTAAAAGGGCAGGTACTCAGGCACCCAGAGGCCCCCTCTGCCCCCCTCTGCACGTGCCTGTGGCTGTGGGTGTTTCACACCTGAAACCTAAATCTGAATCAAAGTAATCCATGCTGTACATGCCCATTTCTGTCATAAAACATTAAAAAGCCTCACAGTGCATTTCACTGGTAGAATTTATTATTAATTTATCATTTCCACCCCAGAAGAATACTCAGAACCCCAGTTGGTGAAGAAGGTGGTACGCGGTGCATAGAGGCTGCTTTTCTGCTCGAGGGTTTTGCAAAGGATGTTACCGTGGGAACACCACACCGACACTTCAATTAAGAAGGCTTTGACGGTGTGGACAGTGATTGGTCCCTCGGGTGATTGCCGGAGCCTGAAGCGCAGCGGGCGGCGCGGAAGGACCTGGGAACAGCGGCTGATTGTGTTACCGTTTTAAACGGGCCTGCCGCGTCCCACCGGGATCCTGTGAGTTTTTGTCTGGTCTCTTACCTGTCAGGCCTGATTAAACGGGTCCGGCTGCTCTGTGTGCCGTTTCAAATTACGCCCGGCCTTCCTCTCTAACAAGCCACCTGCAGTCTCTCTGAATTAGCGGCGGCTCGTCGCGGCTCTTCTCCTCACAAACCTGTGCCTGGTGCCAGAGTTAGGAAGGACGAAACGACAATCAGCCATGTCTTTACAGCAACAATCAGCCATGTCTTTACAGCAACAATCAGCCATGTCTCTACAGCAACACTCAGCCATGTCTTTACAGCAACAATCAGCCATGTCTTTACAGCAACAATCAGCCATATCTTTACAGCAACAATCAGCCATATCTTTACAGCAACAATCAGCCATATTTTTACAGCAACGATCAGCCATGTCTTTACAGCAACAATCAGCCATGTCTACAGCAACAATCAGCCATGTCTCTACAGCAACAATCAGCCATGTCTTTACAGCAACAATCAGCCATGTCTTTACAGCAACAACCAGCCATATCTTTACAGCAACAACCAGCCATATCTTTACAGCAAAAACCAGCCATATCTTTACAGCAACAACCAGCCATATTTTTACAGCAATTTTTACAATAATCTCGAAAAGCTCCTCTACATACTCGGGGAGAAAACCGAATCTGTGGCATTGGCTGCAACTTATTTGGCCTCCTGTCACAAAATGATGTGTGTTAATGGCTATTGTTATTGTTACTGTCCTTATTCGTGTTTGTCGTTCGACAATTCATGTAGATTATCTGTAGATTTGGTTATTTATTAGTTATGTATTTATTACTTATATACATTGTTTTTTTCCCTTCATATTATTCTAGTGTATTAGTCCTATGGTATGTGTCATTGTTAATTGTTTTATTGTTAATTGCTTTGGCAATATTGTTTGTATACAATCATGCCAATAAAGCATTGTTGAATTTAATTGAAAGAGAGAGAGAGAGACAGCGAGAGAGAGAAAGAGAGAGACAGGGAAAGAGAGAATGAGAAAGAGAGAGACAGTGAGAGAGGGAGAGAGAGGGAGATTGAGAGAAATGGACCTTGTGCTTGAATCGCTGGCTTGCCTCCTGACTGGCTGAAAGGAGAGAGTAGGTGACTATAATTGGCAATGACATACGGTATGGAGGTCACATTCAGGGTGACGGAGCCTCTGACTATTTACAGTAAATAATCATCCGCCGTCCATGCTGATGGGGCGCTGCTGATGCGCCTTGCGGCTCTTTGTGGCAGATACAATGGCCTGTCAGTGGGGGGAAAAGCATGTCTTATTAGTCATCATTACACTTCACTTTCAGGTGTAGACTAGTAGAGAGACACAGAGTACAGACACACTTTTTTAACCATGACGGACAAGGTCAGTAATCTGTTCTAATAATCTGTTCTAATCTGTTTTGTAATACAAAATTGATGTATATACAGTATAAGCGTTGTGTGTGTGTGTGTGTGTGTGTGTGTCGGGACCATGCGGGATGTGTTTATTGCTCTATTCTTGTATGAGGTGGCTGATGTAATTTCTGTTAAGCTGATACAGTTTTTCACAATTGTTAACACACGTTTCTCAAAACCATAACGGCTTTCTCAAAACTGCACACACAAAATTGAAAACCTCACACACAAAATGCTAAACCTGACACTCCCTTTGCAAGATGACTCTTTGCCATCAAATCTCTTAACTGTTCACAAAATGGAACTCATGTTTTCATTTGGTACACACAGCCATATTTTCAAATGACACACACATACCATTCATTGAGTACACACAACTAAGCATTTGCTGCACACTACCAAGCATTTCCAGCACACTGAAGTGCAAAATTGAAAACACAATCATAGAAGTGGAACACACCATATGAATGACAATGACTCTGGAGAATGAGCCATTTCTCCTTTTGTAAAATGTCTCAGTGTAGGCCTACTCTTTTCATAGTCAAACATAAAACAGCACACAAATATGCAGCAAAAACAAGTTTTATTTTGGTACACACAGAGAACAGTACAGTACTGTAAACCGGCCTGCTCAACCCCCCCCCCCCCACTCCCCCTTCCCCTCCTCCTCCTCCTCCTCCTCCTTCTCCTTGTCCTTCTCCTCCTCCTCCTTGTCCTCCTCCTCTTCCTCCTCCTTGTCCTCCTCCTCTTCCTCCTCCTTGTCCTCCTCCTCCTCCTCCTCCTTGTCCTCCTCCTCCTCTTCCTCTCCCTCCTCCTTCTTGTCCTCCTCTTCCTCCTCCTCCTCTCAATCTTACCCCTCTCCTTCTCTGGTTGTCTCTCTCTTCAAAGTTCTCCATTGTTCACCAAACAAAACAGAGGCTCAAGGCACTTTTATGCTGCAGTCCTGATTGCAAATTGCTCAACAGACCTGAATGTTTAGAGATTTGAATATTTGTGTGTTGTAGGTTGATGCTTTGAGATTTTACTTGAGAAGTGTGTGCAACAACTGAACATTGTGTGTAGTGTTTTGACAACAAGGTGATGTGTAATTGACATCAGAGTGTAAAGAAGGAAAGTCAGAGTCTAATGCAGATAAGGGAGTGTGAAGTAGTGCCAAATTGGGTTGAGCGATTGGTACATGAAGTGAAGGTTGTGCAAATTGTGCCGAATTTTCGCTTTTTGTGTGTTAACAATTGTGAAAAACTGTAAGACACTAAGGCCCTGTGTCTTTACTAAGACCTTTTGCAGGTGCAAACCCTTTCAGCGCACGCAAAACCAATAACATGGTCAATGATTGGTCATGGCATTTCTTTTGCCCCAATCATCGGCTGTGTTATTAGTTTTGCGTGTGCTAAAAGGTTTTTCACCCATTAATGTCTTAGTAAATCAGGCCCTAAGTACCACCAAGCAACTCTCTCCTCATTTAACAGTTAACAGTGATTGAACCTTTTCCTGCTCCTGTAATCGAATAGACTGCGGCACGCTCCTGTTCCTTGAGTTATTTTATATTCCTGTTTCCTCTCATTCGTACAGAGAATATGAATTCCCCCTGAGCATATTTCCCACAAATTATTATGATTACAAGTAACTCGTCTTATTTCTATTTCTGGAAAATATCAACCTGAGTTGTTTGTTGCTCAAAGTTGAGGATGTAGCAAGGAAAGGAAAACAACCATAGCCCTTTTTCATATTTAAGCTGATCATTTTTTTTCTGCTTATAATACATTTAATTTTAGTATCTGGCAATAGTATTAAAATGTTGCACCATATTATTTAATCGGCTGTTTGGTGCTCTGAAGAGCTGTGAGTTTTGTTCAGTGTAAATATATTCCTATGACTGACAGGAACATGAACGATCTGAAGGTCGTAAGGAGCGATGGATGGGAAGCAGATGGGGTTTTTGCGTCAGTACCGGAGTTATGCAACACTGGGGCACTACGGACGCAGGCCCAAGTTGTGTTCCTCACCTGGTGAACAGAACCACGATCCTTTTCAGCTCACTGCTGTGGACCCAACTGAACACAACAAGCGCGCAACACACATACACACGCGTGCACACACATGCACTTGTGCATGCACACACACACTCCACACAGATGCGCGCACACACACACTCACCACACATGTACACGCACACCCAGACACATGCATGCACGCCACACACGTATACTAACCCGTATACACACACACACGCACGCACACATAAACTCTCTCTCTCTCTCTCTGCAGTGAATAAGCGGCAGTAATTACCCTTCTAACACTTTCCCGGTAAACGTTGAGAACATCACGCCAATTAGTTATTTTCGGGGAAGAGAAATGAAAGGACGTCTCTCAAGGCATTTTACAGCGGAGTTCGCCACAGTGCATCTGCTTCCAGCCTGAAAGAAAATCAGGTGGATGAACCTTAATTCAACCTAATCTAATAACGTTGGACGTGCACAGGCATGACTGCGTGAGCAAGTTTTTCTTAACTATTAGGCTGTGAAATCGTCGAGAGAGAGAGAATATCATTTTGAACATGATCCCTCGTAAAATTGCAACTAGTAGGGTTATTCTATGTGAGAAATGAGCACGTGTCATGGCTTTTACTGAGGCCGGTTGGTTGGACAATCCAAGTACACAAAACTGTCTTGAAGGCCAATCGCACAAGCTGACTTTAGGCTACGTTTTCAAAAGTACCGACGACTACTAATGCATTAAAGCAAAACTGTGAACACATCAATAAGTACGGTGTTGTGCATAGACAGTGTGGGGGAAAAAAGATGTCAGGCCAAATATGTATAGCAGAACATAAATTATGGAACGGGCTGCTTTCTACAGTCGATTCGGGACCAGCTTGAAGCAATTTCTAAGCTTAACAACACGCAACAGTAGAGACTTTAAAACGATTAAATGCTTAGAGGCAGATAGGTAAGACCTTCGTATCTCCATGTTCTTCCAATTGTAACAACGGTTGGAAGCAAATAAGAATGGCGCATTATCGCCACCTGCTGTACACTTAAGCACAGAGCATAGAAGTTGGACGAGCTTCTGGCTTGCTCTTAAATTCAAGGAAGTATTGAAGTGTTCTCGAACTGTTTCGTATCAATAACAAACTGCAAAGTAACCCAGGGCTAATCTGTGTTTTCTTTTGTAACCCAGGGCTAATCTTGTTTGAAATTTTTTATTTATTCATTTTATTTTAAAACAGTAATTTACAAAGTGTGAGTAAAAAGTGGGGTTGTGACATTTTAAGTGAGGCACGCATCTTGAGGTTCATCAAAGTTGTTTATGGATCGACGGGTTATTGTTTTCCTCTTTGATTGGATGTCATAACTACAGTGATTTATTTTGTCGTCGGTTCCCATATGGAAAAAAAATACATTGCAATGTATGTCCGTTTAAACAAAATGCATTCCACTGCACACATTTACAGTCTTAACCAAATGTACTGCAAATTCTTTACCACTGGCGGTACAATTCCAACTTTACCTTTAACTATTCATTACTTTTTCATTTAAAGTGGTTTGTGTTGTTAGTGCCAATTACTTCACTTCAGTGGCTTGAAAAAAAATGGTTTATTAAAAATAAAATAAAAAAAAGAGTTTAGGAATTTAGTAATTGGGACCCAAACCGGAGCTGAGCCATGTCTGCCATATGGCTGCCATAGAAGAGCTATGTTGCATGCCGCTGGTCACGAGAAAACAAAAGACAGCTCCTTAAGTAGACAAATAATAATAAATAAAAAAATCTCCCTCCTTAAGGAGCTGCTTTTCTTTTCTCATGACCAGTGGCATGCAACGTGGCTCTCCTATGGCAGCTGGGGTATTACTTTTATACAGTGGGCCTAAAACCCTGATATTAGCGAGCGTTAGCACAATTCAAGGCGTCTTTGTGAGCTACCTTTCCCCACCCTTCCTACCTTATAAACACTTTTGGCCTATAAAGGCTTTTTGGTCTTTGTCCACATCCTACTCAGTGTATTTTTACATTGTAATTTGTAAAGGCAAACAGGACCTTTCTAAGGGCCGTATAGCAGCCAACCGCTTCAGCAAACGTTAGCGATTCTTTCAATAATGAATGTTATTTAATCATTTTCTTTCTCTGGGCGCTGCAGAATGGCTTATGCATCATCATGTGTTTTGCCCATTACGAAAGAGTGATGACTACACATAGTTATGGAACATCTTACACGGCGTATCAATTTGTGATAATGTTCGTATGAGTAGGCCTATCTAATTTCTTTTGCCGTATCGCACTCTGTAATCTTCTGAGATTTTCGTCTTCAGTAGTTTGATTACTTTGAAGTTTGAGTGGCGAGATTACTCTCCCCGTGTTCTTGTCACGGAAACAGATGAGATCGTCTATACGATCAAAGGGACGTGAGTGACTTGTAATCTCTATTTACGTCATGGCCACTATTTGCCGCAAGAGTGCTTTCAATAAAGCTGTTGTCCCCGTTACGTATAACGGCCGGGATGCCCTCTCCTTAACAGAGCTGACCTTGATCAAGCCACTGCCACCAAAACCGATGGGAACTTCCAAGAAACACCGATGAACATTGCTCAAGTTCAATTATGCACAAACTTGGAATCAATGATCGCTCAGCAAGGTTAATCCACTGCTTACAGTTTTTCACAATTGCTAAAACACAAAACCCAATACTCTAAACCAAATGACCAGTTCCCTAAACACATTTAATAAAACTAGCCCCCATTTGCCAAAACCATAAACACATTTCACCTGTAGACACAATTCACAAAACTCAATCCCCTTTTCTCATAACTCTAAACACATTTTGTCTTGCTAAAACACATGTTGCAAAAAACTCTGATCAAATGTGCACATTGAAGCTCATGTGATGCAAAATGCTAGCCACAGTCAGCAAAAGTTGAACACAATGAACACACCTGGTGTCATTGATTAAACACAACGACTCAAAATTGAAGACACTTGTTGCAAATGATGTGACCACACCTATATAGGCCAGTGCAGAGTGCACAGTTTGCTGAAGGTTCCAAACAGCAACAATGGATGGAGGAGGCAGAGGAAGAGGAGTTTGTGTCAGAGGAGCGAGAGGAGCAGGCCAAGGGGGAGAGGAGCAGGCCAAGGAGCGAGAGGAGCAGGCCAAGGGGGGAGAGGAGCAGGCCAAGGAGCAAGAGGAGCAGGCCAAGGGGGGAGAGGAGCAGGCCAAGGAGCGAGAGGAGCAGGCCAAGGAGCCAGAGGAGCAGGCCAAGGAGCCAGAGGAGCAGGCCAAGGAGGAAGAGGAGGGGGGCAAGGAGGGAGAGCAAGACAACCACGCACCGTCATTACAGATGAAATGAGAGCAACAGTCATTGACCATGTCATTGTCCACGGCATGTCAATGACCGAAGCGGGACAAAGAGTCCATCCAAACCTTAGCAGGTTCTCAGTGGCCACCATTATCCGGGCATTCAGAGAACACAACAGGTACTGTATGTAGTAGTTTTTTGGTCACTACAGTAGATGTTTATAGTATAGTGGAGTGCAATTGGTTTCACCACAGTATCCTTGCTGTAAAAAGATTGCGGAACATGTCCATTGATGTTTCTATTGAATGCATGTCTTTCTTTTTTACAGAGTATATGTACAATTCAGTAAAATGCATGTTTGTTTCTCTAGAGTTGAAAGAATGCCACGTGGAGGTGGGAGGGCTGCCATATTCTCACCAGTGCAAGAAACCCTCATTGTGGATATGGTTCGGGAGAACAATACAATCAGACTCCGAGAAATACAGCAGAGAGTCATTGCTGACAATGTCAACTGTCAGAACATTGACACTGTCAGCCTGACCACCATCGACCGAGTCCTCCAGCGCCAGAGGGTGCGCATGAAGCAGGCCAATAGGGTACAAGTGAATTTGCATTGAGTTGTGATAACTGTATTTTCTTCATTTTCTTAATTTACATACTATTCCTATGAAACACACAAATCTATAAATGCCCAATGCATATATTTTGAGAACAGATAAGAAGGTTTCTAAAAATGTGTCCTGACAGTTGTGAAACTGTAAAAAGAACATTCTCACACTCTGAACATTGTGTTTTCAATTTTTTGTTGTCGTGTGTAATGATGCTTAGAACTGTTTACATTTTTGCAGGCCTTGAGAGGGATTTTGGTGTCAAAGTTTGCTTTTGAGCATATGAGCAACTGTTTTGGTGTGATAGTTTGGTTTTGAGCATATGAGCAACTGTTTTGGTGTGATAGTTTGGTTTTGAGCATATGAGCAACTGTTTTGGTGTGATAGTTTGGTTTTGAAAAGAGAATGTGAGGTTTTGTGTATGTAGCTTGAGAAAAGTGTTTTGTGTTTAGAGTTTTGGGAAAAGGGAGGGCAGTTTCATGAAATGTGTTTTAGCAATTGTGAAAAACTGTAAGAGACATGAGAAATGGGGGGGGGGAGGGATGGTATGGGTTTGGATATTGTACGGTGTACATATGTGGTATGAACAGTTGTGGACATATTACACCCACATGCAATTCACATTGAACTCTGATGCATTATCAAGTTATTTTATTGATTTAAGTTCTAAAAGAATAATGTATGTGTGTGTGTGTGTGTGCGTGAGACAGAGAGAGAGAGCGTGTATGTTTGCGAGAGAGAGAATGTGTGTGTGAGAGACAGAAAGAGAGAGCGTATGTTTGCGAGAGAGAGAATGTGTGTGTGTGAGAGAGAGAGAAAAAGAGCATGTTTGTATGTGTGTGTGTGTGTGTGTGATAGAGAGAATGTGTGTGTGAGAGACAGAAAGAGAGAGCGTATGTTTGCGAGAGAGAGAATGTGTGTGTATGAGAGAGAGACAGCATGTATGTTTGTCAGAGGGACAGAATGTATGTGTGAGTGTGAGAGATAGAAAGAGCATGTATATGTGAGAGAGAGAAAGATAGAGAGGTTACCTTCAACAGCAGCCAAGAGAAAATACCAGGGAAGAATGCACAATTACCGAGAGATGGCAGCACATAACCTATTATATGTACAGTACACACAGTTTCTGTCTGTCCCGTGGGTCTGTTCACAAGCCTGAGAAATGCATGCTCATCACATGGAGCGATCCATCATCCGCCTGTCCACCTGGACCTGTTTCTTCTGCTGCCAAACCCCTCTGCAGAGGCCCATGCTCAAGGATGTGATTACGTTCTGCTGAGCCAGCCCGATCGCCTTGAAAGGAAGGCCCTCGCTTTCCTCGCTTTGATACACAGTCAAGGAGAGACGTGTAGTACCTCTTCATTTTGCCAACAAAAGCATTCCCCCCCCCACACATGCAGGGCATGTTGCGAGCACGCTTGCATCATATTCGGCTGAAAAAACATCAGAAGTGAAAGAAAGAAATGCATAAAAGAGTAAACGACTAAGCGACTACGCGACAGGGGTTTCGAACAGCTACGAGCGTAGCTATGGCGACAATCGGAACTTTTAAAAAAGCGGGATTGAAGGCGGATCAGCCCTTAATTACAGAGAGAAGAATCACACAGACTGATAAGAACGCTGTAGGGCAGAGGAACTGGCCTGGCCAGAGATGGCGATGATTACATACGCACTACTGCGAATAAGGTGAAATCCTTTCATTTCCTGGCGTAACTTGACGGAAACATTTACTTTTAGCTTCACTTGCAACCTTCCACAGAGGTCTCATCGTGGCAAAACATCCACAGAGGTCTCATCGTGGCTAAATTAGAGTGGAGAAGAGGGAGCTGCCATGCTCACCCTACTGTGCCGTGTAATAATTACTGCAGACACATAATCATATAATCATAGAAGCAGCTATTAAAATTATTGAAGCTAAGAGCAGTTTTGCTAAAAGTTATTAATTTTTTCCTCTGTCAAACATATAAGTTGCATAGACATTCTTTGGTTGTCAAGGCAACCTGCAGCTTTGTGTAAAGAAAGCTCAGTACGGATTTAGACCTTCAATTTTATTTATATTATATGTTATATTGTACAGTATTTAGAATATATATTATTTGAACTGATCTCTATGAGAATTGGGGGGTGAGACTAGATTCAGCTGTAAATTACACTGGTATAGTATGGAACACATGGCTGGCTAAATGGCTGTAAGTCATCAAGGGTCTGAGCTATCGAACGAGCCCCAAACCATCACTCTGTTGCCAGATATGGAGTAGATGTGGATGGATCACTGCAAGGGTTATTTCTCCTGACTCATTTTCCTATAGAACTCTATGGGGGAAAAAGTCAGGAGAAACAACCCTTAAGGGATCCATCCACATCTACTCCATATCTGGCCGCAGAGTGATGGTTTGGGCAAAGAGTATGAATACTTATGTAAATGAAAAATTTAAGTTTTCGATTTTTAATACATTTGCAAAGATTTCTAAAAACATGTTTTCACTTTGTCATTATGGGCTATTTTGTGTAGAATTTTGAGACAAAAAACGAACTCAATCTATTGTAGAATATGTCTGTAATGTAATAAAACGTGGAGAGGTGAAAGGGGTATTCAGACTTTCCGGCTTGACTGTATATATATATATATATATATGCCACAAAGTTTGAAGCACAGAATAGTCTAGAATGTCATTGTACGCTGTAGTGTTAAGTTCTGCCTTCACGCACACACACACACACAGATGTAGTGCTGAACCCAGAGTATTATTACAGGGACGGAGGCCCTAGCCCAGTCTATTGTACATATCACACTTATACCCTTGAACCCATTTCATACCGAAAGCACCACATTCTCAATCCACCTCTTACACCTACACTGCCTGGCCAAAAAAAAGTCACCGTTGCACCCGTCATGCATAGTGCCCACTGTACAAGCCTCTGGAGCAGTGTTATACACCCGTCATACATAGTGCCCACTGTACAAGCCTCTGGAGCAGTGTTATACACCCGTCATACATAGTGCCCACTGTACAAACCTCTGGAGCAGTGTTATGCACCCGTCATGCATAGTGCCCACTGTACAAGCCTCTAGAGGCAGTGTTATGCACCCGTCATGCATAGTGCCCACTGTACAAGCCTCTAGAGGCAGTGTTATGCACCCGTCATGCATAGTGCCCACTGTACAAACCTCTGGAGCAGTGTTATACACCCGTCATGCATAGTGCCCACTGTACAAACCTCTGGAGGCAGTGTTATACACCCGTCATGCATAGTGCCTACTGTACAAACCTCTGGAGCAGTGTTATACACCCGTCATACATAGTGCCCACTGTACAAACCTCTGGAGGCAGTGTTATACACCCGTCATGCATAGTGCCTACTGTACAAACCTCTGGAGCAGTGTTATACACCCGTCATGCATAGTGCCCACTGTACAAACCTCTGGAGCAGTGTTATACACCTGTCATGCATAGTGCGCATTGTACAAACCTCTGGAGCAGTGTTATACACCCGTCATACATAGTGCCCACTGTACAAACCTCTGGAGCAGTGTTATGCACCCGTCATACATAGTGCCCACTGTACAAACCTCTGGAGGCAGTGTTATACACCCGTCATGCATAGTGCCTACTGTACAAACCTCTGGAGCAGTGTTATACACCCGTCATGCATAGTGCCCACTGTACAAACCTCTGGAGCAGTGTTATACACCCGTCATGCATAGTGCCCACTGTACAAACCTCTGGAGCAGTGTTATGCACCTGTCATGCATAGTGCGCACTGTACAAACCTCTGGAGCAGTGTTATACACCCGTCATACATAGTGCCCACTGTACAAACCTCTGGAGCAGTGTTATGCACCCGTCATACATAGTGCCCACTGTACAAACCTCTGGAGCAGTGTTATGCACCCGTCATGCATAGTGCCCACTGTAAAAACCTCTGGAGCAGTGTTATACACCCGTCATGCATAGTGCCCACTGTACAAACCTCTGGAGGCAGTGTTATACACCCGTCATGCATAGTGCCTACTGTACAAACCTCTGGAGCAGTGTTATACACCCGTCATGTATAGTGCCCACTGTACAAACCTCTGGAGCAGTGTTATACACCCGTCATGCATAGTGCCCACTGTACAAACCTCTGGAGCAGTGTTATGCACCCGTCATACATAGTGCCCAATGTACAAACCTCTGGAGCAGTGTTATACACCCGTCATGCATAGTGCCCAATGTACAAACCTCTGGAGCAGTGTTATGCACCCGTCATGCATAGTGCCCACTGTACAAGCCTCTGGAGGCAGTGTTATTATCTGGGGTTGTTTCAATTGGTCAGGTCTAGGCTCAGCAAGGTTATGCAGCAATAAAATGAAGTCAGCTGAGTACCTGAGTGTACTGAATGACCAGGTTATCCCACCAATGGGCATATTCCAGGACGACAATGCCAAGATTCATCGGGCTCAAATTGTGAAAGAGGTTCAGGGAGCATGAGGAATAATTTTCACACATGAATTGTCCACCAGAGTCCTGACCTTAACCCCATTGAAAGTCTTTGGGATGTGCTGGAGAAGACTTTACAGAGTGGTTTGACTCTCCCGTCGTCAAGATCTCGGCTAAAAATTCATGCAACTCTGGACGGAAATAAATGTTGTGACGTTGCATAAGGTTGTTGAAACAATGCCACGACAAATGTGCGCCATAATCAAAGCTAAAGGCGGTCCAACAAAATATTAGAGTGCGACTTTTTTTTTGGCCAGGCAGTGTATTAGGGCGTTTATCTCCATGCTGCTGTGTAGTATGAACTACTGCTATCTGATGTCACACTGACACCTAAACCATTATGTGTGTGCAATGGTGTGTCACTGGATAGGGGGCTCTGCTCAATGCCCACATATAATTTGCATCATAAAGGCTTTATTTTAAAAAAATTTAAAAAGCAAAATGGAGATTATGATGATGCTATGCTACAGTTAGATGTTATGAACTTTTTTTGTGTTTCATTCTGAATGAGTGCATGACCTTGTGTACTATTTTATAAATAATTCAGTTTATTGTGGGTACCATTTCCCATTTTCCCTAATCAATAAAACAGTGCTTTAGCTAAATTTGAAAACCACCCTGCACACAGAGTTGCTTTTTCTGCTAATACTGGTTCCGCAGCAACTGCTAACAGTACACTACCTCCATCTAGTGGTGAGTTAATGAAGAGCAAGTTCCTGTGACAGCAAGCACATATTTTAATTGCTGCGTGATGGGCTCAATTCGCTGAAATATGAATTTAAAAAAAATGATTTAAGATGATGAAACCATATAGCGTATAATCTCAGACATTTTGATAGTCAATTATTTTAAATGCCAGAGACACTGAAGACAACGGCATTTAAACAGATGGTGACAGAAATTAAACAGGAATAATGATTTAAAATTGAAATTGCAATGCTCCATCATTAATTAATTAGTTTATGTATAGCTATGCTATTTCAGCAGAGTCAACAGTGCAGTGGTGAATTAGGGCCTCTCCAGGGTTCAGGGTGCTCTGTGTTATGTGGTAATGTCACTTTGCAGTGGCCTGGGTTACTGCTCTTTTCGTTTTTACCCACCTGCTCTTTAGCTCCATCTCACGTACCACAACGGGTGTCAGAAGTAGCATGACAGGTGTTAGCTATGTGCCGTGTGTCTGGAAATAATCCACTTGTAAGATTGCAATTGAACCAAAGGAAGGCTTTGTTTAACCTCTTTCCTAGCACTCTCTTTGGAAATGACCAATTACACAGTAAACTTAACAATGCCTCTCCCTGATCAACAGGCCCCTCCCAAACCCCTCTCCCAATTTACAGGGGCCATGTCCGAATCAGCACTCTTCCAGACTGTTGAGTAGCCTTGGTGAGTAGATAGTGCGAGAAAGTCGTAAAGTATGCAAAAAAATTTCAAATTGCAGTATACTTAAAACACCCGGATGACACACTTACTTCTGGGGTTTCGCTGAGTACATTCGGGAGCACACTTTTCACAAACATTTTGGTCACATAAATATGACGTGAAGCTTCGTTTAAAAAAGATGAGGCGCATCTTCGCTGACGTTTTCTTTCAAATACAACAAAAACAACAGGTGACATGGCAGCGCAAGAGTGAGGTGCAGGTTGGCAGATCTTGTAAGACTTTTCCAGCCAAATGGTGACTCAAAACTAGCCCAAATTACAGCCTATTTTTAACCGAAACCAACGTATTTTATCATGCGTTTACTTTTTAAAATTGCATGCTTTGTGAACTCAAAACATTCAGGCAGTTTTGAACGAAAGGAGTGGTAATGGGGGAGTGGAGGAAATGAGGTGGGGAGGAAAGAATATTGGGACGCAGCCTTTATATGAGGCTAACAGAAGAAGCTGAGGGGGGGGGTGTTGTATTCCTCCCCTTGGATGACACACTGGTGTGTGATGGGCGTGTCCCTGTGTGTGATGGGCGTGTCCCTGGCTTGGTGGCGTCTATATCGAGGATCTCAGACTCCAGTGCCAGAGGGCCTGGCCTCACTGTCACCTGGGTTTTCACTGCATTTCAGCACCTGATTGAGAGCCTGAGACTTACTGTGTTTCCAAAGCCTAAATCAGCTGCTGTTTGAAAGGAAGCCACAAAGACCTGCAGGCACTGGCGCCCCCTGTTGGTGAAGTTTCAGTTTGAATGCCCTGACTTCTGTTGTGTGGTGTGTGATGATTGGCAAGGGCCATAGGTTTGCCTGCTCTCATTAGTGTGGTAACCGAGGTTAGTGCATACGCCACCTAGGTTCCATCAGCGCACCTACACTAATTAGGTCAATTACGTACAGGTGTGAATGCGAGTGTGAATGGAACTGGGGAGTGTCTTTTTATTCCCTTTGTCTTGGAGCTGGCGATTCACAACTCGATTCGTGTTGCTGCTGCTGGGGTTTGGAATGTCTGGAAGTAGTTCTCCTGCTCCAAGGTATGCCGTTTTCTCACATTAGGTGTTGTAAAGATAATTTATATTCTCACATTTTCTTATACATTTTGAATGCAGTGGTTTTGGCTCTCGCATGTTACCCTTATTGGTTTGGTGGTGGTGGTGCGTGTGCGGTGTTTTCCTTTCCTTTTCGTCCCACTTCACTGTCCTTTCCGCAGGCGCTCGCGCTAGGGGGCGGAGCTGAGCGGGCGGGGCGGTCCCTGTGCCCTCCGTGGCGCAGAGCGGCGTCGGCAGCTTCAGTATTGACCTCAAGGGCATCTCTTTTTAATTAGTCTATTACAAATTTTAATTGTGAGCTCATTGTTAAAATAAAGTGTCGTTTTGTACTTTCATCTATTCCTGCCTCATCTGGTCTCTGCGCATGGGGAGAGTTGCTATGACTAAGTGTTGGAGTTCCTCCTTCTCCTTAAACAGGAGGTGGCGTAGATCGGTTAAATGTTCTAAACTAGTGGTTGACCCTGCGCAGTTGAGGCACCACATTTGGTATAGAGCAGACTCTAGGTCTGGTGTTGCTATCTGCAGTCACACAAGATTTGACTGGGCGGGTGGCTTGGGTAGCTGATCCTTTAAGGCACTGATCCAGCGTGTGGTTAACCTGGCTAATGCGATGACGTGGTCAGGCAGTACCAAGCTAAGTCTAGACTCGAGTGTTAGCCAGGATAGTGTGTGGTGGTCCCATGGTTTCAAATCCAGGCTGCGACAGTGTTGACTGTGGCCCCCAGGGTAGCACATGATTGGCTGTGGCACCACCTAGGTTACCAGTCGACAAAGATGTCTGAGTCTCATTGTGTAACATTACCCCCAAAAGCCTAGGAAATGAAGGCCAGGAACTCGAGCGCTAGGGCTACAGTTCTTATAGCATTTCCACATGTCATGTCAAGTCAATTTTATTTATAAAGCGCATTTAAAAAGACTGCCGTCAACCAAAGTGCTGTACAATTCATAAAATACATGGATACCAATGACAAAAGATAAAACCTTTAAAACTGACACAAAAACAAGGAAATAATGCACAGGCTATACGGGGTTGGAAATATTTTGAAATTTTTTATTTTTTGTTTTTTTTTTTTTTTTTTTTTATTTTTTTTTTTTTTTATTTATTTTTATTTTCATATCTAATATCTAATATTAACATAAAGTACGTTATTAAAATTATTTAGTTTTTTCAATTTGTATTTTAATTTTTATGTAAAAAAAAAAATGGTCTCTACCAAAAAAAATAAATACCAAAAAGTAAAAAAAAAATAATAGTAGTAAGTATGTTTGTATTACCTTCCTTATTAAAATTCCCTTTTGTTTTTTTTTTTTTTTTAAATTATTTTAACAAATTTTCAAAAAAAATTGATTTTTTAAAAAAAAATCAATTCAAAATTTTTAAATCAATTTCAAATCAATTAAATCTTCTTTGTTTAAAAAAAAAAATCTTAAATCATTAATCAAATTGATTCCAGAGTTGATGAAATTTTGAACATTTTGAACCAAAATAAATCAATCCATAATATACCAATCACTTTTTGTCACTACCTTTGTTTTCACCACCACAAAACTTAACTAAACCTACTTACAACTGTTTCGTTTCGGTAGTGTGTAATTCTAGTAAAGTTTGAGCATAGCTAAAGAATGCTAGCAAAGTACATGATACAAACAGCATGTACATGACATACAACACAAAAAAAAACATAATAAAACATAAAAAAAAAAAAAAAAATAAAAAAAAAAAAAAGAAATTGATTTTATTAGAATGTTTAAGGACAATTCTTATTTTTATTTTTTATTTTTTGATTTTGATTTTTTATTTGATTTAAAAGTTATGTAGGGGAAGCCATGAGGATTCAGCCATGAGGGACAGGATGATGTGTCAAACTGTTGTCAAAAAAAAAAAAAAAAAAAAAAAAAACCAGCCAAAAAAGCCAGAAAAAAATACCTTGTTGTTTTAGTGTAGTGAAAACTGGGGATGGGACATTTTTTTGTATATTTTATAGTTTAAAAAAAAAAAAAAAAAAAAAAAAAAACAAAAAATTCCAACTTCTTTTTTTTTAATAATATAAAAATAAAAAAATCTAAATAAAAAAAAAAAAAAAAAAAAAAAAAATTTTTTTTATTGAAATTTAAATGAAATTTAAATTGAGGGTATGGTATGGGACTTACTTCCCCAATAAAGTACTAATAAAATTGTTTTTTTTGTATATTAGCTTTATATCAACTAATTAAAATTATTGTTTGTGTTTATATAATATATAACATATTCTTTGTAAATATCTATGTCTGAAGACTTAATTGTTTTGTTAAATCGTTTTTCTTGTTGTGGGACCGCACTTTGTACTAATTCGGTAGAATGCCCCATACAACAGCTGTGACAGATCTCAAGTGGGATTGAAAGCAAGTGAGAAAAGATGGGATTTGAGTTGAGATTTAAATGTGTTTATGGAGGGTGCAGATCAAATGAGAAGAGGCAAACTGTTCCACAGTCTCGGAGCGGCCAAAGCGAAAGCCCGGTCACCCTCCAGCTTTATCCGTGTCCTGTAAGGGGTTAATTGTGTGGACAGGCTGGGTACTGGGGGGAGGAGTTACGAGAGGGGCATTGTCAATGAGATTCACTAAATAAAGGGTTGACTACCTTCCCATCTCCGTCTCATCTTAAATATCCTCATTATCTAACATGGTGTCAGAATAAATACTGTACTGCAAACGTGAAACTACGTGTAAGGAGAGAAGACACGCTTCCTGGAGACACGAATGACACGAAGGAAATCGCGGAGCTCCGTGGCTAGTGGGAACAAGTTAGCATTAGCTACAATGGCAACTCCAGCACCGGTTAGCAACATGCAAGTTTGATTTCAACGATGCAAGTGAATGGCCAAAATGGATAAGGCGTTTTGAACGCTTCAGGATAGCATCATGCCTTGATAAACAAACAGAGGAATTTCAAGTTAACACTTTGATGTACACATTGGGGGACGAGGCTGAAGATATATTGAATGTCCTACTAACAGAAGATGACAAGAAGAAATATGCAACAGTGAAAGCAGCTTTTGACGCACATTGCGTGAGTAAATGTAACGTGGTTTTTGAGCGAGCACGCTTCAACAGGCGGAACCAAGAGCCAGGTGAAAGTGTAGAAGCATTTATCACAGCTATCCATACCCTAGCCGAGCAGTGTGCATTCAGAGATCTCAGAGAAGAGTTGATCAGGGACAGAATTGTTGTTGGTATACGAGATGCAAAACTGTCTGAGAGCTTGCAGTTAGACCCTGATCTCACACTAGCTAAGGCAATAGCCAGAGTAAGACAGAGTGAAGCTGTGAAGAAGCAACAGCCCATCCTGCGAGGCAGCTTAAGAGAGGAGCAGACAGCTGATAATATGGAAGCAATAAGTACAAGGTCTAGACAGGCATGGCGCGGTTCAAGAGAGAAAAGCCACGGCACACAAGGTGGATCACAGGAGAGGGACTACCAGTCAGCAGGATGTGGGAGATGTGGTAACACTAAGAACCATCCATGGAAGGAATGCCCTGCTAAAGACGTTGAGTGTCGGAAATGTCATCGGAGAGGACATTATGCAAAGAAATGCAGAGCTACTGGAGCTGTACATGATATCACAGAGGAATATACAGAAGAGGAGGAGGAAGAGTTTGCCTTTCTGGGAGAGGTAACTTCTGAAGTGAGCACAGAATGGAATGAACTGGTCAGTTTGAATGGACAGAAAGTAGAGTTCAAACTGGACACAGGAGCAGCGGTGACTGCCATTCCAAGCAGCAGCTTCTCCACAGGCACACATGGGCGACTGCAGTCTCCCCGCAAAATCCTGTATTGGCCAGGAAATAATATCCTGGAGGTTAAAGGATGTTTCAAGGGACAGTTTGTCATCAAAGACAGAACCACAGAGCAAGAGGTCTACGTTGTGTCAGGACTGTCAAAGCCACTGTTAGGGCTTCCTGCTATTGAGGCTCTCCAGCTTATTCAGCGTATACACTCTGTACAAGTGAAAGGGGAAGACTTCAAAACTAGCTACCCCACAGTGTTCAAAGGCTTGGGGCTGTTGAAGGAGCCCTACAAGATCGAACTAGAGTCGGATGCTGTCCCATATGCCCTGTCATCGCCACGCAGAGTCCCCATTCCTTTGCGGGATAAAGTCAGAGCAGAGCTTGAACGCATGGAGTCAATGGGAGTGATATCAAAGGTCACTCAGCCCACCCAATGGTGTGCTGGCATGGTGGTCGTGCCAAAGGCAAAGGAGAAGATACGTCTGTGTGTGGACCTGACCCACCTGAACAAATGGGTCCGACAAGAGAGGCTTATCCTTCCAGCTGTGGACCAGACACTGGCCATGCTCACAGGTGCAAAGGTCTTCACTAAACTGGACGCTACATCGGGCTTCTGGCAGGTGCCCCTGTCAAAAGATAGCACCCTCCTGACCACCTTCATCACCCCGTTTGGTCGCTATTGCTTCAACAGGCTGCCATTCGGGATATCATCAGCCCCAGAACATTTCCAGTGACGAATGACACAGATGCTGGAAGGCTGCGAGGGAGCTGTGTGTCATGCGGATGATATCCTTGTGTATGGAGAAAACCTAGAGCAGCACAACGCCAGGCTGCATCAGGTTCTCAAGAAACTGAGAGACGAAGGACTTACACTGAACGACAAGTGTGAGTTTGCCAAGGACAAGATGATGTTCCTTGGACACTACATCACTGCGGAGGGAGTCACCCCTGACCCAGGAAAGATCAGAGCGATCCTCGAGATGCCAGAGCCTACCTGTGTTGCAGACATCAGAAGAGTGATGGGCATGGCAAACTATTTAGGAAAGTTCCTGCCACACCTTGCATCCTTTACCGGTCCACTGAAAGAGCTCCTATCAGAGAAGAATGAATGGTGCTGGGAGACACCACAACAACAAGCTTTCCTGAAACTGAAAACAGAACTGTGTTCACCCAGAGTCCTAGCCCAGTACTCACCCAAAGCAGAAACACATGTGTCAGCTGATGCGTCGTCATTCGGCCTCGGGGCTGTGCTGATACAGAAGCAGGAAGATGATGAGTGGAAGCCCATCACATTCATCTCCAGGGGACTATCAGCAGCGGAAAAACACTACGCCCAGATTGAAAAGGAGGCATTAGCAGCAACCTGGGCATGTGAACGCTTATCCTCCTACCTGCTTGGTCTGAGATTCACACTGGACACAGATCACAAGCCTCTGCTGTCACTGCTAAGCACCAAAGCACTAGATGAACTTCCCCCTAGAATCCTGAGATTTCGTCTGAGACTGTTGAAGTTCTCCTACGACATAGTGCATGTCCCGGGTAAGCAGCTAATCACAGCAGACACACTGTCTAGAGCGCCAGTGAAACACACATTCACCCAAGCTGAGAAGGAACAAGAGGCAGAGGTCAGGGTCTTTGTTGACTCAATCAGACAGAGCCTCCCAGCTACAGAAGGCAGACTCCAAGAGATCGCTGCGAAACAGGAAGCCGACCCCGTCTGTAACAAACTGATAGCCTATTGTCGGACTGAGTGGCCAGACAAAGGCCACCTACCCCCGGAGCTAGGAGCATACTGGACAGAGAGAGAGAACCTGTCCATGGCAGGAAACCTCCTACTAAGGGGACAGAGGATCATCATCCCCAGGGGGATGAGAAATGAGATACTGGAGATTCTGCACGAGGGTCACCAGGGAATAGTTAAGTGCAGAGCCAGAGCCCGTCAGTCTGTCTGGTGGCCAGGACTGTCCATCCATATCAGCCAGAAAGTGGAACGATGCAACACCTGTGTGAAACACAGAGCAGCACAAAGAGAACCACTGATAACGACACCCATACCAGAGAGGCCTTGGCAACGCGTAGGCACTGACCTGTTCTTTTGGGAGAAGGAAACCTACCTACTGGTCATTGACTATTTTTCTCGTTACATTGAAGTGGCTCATCTCCGGGTAGCCACAGCTGACACTGGTCTGGGGCCGCCACGGGGTCCCAGAGACCGTGATGCCAGATAACGGCCCGCAGTATGCCTGTGCCCTCTTCAAAGACTTTGCTACTGAGTACGGTTTCACTCACATTACCAGCAGCCCCAGATATCCGCAGGCAAATGGAGAAGCGGAGCGCGCTGTGGCTACAGTGAAAGGGCTTTGGAAGGAAGGAGGAGATCAAGTAAAAGCTTTGCTGACCTACCGCACTACTCCACTGGAGTGTGGCTATTCCCCAGCACAGCTCCTGATGGGGAGACAGCTGCGCACCAACCTACCCCAGCTGCCACAGGTTCTGGCTCCACACTGGCCCAACATCAGACAGTTTCGGAGGGCAGAAATGCTCGGGAAGGAGCAGCAAGAGCAGCGCTACAACAAGCGTCACAGAGCACGTCACCTTCCTGACATGCACCCAGGCCAGAGTGTATGGCTGCCCACAGAGAACACTCAGGGAACAGTGATTGAACAGGCAGCAGCTCCTAGGTCCTACCTGGTGAGAACAGATGATGGACTGTTACGGAGAAACCGCTCTCACCTGCGTGAGACTCACCAGCCAGACTCTCAGGCTGCAGTGGGGCCTGACAAACAGACAGAGACTGTTCAGCAGACAGGTGGTGTCCAGAACACCACTCATGTTACGTCCTCAGGCAGGCAGTCACGTCCACCCTTGAGACTTGACCTTTAGACCTTTAGAATGGACTTGTATGTATGTGGTTACACAGTTCTTAGTTCAGAACTGCACTTGTTTACAAAATGCATTACTGTTGGTAAATGTTGTTTCTTACTTAACAGGGGAGATGTCCTGTAAGGGGTTAATTGTGTGGACAGGCTGGGTACTGGGGGGAGGAGTTACGAGAGGGGCATTGTCAATGAGATTCACTAAATAAAGGGTTGACTACCTTCCCGTCTCCGTCTCATCTTAAATATCCTCATTATCTAACAATCCGGGGAACAAAACATCAACAGTTGGGTGGAGGACCTCAGTGATCTGGGCGTGGAATAGGGTTGAAGAAGATCACATATGTAGGGAAGGGCCAAACCATTTTGTGCTTTATAAACAAACAATGAAATATTAAAACTGGGAGCCAGTGCAGAGAGGCAAGAATGGGTGTGATATGGTCTCCTTTTTTTATACCTATTTCTACATGGGATTCAGCCAGGCTGTAGCAGCCCAGCCCAAACCCGCTGGCTAATTAGGCCCCTCAGTCTGCCTGTACAAGCTACACACGAAGTGGCTTCCTCCAACTCAATGTTTAGGGCAAGTTTAACTGGTGCACTACGGAGTGACAATAAGCAGCGGCTTCACATCTTTCAGAGGAAGAACACGTGCTTGTCCATGCTCTCTTGAACTGTCAGGAAAGCAGGCAGTAGTGAACATTTGCACGTACAAATCGGGTATTTGAAGTACGGACAAAATAGGTGTGGGATTTAAAAAAAAAACCATCTCATGTTGTTTTATGTTTTGTTTGTTTTTTGCAGCGAAGTCGCTGCCTGGGTTATGACCACATCACCAGCTGTTCCTATTGGAGGTGAGAATACTGAGAAACGCCTGGCAGCCAATGGCACGATTTCAGTACAGGCCTCCTCGTATAACCTCGCCCTCCCCCCTGACTAATGGCGTATGATTCTTCCACATTATTTCTATAACCTTAATGATGTGCCGTGAATAAAATGCACTGATTCATCCCAGTGGCTTTAATGAAGTGAGGAGTGAACGGCCCCTTGGAGGATGAAAAAGAAACAGGCATAGGCGTGAAAGCACTGAATGCACACAGGACTCTCACATCTCAGACTGCTTTCAGGAGGACTGCATTAGACCCACTGTGACTGCGTGCCAGTGAGAATGGGCTTCTGTTCCTTTGGCAATTCCTGCAGCGTTTTACCACCTCATTATAGATCACCACGGCAAACGTTTTTCTCCCTCCTCTCGTTAGCAAGTAATGTCAGAAACGGCTTTAAATTAAATAGAAATCCACACTGTTACCAGCCATGGTGAATCCTAAGCCAATCCGTAGGACGTATATATATTTTTACTTTATGACTTTATGAACAGTCTATGTGCAATTATTAAAAAGGGAGCTCCCTTTGAACTATTTCAGTTCCTTTATCACATTGTAGCATATTGCTGGAAATTTAAACCTCTCTCCATTGTTGAAACACATCTCTAGCATATGCAAATAGACTTGATGTAAAGACGTGTGAAAAGGTGTATGTACTAGAATGTAAATCTAATTACTTTAGTAACCCACTTGAAGGATATTAATTGCATGATAAATACTTTATAAAGGAGAGCGCTAGAGCGGCGGTCAGACGACACCAACTTGGCGCACGTCGCGCAGGTGCCCACGATGACGGGGAGAACTATTCCCCGCACGGCACGCGCAGATAGAAACAGATGGTCGGTGCGCGCTGAGCCGTTTCATAAGCCCTCCCGCGGTGTGCAGTCTCCCTCGCGGGAGCTCACTTAAGCTAATGCACTTCATTAGCCTTCAGCCTCTAATTACACGAGCACGAATTATAAATGCGCGCAGAAATATATGTGCGCGCGTGCTATGAAAAGATTTTTTTTGTATTCGCCAAACGCGTAAAATAAACGTTTTCATTATTTACTTTTATTAGACTTATTTAGACAAGTGCAGTATCCTTCAATGTAAGCGTTTTTCTGGGACAGGGGGTCTAAACTGTGGTCCTGACGAGCCTGACGGCTGTCGCTGCTGTGTTTAAAGGGTTTATTGCACGGTTAACTCATCAACTGGTTTCTTGTGTTTGTCTCGGTTGCATTTATTCAAGTAAGAAGAAAAGCCAACAGAGAACAGACCTTGTGTCTCCCCAGGATTAACATTTAGGTCTATGGTGTCAGTACAATGTCGAGTGATTGTAGTATCCGGCTATTTTCCCTAGGGGGAGTAAGCGCTATAGAAATGACAGAAACCGGAAGCAAGGTGCAAAAAGAAATCTCCGTCCCACACCCTTAAAATTATCTATTTTATGTGCGGATGTGGAATATTTTAGCATTTAAACCAAATATTCCCTTGTCATCTGCAACTTTTTATGAGCACATGATGTACGGTTTGGTTTATATTGCAGGGTTGACTTCTTAGGGGAAGATTAATCTATGCCGGTGAGTTTGGATTTGGAGGTAAAATTACAGCTAGGCTATTACAGGCCATTCCTCTAAAAATTGGACCTCACTCGGATTTTATTACCAGAGCTATAATTTTAAGTCTGGAAATTGTACTTTTTTGGGGGGGTTATTGCCTGTCTCACTTGTACAGTGCAGAAAAGATTGTTTCAAATTCATAGTCAGATGCTTATACGGGCTCACTGAACTGGAATAACATGGAAAAAAAGAGGATCTTGGGTAAGCAGCTTCACTTTCAATTAAATGGTCATACTTGTACATTCAGCGAGAGAGAGATAAATGATAGACTATAGAAATTACACATACTTCAGTGTACAATATTATTACAGCATAACAAATATGATGTTCCCGCATGAGATAATTATACTGATTAAATTGTCTGATCAATAATATAATATACAGACTAAGGCAGGATGGTGCATTGTGGATTCATGGTAAACAACCTGGAAGCACTGGGATGGTATGTACACAGCGTTTATTTTGTGGAGATACTGGTTAAATGGAAGCCCTGCATAGAAAATAAAATTAAATGTATTTTAGCAATTCAATTTCATTATATTTTTACACAACAACACTCAAATCAAATGCGTATCTCAGTTATGTCAACAGTTTAACTAAATAATAAAATGGTTATGCTGCTCAACTCAGTTGCGTGGAACCTGTTGACATAACTGGCTTATGCAAGTCCAACATTTGATCACAGAAATTATCTAAAATATACAGTGTGTCAGACAAGAACTGAATAAACACATAACGTCAGATAAGAACTCGTAAGGCAATAAATTGTTTGCCAAAAATGAAAGGACAGACCGCATTGCATTTAGATTGAACCTAGCCCCAAATTGAACACGTAGTTCATTACCTTGACATAGTGTTCATTTGGGCCCCGAGAGTTGATTTAGATTATGTTGATTTAGATTATGTGAAATACCCTCGGATCTCCCTTGTGTTTCCCTCAGCAAAAGAAACAGAGAAACCGCAATGGACACAAAGGACAACACAGGCCCACTGTGTACATAAAGCTCCCTGTGTTTGCACAAGGTTGTGTTTATTCAACAATGCAAAAACGTTTCTAAGCACAAAAAGTGACAGAACCACAAAAGCACAGATAACATCTGGCTTTCACTGGTATTTAAAGCAAATACGATCGCCAATTAATCTCCTGCTGTCACCTATTTTTTTTTATACACCTTTGCAACAGTCACCGTTATACACCTTTTCGGGAGCGCGGAGCACCAGGCTTGCTTGCCTTTACAACACTAAGCTTCTGGTATGTGATACTGGCTTTTTTATGGCTGAAAGCCTTGCAATACCAGCTGTTGATATGAGAGACTGGTGAGTTCAAAATTTGCATAGCCTACGTCAATGGTTATCGGAAGTTAAGTGTGCTGCTGAAACTATACAAAAACCTTACTACCCATACGCCATCCTTTGTCTAAAGTAGAAGTATAAGAATAATAATTAAACTTTTTTTTTTCCATTCTGGATTCCGAACCCATGGCCCTCGAGTACAGAGGTCCCTGCTCTACCCTCAGTCCAGAATTCTGCCCATATCCCTAATATTTTATTGAATTTTATTTTATCTAATATATTTTAAGTTTGACAGCTGTTTCTCGTATACATTCATATTTTGGTCATACGTATGTACAGCTTGCTATACACTATCTATTGGAAGTTGGCAAAAATTATGAAATATTTTAATTTAGGGTTTTTTAGCAAAAAAATAAAAAAATGTTGGGGAAAAAAAGGCTGAAAGAAACTGGTTTTTCTGACTTTTCCCTGAAATGTTTTCACTACAGCAAAGATGGTGATTGGAGTCCAGCTGACCTACAGTGACACCAGGAAACACAAATGACTCTTTCCCCAAGCTCACCCAGGATAATAAATCATTTGGCTATGTCCATCTTCGCCAAGAGATAAATTTGGTTGCCCAAAACAGGGAGAAATGTGTCATGCTCAGGAACATTATAATGTAATGTAATGTAATGTAATGTAACACACACACACACAAACTCCTCTGGCCAGTCATTTAACGTGATAACTCTGGAAACACAATCCAAATCGGCCCCCTTTAAATGATTAAGCAAGGCTTTTAACAAGTCATCGCTCTATATCAGCTACATGCTATTAAATATTTAGACTTCAGTCCCAGGACTTACAGCATCCATATAACCCGTGTCTCACTCCCCCTGCAGACATTTGGGATTGGGTATCTAGTTTAGGTATCAGAGGTTGATTAACAATTGATATCCAGCTCCAGTGTCTTTTCTGATACCCACACCTGTGTTCTGTGCAAGGAGAAGTGCTTTGCCTCTGAAACAGCGCCTCTAGACAACCTAGAGGTCCACAAAAAACGCCATTTTAAGCACAAAAAACAGCGCCTCGCAAAGGGGGGAAGCATGTATGACGCATTACGCTGAGGGACGTCGTCGCGCGGCGGTATCTCGGAAACAAAGAGGCAGCCCGAACGCTGCCATCTTTTATTGCATCCTGTGCTTCGTTTCACGGTTATATTCTGTTGCCTTGCCTGTGGCACTTCTTTGACGACCCACCTTTTCCATTTCCTTTCAGAAAAAATAAGTATCTCTGTTTTCTAAAATATCTCTATATCTACTTAGTCCTTGAAATTCCAGTGGTATCATCTCTTCCTCCCCGCAAGGGTTCACAGTTGCTTTTTTAGTCAAAGCTTGTGAATGATGTCATTTTCTGCCCGTTGTACAAATCTCACATTGTCTCCATTATCAGTGCAGTACAAAAAGTCTAAAGTTCACTGGCTTTGACGTGCAGAAGGGGAACAGTAACCTTAAAGAACCATTATGATTGTGCAGTACACAGAATCCATATTCCAGGCCCACCAATAAAGAATATTCCATTCAGTTTTATCTGTGAAGCGCTTTTTATTCACAAAGATGCTTCTACAGGAATAGATCACAACTGTTTAGGTCAATTATACAAAATGAGTTGACAACAAAAAAATAAAAGCATTTTAATTTGTTGTAACACCAATTCAATGCAACACGTCAATGTAATTAAATTAATTACTAATTAAATACAATTAAAGACTCAAATGCTATAAAATATGATTAGGCTGTTTTAATTGAAACATTTTGCACATTATTTTTTCTTTATTTTCAATTATAATTTATCACTAAATGCTCGATGCCTAATGCTTGTTATGATATTATGATAATGATAGTTTCTGAATCACAATATGTTGCAATTACTCAACCATACTCAAATTTACTAAAATGTTTTTTAAGTAAAAAGTCTTAAGTCTTCAGTATATGTTACTCACAAAACCTAGTTTACACCTAAAAAAAAGCATGAGAACCAATTTGTAAATGAAACTGCAAGCTTACAAATACCTTTGCCTACAGGTTAAAGGAAATCTTCCAGAAACACATATACCTCTCTCCATCTGAGAAAAGAGAGAAACATTTCTAGATGGATCATTTAGGGCCATAATAAAATGGCATAGAAGAGTTATCAGCAACACAATAAATGACTGAAACCATCTCATTGCATGAGTCATGGACTACAATATACATAATACAACCTTGGCTCTAACTATGGCAACTCTAACACTGAGAAACTGAGAATATAGTGACACAAGCACAAGGTTGTACTAGCACCAATACCGAAGAACATAGCTGGAAATGTTAAATCACTAAATATAAAAAGAGATTTAATGTTAAGGAATGGCAGTTTCCATGATGCTGAGACTAATGAATCATAGTGATCAAAGGTTCACAAGTCAGACGAGTGGGCCATAACTATCTCTGCTAACGGCCTTGCACACCTTGCCCTATAGAGACGGCTGTTTGTACAGGTTTCAGGTTCATATGTGAGCAATGTGAAGCCACGCTGTGCTATATATATATGCCCCCCACCCCCTCCCCCCAGGGAGACATTCTCATATAAGGGAAGGGGGGGTAGGTCTTGCCTTAGCTGCCTCTGAGTACAGAAGTTGTATGTGTTTGGCTTGGAGTCGTCGTGGTTGCTAGCCCCCCGTGTCTATGGCAACATTAGCTTGGGGACATTGCTTTGGCTGCTGTGAGATTATATGTATGTCATGCACGAGACGGGGAGAGGCGGTACCGGGCTAAAGTGGCAGATTGTGGTGTGTAAGCAAATCGTTAGGGAGAACATTCTAGGCACTGGGGGAGCGGTATTTATTTATTTATTTTCGAGACGATGTAGGCTACTCACACGCAGGGTACGGTCCAATGAAAGCTCTGAGCTTCTCCACATATCAGAACGGGCGATGACCGATGTGTTGCTTCTTGACTAGCCATGTATTCATTAGAGAACAAGAGTGAACCGTAATGCTGGCCCCTGGAAAGCCACACACACTGCCGCTTGTTCTTTTGCTTTAAGATCAGCAACCGATTCAGACCCAATAAACCAGGATTACTGAGTTAGCTGGATAACTGCACTGAGTAAGAGAAGCAGGATTACTGAGTTTACTGGATAACTGCACTGAGTAACAGAAGCAGGATTACTGAGTTAGCTGGATAACTGTACTGAGTAAGTGAAGCAGGATTACTGAGTTAGCTGGATAACTGCATTGAGTAAAAACCAGAACCCTCCCAAATCTGGAACATAGACTGAAGTAAAAAGAGCTGTTCCAGGCTTTACTCTGTACAGTTATCCAGCTAACTCAGTAATCCTGCTTTGTGGAATACCCCCCTGGTAATAATACCTGACTTGACTGTGTGATCGGTGGCTTTAACTCATCAAAGGCTGTGCTACTCAAGTGCTGAGTAACAACAAAAGCCAGCAGACCCTGTGGCTCTCCAGGACCAGGATTGAGGACCACTGCTTTAGAAATAGGGTCACAGACAGGTTATAAAATGGTTGTGCGCACCAACCGATTATCAAGACCTGGTTTGCTGATGCCTTCTACTTTCCCATGACCCCAAGCTTTGATATCATATCTGCCATCACCCCTTTGTCCTTTCAACAAAGTCAACCATTTAAAAAAAAGTTGCTTATTGCAAAATGTCACAGCCTTTCACAATGCTTTCTTTGCTGTTTTTATTGAATGTCCCCTGGATTCCGGCCACTCCTGTAAAACACAAAAATAACAGGAACTACAAACTCCCTGGTGCTTCGTGTCCTCTTCTGAGCTTTTGTTATCGTTTTTGTGTCGGACCATATTGTAGTTTTGAGAACCCTATTGCTTCTCCATATCCCGTATCATTTGCCTTTAATGGGCCCATGTCTTTGAGTTTGAATAGGCACAAAATAACTTCACAATCACGACCTCACAAAAGTGGACGGATCAAGTGTTCTTGTTCTCCATGTTCTGGGAGCAGAAACACATTTAATTACCACGCCGAAATGTTCTGCCAAATTATTTATTTATATTTTCATTCTTTAAAATGTGTTTTCTGTTTTATTATTTAAGTCAACTGCTTAGAGCTCACCCCAGTCTACTGTCTGTCTCTTAATTATTGATTGAGCCCTGTTGATTGTATTCATTCTCATAATACAATGCATATCACATCTTACACGTCATTTTCTTTAAGTGACCTCAGCCCCCGCCGCATCTAATTTCCATAGACGTTTGTGTTCAGTCTTAATCAGTGTGCAACAGTTGTTTTGGTTTTTTTCCCCAACGAAGTGCCACGTAGGCCGCCAGACCGAACATTGAACTGTTCGATGTGTTCTAGATCATCTAAGCATGTGCAGTTTTCTGAAATGATGTCACATAATTAAGCGCAATGATAAACACAGAAAACCTGCTCGGTCATTGGTTTCCACTTTCAAATATACCCTGGCTTTGTCTGAGAAAAGTTATTCCCGCAAAAACATCAAAAAGAAAGGCAACTTATTTTCTTGTAAGGCCATATACACTGCTAATATTTACGCCACTCAATAACATTTATTAAACTGAGCTGCATCTAGATTTCTTCGGTTTGGCTGTACACCACAGGTTTTAAACATACATGTTCAATGATAATTGTACCTTAAACACTAATGATTCTTCTGAGAAGCGTTCTGAAAGGCCTTAAGCTGAAGTCATTAGTGCAGTCGTAGCATCGCCGTTTATCTGGGGTGGGCGCAAAATGGCATTATCGGGCTTCCTGAAAGACTGTGCTTTCACTTTTCTGTGACCCTGCATCCGTAATTCAACGGCTGTTCAAAAAGAAGAAAAATGACAGAACTGGTAATAAGATGGCCACTGTTCGCCTGATTCTTTGAACGGGACCCATGAGATCGACCAATGAGAGGCACGGCGATGTGATGACTCGTGGCATTTCTGTCCCCCTGGGCGTGAGGCGGTCGAACAAGACGTACTGTGTTGCGAAGAAACGTCCATTTGTACGAATTGTAATGTACTGTCCGTCAATAGGTCATTGTTCAAACAGAGGGCCAAATAGCGCGCCTTTTGTTTCTGAAGGCATGCATGCATAGGCGTTCTGGAAGGAGTTGAACTGCGGCGATAAAGATTCTGCTGAATTTAAAGCCATGCAAACAGAGGAAAGGTCTGCGGTTGTTACTGAATAAAAATATACTGCGCATATAGGTGAAAGTAAACCCCAGCATGTGCCAAATTAGGTTCCGTATTTATGTGCATCTTACCGGAGTGATCTTTATTGCCTGGAATGGGTTGTGCATTAAAATAGGCTTAAGTTCAAACCAAACAGAAGCAATTAACAAAGAACATATTTATTAACACAAACTTTCCTGTGCAGTCCATGTCAGTCTTCCCAAACATAAATGGAAATATAGTCTACTGCAACATTTTGAAGTAACAAATATATATTCAAGTTCAGGAAAGATATTCACAACACTTAACAATATATGGGCAGAAGATATCTTTTCCTTAAAAAATATTGCTGCTTATGGATATTTCAGTATGTTTATGTATCAATAGATTTTTACATAGAGTGAGCACTATAATTCATTGGACAGTGGCACATTTTTATTTGGCACGTTATTTTGGTTCTGTATTCTAGCACTTTGAGTTTGAAAGGATACAATGACAATGAGGTTGAAGCTTTAATTTGAGGGTATTTTCACCCATATCGGATGAGCCGTTTATAAATTATAGAACCTTTTGTACATAGTCCCCCCCATTTTCGGGTATCAAAAGATATTGGACAGTTTACCATAATGTAGAATAAAGTAATAATGTTTTTATATTTGGTCGCATATCCTTTGCATACCATGACTTCCTGATGTCTGTGACAACAATATCAAAATACTCTTGATATATTATTTTCTGGTACTCTTACAAGCGATACTATAACTTCTCTGCATTTGAATGGATCTTCATGGGAATTGGGGGGTGGGACTAGATTTAGCTGTAAATTATGCTGAGAAAGTATGGAACACATGGTTGGTGAAATGGCTGTAAGTCATCAAGAGTCTGAGGTATCAAATGAGCCTTAAACCATCACTCTGCTGCCAGATGTGCAGTAGATATGGATGGATCACTTTAAAGCACAACTGAAGTTTGGTAGAACTTCGGGTTGTGTAGTTACATGGCCATGATATGATTCCAAATGGTGGCGAAATATGTTAGTGTAATGCTTCATAAAAATTTTTAAAAAATGTAGATAGCACAGCGTGGCTTCACTTATTTTTTATTTATTGGTCCGACCTGCCGACATTTTGGTAGTCTTTTTTATTAAGGAAGAAGGGAAGCAAATGTTTCGCACATTCTTATAAAATATATTTCCTTCTGAATTGCTAAGTAAAATGGGCCGTTCCAAACATTGTTCGGAGAAACAACGTAATTTGATTAAAAAGTTGATTGGAGAGGGGAAATGTATAAAGTGCAGCAAATTATAGGATGCTCAGCTAAAAAGATCTCAAATGCTTTAAAATGGCAACACTCTAATTTAGCCACGATGAGACCTCTGTGGATGTTTTGCCACGATGAGACCTCTGTGGATGTTTAGCCACGATGAGACCTCTGTGGATGTTTAGCCACGATGAGACCTCTGTGGATGTTTAGCCACGATGAGACCTCTGTGGATGTTTAGCCACGATGAGACCTCTGTGGATGTTTAGCCACGATGAGACCTCTGTGGATGTTTAGCCACGATGAGACCTCTGTGGATGTTTAGCCACGATGAGACCTCTGTGGATGTTTAGCCACGATGAGACCTCTGTGGATGTTTAGCCACGATGAGACCTCTGTGGATGTTACCACAAGTGGCAAAGGTTGCAAGTGAAGCTAAAAGTAAATGTTTCCGTCAAGTTACGCCAGGAAATGAAAGGATTTCACCTTATTTGCAGTATTGCGTATGTAATCATCGCCATCTCTGGCCAGGCCAGTTCCTCTGCCCTACAGCGTTCTTATCAGTCTGTGTGATTCTCCTATCTGTAATTAAGGGCTGATCCGCCTTCAATCCTGCTTTTTAAAAAGTTCTGTTTGTCGCCATAGCTACACTTGTAGCTGTTCTAAACCCCTGTCGCGTAGTCGCTTAGTCATTTACTAAATACAAGCAATAAGCATTTCTCTTACGCATTTTTTGTAGGCTAATTAAAATTATTTATAAAGTACTATTTTCTTCAATGTTGTTAGCAAGCTACCAGAAAAGACTACCAAAGTGTCAGCAGGACCAATTAATAAAAATAAAAAAATAAGTAAGAAAAATGCTTATTGCTTGTATTGACAAAATCCTGTTAGTTCGCGATCGTATATGTGTTAGAAGTGTCATTTTGAGACCGTTTTAGCTTCCCCATAGAAGTGAATGGAGAGCGACAAATACCCTATTCTGGATTATCACCCCAGGGGAGCACAGAGCAACTAACAAACATATTTTGCCGCCATTTGGACTCATATCATGGCCAGGTAACTACACAACTCAAAGTTCTACCAAACTTCCGTTGTGCTTTAAGGGTTTCTCCTGACAAATTTTCCTATTGAACTCTATGGAAAAATAAGTCGGGAGAAGAAACCCTTCAAGTTACTGTCCAATGAATTGTGGTGCTCACTGTAAGTATTTACATTGCAGCTTTTTTAAAGGACTAGAGTAGACCTTATGTGAGTGCTTGTGATTGATGGATAATTCCAAAGTTAATGCCAATACAATATAGGCAGCCAGAGCCCTGTTCCTTGTTGCTGGCTAACTGCACCGAGTTAAACCCGGAACAGTGCTTTAGCTAGTGCATGTGACTCATATTCTGGAAGTTTCCAAGTTTTACTCAGCTAGGACTAACAGGGCCCAGGCCTCCTGTTATGCTCCCTCCCATTTGTTTTGATTCGCTCTGTGATGATTATCTTGGGTTTTGGGAGATAAAAAAGGTGAGAAGCCCCAGGGTTCACACACAATGTTGCTGACTTGCCCTGGAGGCCAGTACATGCGCAGGGCTTACACTCCTGAATTTAAACTGTAAGTTTCCACTGTGTCCAATCCTCCCCTGTGAGCACAGGCTGAGCACAGCTTTGATTCTTCTTTAGGTTAATACCTTACTTGTTTCAACAAACTTTCCGTTGATCCCACGCGACTGCTCCGCTCTTTTGGGAAATCACGAGAAATTTGGAAAAGGTAAACAAAAAAGTATTCCCTCTCTGGATGTATAAATATGTATTTAACTCATTACAACACACACACCTTATCATCAGTCATCGACTACATTGAGAAAATATCCGCACTTGACAGTTTTAGTCACAGGTATTTAGCAGACGCTCTTATCCAGAGATAGACTTACACAACTTCCTCATTTTTACAAAGTAAACCCATTTATACAGGTGGATATTTTACTGAAAATAAATTTACGCCAACATTTTTGCTGTGTGGTTCCTGAATTCCTTAGATCTGCGCACCTCTGTATATAAACAACAGGGGTTAAAGGGGGCTTAAATAAGAGTGTGATGCATTTCCATTTAAAAAGTCAACTTCATTCATTCGCGTAATTACTTCTGGCTATGACCCATGCAAAGGCTTTTAGAGGTTGTTTACACTTGCTAACACACTGGGGTGTAAAACAAAGGCTACCTGATAGTTGTGCTGAACTAAAAATACTGTCAGAGTGAAAAGGTAAGCAGGCGTGTCCCATTCACTGTGTATGTATATTTACTCAGTTTTACTGCTTCTTTGCCACCATGCAAATGAAGGGCAACGTACCACAAAGGACTTGTCGGCACAATTTACCAACAAGAGTGCAGTAATACTTTAGACAGTTTATCTTACAGCTGCTAAAACTGCCTACAAATACCCATATATACTGTATGTAGGGGTTGTACAAAATAATGGAAACACTGCATTAAAAAAGTACTTTAACTTAGAAGTAACTACTACTACTACAAAAAAAAAAAACTTAGACTACTATAAAAGCAGTTACACAGGTCAGCCAGATTAAGCTCAATGCCAATAGCAGTATGTGTCTGTCAGCTATAAAAGAGGTCTGACAATGTGCCTTCATGAGAGTGTAACATATGTCACACACAAACAGAACTGTGTCGGCAAAGAAGAAACGGTGGTCGCAAGTCGAACCTCGACAACAGGGACAGGCGGACACTTAACAGTTGCAAAACACCCCAAAACTATGGCCTCGTATGTAGACCTATATATATAATTTTTTTCACATTTCTTTGTAAATGGTGTTATTTTTCAGTTCTGGTTGTCTGACCCTTTGAAGAGCTCAAAGCATCAGGCAGTCCATCCATCTGCTACTGACCCACGATGGTGGGCTGAAATTAATGATATCTGACCAATGCAAAACATTACTCTCTGTAACAAAGTAAGGTGTACACAACAAAGCCAATCCTATTTTAAATTTACCCATATTAATTTAAATACAATGCAGTACTGTGCAAAAGTCTTATAGGCACCCTAGATTTATTATTATTTTTTATAAATCTTTTCTTTGATGTTTATTTTTTGTTTTCTGTTTTACTGTTTCAGTAGAAAATATTTTTAGATTTCCAAGCATCAATTTTCCAAAAAATGTATTGAACTATCTTCAGTGAAAATAAAATTGAATAGAATAACTTTTATTTTCCTGTGGGGAAACTTCAGTTGTAGTTATCAGCAATAAAAAAGACAGAGACAGACCCACAACACACAAACAGAACCAGGAGTTCTGCACCAGATGATATGGCCTCCACAGAGCCCTGATCTGGACATCATCGAGGCTGTCTGGGATTACCTGGACAGACAGAAGCAAGCGAGACAGTCAACGTCTGCAGAAGAACTGTGGCAAGTTCTCCTAGATGCTTGCATGGCAGTGTACCCAAAACAATTGGGGCAGTTTTAAAGGCAAAGGGTGGTCACACCAAATATTGATTTGATTTCGTTTTTTACTGTTAACTGCTCTTCATAGTCAATGGTTTGACATTTAGAAACTTCTCATTTCATTATTTTTGAAAGTATCTTTGTTTTACAATTATTATTATTTATTTTACATGTGCCTAGGACTTTTGCACAGTATTATATATAATTTAAATCGATAAATAATGAATTATATTTTCCAAAGAAAGATTAGCCTGAGCATGGAAGATACTGGCGTCAGGCCGTGGCTATCAGCATTGGCACTGAACCAACAGGTGTCTCACTTCCTTTTCACCACGTCAGCTTTTATATTTTCAACATACTGTGCAAACGCATAATTATTTCGTTTTAGTTTTAATCTATGCTACTAATAATAATAATAATTTAAAGTATATTTTATTACTAAATTGTACATGAAAGCTTTAGATTGTATTGTCTTTATCCACCACAAATTACCTTTATTTTAGTTATAAAATATTTTTATGGTTTTTTTTGCGCTTTCCTAGATTTTAATTGTGCAACTCGTGAAAAAAAAGGAGGACTAACTCATCTGTACCTGCACATCGTGGATAGGGCATGTATTCCATTCGCTATATGTGACAAAGCCGACAGATCAACGGACGGATTGCACTGTTAAAAAAAAAAGTATTTCATATTTAGCACGAAAGGGAAATATAATGCTCATCACAATGATGTATTTCATGTTCCGTAGGGCGTGGAACTTCGTGGAACTAGAGTCGTCTCTGGCCATTTGACTTATTACTGACAGCCTATTGTTGAGTATTGAATGCGAGTGATCTGCTGCGAATAGGGAACGCAGTCGTTAATGATAGCATCCATGTATTAGCAACAAACTGTGAACTCAACCAACTGCCGTATTCTCATCCAAGCAGTGGTTAAAGGACAGGTGTATCTCGTCATTGTTTACCTACAAAGACTTTAGTGCCACTCCCTCCACATCCCTTGAATTGGATCTTGGCTGCCCCGCCTCCTCGAAACGCTGGCTGGGTCTGGTAGCAAAGTGCCGGATCTACCCGTTTGAAACTGGGGTGCTGGAACTCGCCAACGCGAATTAGAAACAAGCGCTGTCCACTAAAGCACATTTCTTTGGATATATTTCACAACTCATTTAACTGACTTGCGGTTGGAGCCGGCTCAAGCACCTGTCAGTCTGGTCAACTAACAAGGTAGGCAACTTGGATATTCTTAGAACATTTACAGAATAGAGGTGCTGAAGTTGGTTTAAGTGAACGTCGCCGCACCTGGATGCCTCATGTTTTAATCCTAAAATACTATGGTCATGGGATCCATCGGTTTAATATTGTGCGCTCCACAATATTCACTGGGGTAGGCTATTGCTTACTAGATTCTATATCGTATTCATTCGAGCCCCTTTTCCAGACTATTGTCGAAGTCTGCTCGGCTACCTGTGTATTTCCACCGGAAGCACTGACCAGCAACCTGATGATATGTTGCTGGATAAACACCGTATTTTACGGTGAAAGACCGCAAGGTGATCATTCACCTGTTGTTGATGGGGGTCGATTTTTCTGCCAAAAAAGATTGGGACATTATAAAGAAACGTATATTTGTATCGTACGACTTAGGCTACATTTGCCAAACGAATCGGAATAAGATATTTGAACGTCACCATGAACATTATCGGGAAACAAAGTTGAGTTTATTCAATTTCTCCTGAAGATTAACTTTAAAGTTGCTGGGCTACTTCTACACGTGCAAAAGGCTACTTTTAAAGATACAGGTAAACACTACAAGCCCACTGCTTTACTATATGAATGGTCAGTGTTTCGGTGTGACACCAAATTGTAATTATGATCCTTATATCAAATACATATTAAATAAATGAATAAAGAACTGTGTTGCACGTATGCCTGTGGGTAACCTAACGCAAATTACAGAATTAATTGTATTCACGATAGAAGTTGCCTACTCCTGCAAAATCGTTATAATGTGGTTTACAGACGTATATTTTGCATTTCCTTCCACGTAATACTACTATTGGACATACCCTTTCCCCCACTTTTGAAATAGCCTATCTGCAGTTCAGCCCTGAACCCATAGATGTCTCTCTTGTGTGACTGACAGAAGTAATCACACACCGAATCATTATTTATTTAATAGCCTGCCTATGACTCAAAGGCTGCATTCCGATTGTCAAAAAAATTGCTCCTTTTTCCTTTCAACTTTTCCTTGACCTAGCCAGAAGACGCCAGGGGAAGATAGGAGAGATTTACAAGAAATCAGGGCCGTGTCCAAATACAACCCCTGTTCCCTGTCCACTGTCATCTGTCCACTCAGACCCCTGCCCCCTCACTTTGCAAGCAGTGTGTGAAAGAAATCCCACAAAACTCTTTCCAAACTAGTGAAGTAGTTCATAATATTTATTTAGAATTTTTATTTTTTATTGAGAATATCAATCAGTTAACATATGACGAGTGTTACAAAGTGTAGATTATGAATGAAGAAAATGAAAAAATAATAATAATAATAAATAAAAGAGTAGTTTGTAATATGAACCTATCTTGTACGCTCTGTGTTTTACGTTTTTACTTCCGGGTTACTTACTGAAATTGTCGGATGAGTGCACAGTTCTGCAGATGTGTGCTCCTGAATCTTAGGCTGTGTCCGAATCAGCACTCTTCCACACTGTTGAGTAGCCTTGGTGAGTAGATAGGGTGAGAAAGTTGTAGAGTATGTAGAGTAACATTTTTCAAATAGCAGTATACTTCAAACACCCAGATGACACACTAAGCTTACTTCCGGGGTTTCGCTGAGTACATTTGGGAGCACACTTCAAGAAGTACACGAACATTTTGGTCACATAAATATGACGTAAGCCTCGTTTAAAAAAAAAAAATGAGGCGCAGCTTCGTTTTTCTTCAAATTCAACAAAAACAACACGTGACATGGCAGCGCAAGATTGGGCACAGGGTTGCCAGATCTTGCACGACTTTCCCGCCATATGGCAACTCCAAAACTAGCCCAAATTATAGGTTATTTTTTAACTGAAAAAAATAAGTTGCGACTTTTCAGTATTACCCGACTGCACTTTGAAAGTATCCCAATTTTGCTGTAAAACCGCGGACACTGGTGGGAGATCTTATCAGGGAGACCTGCTTACGACACTTCCACAGTGCGGTTGGAAAATAGTATGGCGGATATTTTTCGCGGACTGCTAAACAGTGCACATTAAACAGTGCACTGTATGCAGGAGACAAGGCGCAGTAGACAGTGCTCGGATTTGGACACAGCTCCTGAATCCCCTCAACAAAACCCCGGAAATAAGGGGTTCATCCTGGTATTTTAAGGCCCCATTTGTGAGGAAAACGTCTCCCACTCAAAAGCTTTTTGACGACGTGGACTCAAATATTCGCTCTCAAAAGGGTGTAGGTAGGGGTCGTATTTGGACACGGCCATACTCTACCTTGTGTCGTGTTGCGACGTCCAGTCGTATTGACGTGACTGTTCAACATAGCGAACTACAACTTCACGAAAAATTTGACAAAAGGCGCATCATTTCCGTTTGCATTTCACTTGAACCGTTAGTTTTATCTCGGCGAAATTTAGCCTCTTAAAAAATTTGGTGTATTGTCTGATTGTGTCATTGTTTGTTTACTTTCTATTATAAGCCAATACTAACCAACAATACTCTCGCCTTGTTGTTTGAATTCGGTAAGTTCCGGAAAACTCCGATGCTTATGAAAACATTGGCGGCATTGCATTGTGGGGCGCGAATACAACCTTCCTTCTGAAAAGGATAGTCCAGAGCATCCTTTGTGAAAGGTACGGCTAAAAGGAACTGTGAAGCTCCTTTCCTTCTCAATATAAGAAATTCGAAAGGCCCTTAGCATGGCTGGCTGGCTGGCCGGCAAATATTTGGATCCTTCCTTGCTCAAATTTGACTATTAGAATGCAGCCGAACACTGCGTCCAGTTTCCTTCATCAGTACAATCACTAAAACAGTAGACCTATGATTTTTCTTACTTTAATTCTTGGGAGGGCGTATTCATTTTATATAGGCCTATCTCCAGAATTATGTCTGTAATACCCAGATACTTAGGCCTATACCCGTAGCCTACTGATATAAATTGTAGTTTATTTTTTCTGAGGTAATTTGGACTGTATTCACAAAACATAATATACTTTGAGAATTCAATATTATATAAATGTTTAGTTTATTTTATTTTAATTATTTAATTGTGCTTTCTTAGCGATACGATTAAACTGCCCCTGTACTTCAACACAATGTTAAATGTTAATGCTAAAGATTACATTTTCAGACTAGCATTTAATTCGTTCAATTAAAATGTCGATTTAAACTGATATTCATATTTTAAAATACTGTGACCTAAATTAAGTTAAACTATGGTGTTCGTGTGCAGTACAATACAGTATTCATTGTGGGCATGAAAGCCTGGGGCATGTTTAGTTTCTGATTGTTTACAGTCTGTTTATTGATTGCATGGGCAGATTAGCTTGATTTATTTAAAACTCATTTCAACGACCCAAACGATACCATATCTTATTTGACATATCCCCGTTTGCTTCAGACATTTAATTTAACTTTCAACCACTTTTTTGATCGTGTGTAGCCTATAATAGGCCTAGAAGGAAAATAAAGCATTCTTGGGGATTCCCTTACAAATTATGTGTGGAAACGTAGGCTACCATGCATGTTGTTCATACCCAGAGATCAGTCAGTAAATCCAGTTTGACCAGTCTGGGAGGTTGATAGTTGGTCAGATGACTGTTCACGTTCTCGATTTGCGTTTCAGAGGCGTGGCTTATCGTTATCCTCTCACGTGGGCAGAGACTGAAGGCACCATAAAAGACAAAAAAAAACAAAAGACTGGCTGCAAGACGCATGCATGTTTGCGATACGATTGGTCGGCAAGGCAAAGGCGTTATTGTCAGTATTTGAATGTGCGCAAAAGAGAACCATTCCGGCTGTAATTTACTGCTGTAATGTGGATCCTGTATGGATATTAGACGCTGAGAAATCGGGCTTAGCTTTGGGCTGAACACACACAAAATTGTCTTAACACTTTGGCCCTCTGTTAGGTTTGTGTGGCTACTTTCGTTTGCTAACGCTTACTGCTCCACTCCATATTGTCAGCTCTACTTTATGCCGAGTTGTGTGCGACAGTTCTTTTTGGGAAACTTTTTAAAAATCATTATTATTTTATTTTTTTAGCAATATGTAGGCTACAGTCGTTATATAGGGGGAAGTAGAACTAAATGAACTTAATAAAAACACTTTAATGGAAATGTGTGGGATAAAGTTTGAGGTATAGGGGTTCTTGGTGTTTTTCTATAATTGTCATGGCTTTCTGGCATGTGAACACCAGCCGCTTGCTGGACAGCGACTACTGTATGTAAAGCTTTGTCTGAGACCTTGCCAACTAAACTAAACAGAACAAAGGCAGAAAATTGCTTGTTAGTAAGCTTCCATAGTTAGACATCAAGAAACATGATATCGTGTTGGATACTTGGATATTTTCAGTATAAAAACGAAGTCAACTAGTCCGCTACTTTAAATTACTTCTTGGCTGTGGTCTGGACTGACTATGTCGGTATTCAACATTCAAGCCTCAAGAGGAGACTCTCCACAGGGGAACCTGTGATGCTATGGAGCAACATGCATTCCTGTTTACAGCATGTTCATTTGTGACTCTCCTCCTAAGCTCTTGAAGTCAGCGTGTGAAGTCATTGTGAATGTGTGCCAAAGTTAAACGGCCTTGTTAAGGATTTTGTCTGTCCTCTTTTGACCTCTGTCGATTCAAAGTTCCCACACATTCCTGAGCTTCAGACGGTGGCGCTGGAAGCTGGGCAGTACATTACGGTTGTAGAAGTGTTGTGAGATGATGGGCTTTAGCAACCGTCAAATGCTTACTTCCAGTCTGGTTTCCTCTAGCTCAGCTTTTGTGGGTTATGTTTTGAAACAATAAACAAGTTTTGCAGAAGTATAGGTAGATTTAGAAAGTAGTTACTCATCTTCCATTTGGAATGAACAATCATGCTTACAACAAGCCATCCTACAGCCCATAAAGATTTATTTTTGTTCAACACCAATTCTTTACGAAAACCAGTCTCTAGAGGAGTTGATAAGACCAATTACAATGAAACCTGGCCTCTCGGTTTAACATGATTGTCTTGACTTTACCAATATTTTAAGTAAAAAACAACAAACAGCACAATTACCAAAATACAAAAATTAAGATTTTTTGTACTTTTTATCAACATGGAGTTCACAGAAAGAACTGTGCAATGCTGACGGTGGAATTCTTCGTGGGGCTTCACTCTCTTAGATCAATAAGCTTAACAAAATATGAATTTTGGATGGTTTGTGGTTTGGCAAGCGACAGTACTCTTGAAAATGCATCAGTTACCATTTTAATGGAATGAACCCACTACAAAATAGAACAATGCATAAAAAAATAACACTTTAAAATCAGCTTTTATTGTATTTGGTACCTTGTACTTTATTTGTGTCTTTACATTGCTGCCGTTTAGCAGACTGCCCAGAGTGACTTAAATACCTTTTGTATTGGTTTTAAAAAAATAAATAAAATATATATATATATTTTTTTTTTTTTACATAGCATTTATACAGCTGGATATATATTGAAGCAATTTTAGGTTATGGGGGAAATTACTCTTTTTCAATCTTGACCTCTCAGATCTTTCTGATATATTTGACACCCATAATGTAACCTTAGTGCAATGACCATTAAGACAATTAGGGATGCTTAGAGACTGAAAATTAAGTGTCAATTTTCACTCCACTTTTGGCCTACCTACCTCTACGTTCCAAACCTACACTTTGACTACCGTAAATGGCAAAAGCAATATCTTGATCTCTTTGTAATTACAAAGACTTGCTGTACAACATTAGTCATGTCTGAATATTTTTACTTCATTTTTTGCATTAATTAAAATGAATAATCTAATTTTCAAAACAACCGCTTAAAATATTGCTAAATTTTTCCATATGTTGTTCTATACAATCTGATGTACCTTTGTACTTTTGTACTCTTGATCTCTTGTTTTTGTTCCAGCCAATTTCCTTCGTTTAAATTTTCTGACAGCTCTATAAACTACGTTGGTTCACTTCCATACCCGAGCACTCTTTACCATATGCTTGCAGTCTGGCTGCAGTTGGTGCTTGTACAAATGTCAGATATGATTGAGCCAATTCAATAATTAAGAGTAGAAGTTGGCACAAAATCCTGAAACAGATTGGCTCTTGGTGTGTACTGTCAGGCCAAAATGTGTCCGTGAGCCAGAATGTGTCCAGGAATGCTTGGAATGTCGTTGCTATGCCAACAGACACGCGAGCATTGTGACACGATAGCATTGCACTTGCTTTGACCTCAGAATCGCCGGAGATCGTTGGACGGAGATAAATCACTACATCACTCAAATAACCATCACTATCACTCAGATAACCTTTATAATTTCCCTTTGTATAGGCTACTAAGCTTTATATTGTTAATTGTTTTCGATTTTAGATTGTGTTAGCTAGTGATTCATTTTGAAGTAGATAGTATTTTACTGAAACTAACTAGCTAGCAATACTACATAGTAGTTTCCTGGTCAAATGTTTATAAAAAAACGAGCATCCGTTAATAATGTTAACAACACCGGATTAAAAAAAAAAAACATTCGCCTGTTCGCACTGCAAGTTAAACCAGCGAGGTGGAAAGAGTAAGTAGGCCAATCGCGTTGTTGAATAGCCCAATAAAACTAATCTAATGTCACGTCGTACAGTAGGCCTAATTGTTATTTTTTTGTGGGCCTATTGGTAGTTTTTCTGATGACCGATTAATACCGATTATTATTACGTTTCCTAAAAATGTTTTGTTACGTTGAATATTGTTTTCAATAAATGTTATTTGTTAACTTTTATTTAGTGAGTTGTTGTCATGTTTTGTAGGATAAAAGCAAGCGCGAGCTTGTCACCCGGCAATTCTGAGGTCAAAGCAAGTGCAATGCTATCGCGTCACAATGCTCGCGTGTCTGTTGGCATAGCAACGACATTCCAAGCATTCCTGGACACATTTTGGCTCACGGACACATTTTGGCCTGACAGTACCCCTGGGTTAGTGGAACAGCTCACCCTACAAGATTGATAGAAATGTATCATCAATTTATCATTGGCTGATGGAGCAAGACTTTGTGATTAAAATGTGAAGAAGCTATTGCTTTTACCATTTATGCTCGTCAAATTGTAGTTATCAAAAGTAGAAATGGTAGGCCAAAAGTGGAGTAAAAACTGGGCCTCATTCATGAAACGTGAGCAGAACGAATTTGTTCAGATTTGCATTTTTGCCCGTATTTTGGTATTCATCAACATTTTCGTATCTGAAATTTGTCATTACCTCCGAACAAAATTTACACCTGCTCCGGAGCACACGTACCTTGTTCGTAAATTCAGAATGCCGGTAAATGTAGCTTCTGAGTGATAATTAGAATATGAATTTTAATTTATTTTTGTTAAATTCACAAGACTAAACATAGCCTTTGAAATACACATTGCAAACGTAATACATTATGATTGTAAAAATCGAACACTTTAGATTACGCCTATTAATCAATTGTACGCTATGAAGCCGTTTAATTAGACCCATAACGTAATCTAATGAATGCTCCCAGTAGCCTACCATTTATTTTTTTCTAAATGCTATGACCTTATATAGGCTTTTAAATACACACTTACAATGCACGTCTGTGTAGCCAGGGTTGCAATTGTGGTCAACAGCTTAATCCAGCTAATGCCAGCGTACATCCATTTCCCCTACAAGATGCAAAGACAGGTGGAGGTAAAGCAGGGTTTTTATTAAATTGCCAACCTGTCCACTGTGATCGGTGCCATAGACTGCACACCCCAATGCACGTTTTTGTTGAAAAGTCGGTGAACACATGCATCAATGTGACCGCAATTAGAATGCCCCAGAGAGATTCTAAAATAAGGTAGCCCATGTGATTACCCGATTTCAAACCACAACTCACATGCACAGAACCCCAATTACAAAATGGATAACGTTTAATTTATTTCCAGGCTGCGATAAATCAATGCGCTCGTATGGTAAATGTTATCTCTTGCTAGGCCTTTACCAGTTCATGATGCCGGTACTGACAATATTAAACAATTTTTTTCCTTGATTGAACATCTTCTAATAAAACTTCGATTTCAGTGTCAGAATAATTACATTCTTTGCTTTTTCATGGCCATTCTGACTAGGCATTCACCTTTAAATGGAAGTGACAGCCTCCATATAAGGCAATTAATGGGCGTGGATTTATGCTAATCACAAAATAACGTGGGCGCACATTGTAAGTGAATACGGAAAAATCTACCTTTTCCACACCGTTTGATGAATCCGGCATACATTTTTTTGTAGCAACTCCCTTTGGACATAAATGTACATGTATATTTAGGAATGTTTCATGAATGAGGCCCATTGTCCCTAATTTTCTTATTGATGGTTTGTGTTGTTTTTTTATTTTTATTATTTTTTCTCATTGTTTACAATGGTCATTACTCCGAGGTTACATTATGGGTGTCAAATATCAGAAAGATCTGACCGATCAAGAAAAGTAGCCATTTTTACATGGAATCACCCTTAAGTACTTTGCTCAAGGATACAACGGCAGTGTCCTACCTGGGAATAAAACCTGCAATCTTAAGGTTACAAGCCCAGTTCCTTACCATTCCGGCCTGTCCTTTCGGGTGGGGAAAGATTTGATCGGTGCAAGGCTGTGTACCGAGCAACTGTCTACAGACCTGTTCGACCAATAAGCACAAGGCACCTCACACACCTTAAGCACACCTCCTCAGCTAGTGGTGGAATTCTGGAGAAGGGGAACAGTCGGAGCACATGGGGCAGCATTCCCATTTCAGGGTGAGGTGAAATTTTGTGATTCAGGTGTGCAGGAATGCCAAAAGACCACACCACGTCACGCCATAGCACACCGTATCTGAGCCCTATCTACTTTGTCCTGTGTACTGTTTACTGCATACTTAGTGACATGCAGTATGCAAAAAAATATCCTCTATACTATTATCAGTGAAAACCCGGAAATAAGTATATCATCCAGGGGTTTTGTTAACACTATTGTCACATACATAAGTTTTTTTAAAGTATACTCAACTGGCATACTCAATAGTAGGCAAGTACGCTGATTTGGACACGACCTAAAATCCAATGTGGGGGATCCAAAGTAGCTGGTACTGCTTGGGCTGCTGCCAGGCTGTATAGTCAGTTTAGACCCTTTGTCTACTGATTCCCAAATAAAGTTAGTAGGGTTATATTTATTACGGTACTTCAGAGCGAGAGCTTGGGCAGAACTCCCTTACCACACCCAGGCTCCCTCCATATTATAATATTGATATTAGTGAAAATGCACATCTAAATATAATTGCACACATAAACTCATGCACACATTTTAACTCCAGCTGTCTCCATTCCAAATAAAGAGGCAGAGCTGAATTGTGGCATTTGTAAATGAACAACGGATCGGACTAATGACTTAATACAGTGCAGTAATCAGTGTATAACAGGGATTCCCCAAGCAGTGCCCACACCCCCCATCTCTTCTCCCTTCCAAAAGTATCTTTGGTTTGACGTGCAAAAGTGGTGGTAATTTTAAAAGTCACATGGCTAAATACAGCATAGTCTGCACACACTATAAAACATCAGTGGCTTTGTGATGGCAGTCTCTTCATGGTAGCATCTCGGGTAGCTCACCTGGCGCACCTCTGACTTCGCTTTTGTTCTTTTCTGGAGTCCTGGCCGTCTATGTGGGCCATTGCCAGTACAGAGCAGCCCTGCCAAATGTTAAACTGAGAGCCAGGATCAGGAAATGCTAACAACAGCTAAGGTAGCTCTTCCCAACCGTGGCATATACAGTATATATACAGTATATTAGCATTAGAATCGACGTGAAAGACGATATGATGGAAATGAACTGCTAAGAAGTACCTATGGAAACACGGTTGTTGTAATGAACAAATTTCTTAGAAAGATAGCAGTTTGCTTCAGGCGAAATGCCAGAGAAAACTAAAACTTCATTTTACACCGGAAGCCGAGAGGCAAGAAATAAAATGCCACGGTTCAGGATTTACTTTATTGTAAAAGTTTATTTACTTGAATTCAGTCCATACATACATATGCACACGCACACACACACACCAGAACATTTATGTGACCATATATCATGCAAATCAAATGAGATGGTCTTCATAAATACAATACAGTGCACATGGCCCTGCCCAGTACCTACCTACTGTTGATAAGGAGTTTGATTGACAGGTGTATAAAAGATTGCTTGTATTTGTTCAGCTTGCTCTGATGGGCTGTGTATGATGTGCCTGGAGGGAGAGTGGAGCATATGGGGGAGGGGTCTGACAATTTCTCCAGCCTGTCTGATTATTATCTGCTCATGGATAGACTGCAAGGACGGGTGTCGGTTGTCTCACGCGCATGTCCTCCGTGACTCTGAACCAGACAGGCCATTTAAAGATAGTTTAAAGTGTCAAACCGCTAAATCATGCTTCGGCGCCATGGTGTGTGGGGTTGTTTCCTCTCTGCCCGTTACTGTGACAGGAAGTGTACTTGAGATTACAGTGCATTTGGCAGATGCTTTTATCCAAAGCGACGTACAACAAGTTCATACCGAATGTCATAGAAGCGACTAGAAACGGGTCAGATAAAGTACAGTTGCATCCCAAAGTAGCAGCTATCCATCGACATGAACATCGAGTCTAGTTCACATAGTAGTCTTAAGGCTAACCCAGTAAGGCACGATAAGCTACATCATGATCAAGACACTCATGTTGCATGAGTATTAGACATTTTCTATGATGGAATGTAGCTGTGGCATCTATTAAACTGAGCATAAAACCTGTTGTTGTGGAAGGCATGGAACTCTACTGTCTCTGCAAGGTATGTGTGTCTCTTAATATGCATGTGTAAACACATTTGCATGTTTGGCTGTGATTCAACCCTTACTCAGTAGGGTGTGACCATTTTGACAATAGCCGAGTCGGATGGTCATTGTTGGTTTGTGCAAGTTTGTGCTTGGGAAACCGTTCTTAAAATGGATATTCGATAGTGTCCACTAATGGGTGTTGTCCTTTACTGTGGGCTACTTCAAACAAAAGTTCTTTTTAGCGTTTTTTTTTTTTTTTTTTAAATCCGTGACTGCTTTTACGCTGAAAGATGAGTCCCCACATTTTGTGTATGCTTACAAAGGATGATATATCTTTTTTATTTAAAATTTCTTTAAACAAGTAGGTCAATGGATAACTCAATTCTGTTACACTGGCTACCTGGGGGATTGGGAAATGGCCAGGGAATTTAAGGGATTATGTAGCCATTCAGGTGTAGGGGTTGTGTAGAGGGCTGTGAATAGTTCAACCACTTTTGTGGGAACTTGACCCGGGACAAATTCCCTCTTATCTGATGCTATGAGTTCAGGTCCTGGCAGGGGCTGAGTATACATAGAAATGGGTTATTATTATTATTATTATTATTATTATTATTATTATTATTATGTAAATCACAGCCACGGTCCACTTCTCCAGCCGGTATCTTGTTCACGATATCTTTGTTTTTCTGTCTCCCTCCAACAGCCATGAAGTTGTGTCCTGCCATTACTGTGATTCTGTGCTGCATTGCTGCTAGCCTGACACAGGCTGCCAAAATTGTGATCGTGCCTCCAATCATGTTCGAGAGCCACCTGTACATCTTCAAAACTCTGGCCTCGGCCCTGCACCGGGAGGGGCACGACACGGTTTTCCTGGTGTCCGAGGGTCGCGAGGTGCCCCCCTCGGAACACTACCGCCTCCAGCGATACCCAGGCATCTTCAACAGCACCACGGCGGACGACTTCCTCCAGTCAAAGGTGAAGAACATTTTCTCCGGTCGCCTGACAGCGCTGGAGCTCTTCGACATCCTGGAGCACTACTCCCAGAACTGCGACATTCTGGTGGGCAGCGAGGCTGTCATGTCGCGGCTGAAAGAGGAGCAGTTCGACCTGCTCCTCGTCGACCCCAACGAGATGTGCGGCTTCGTCATCGCCCACCTCCTGGGGGTGCGTTACGCCGTTTTCAGCACGGGCCTCTGGTACCCTGCCGAGGTGGGCGCCCCCGCCCCCCTCTCCTATGTCCCAGAGTTCAACTCTCTTCTCACCGACAAAATGAACCTCGTCCAGAGGATTACAAACACGGCCGTCTACCTGGTGTCCCGCTTCGGGGTCCAGTTCCTGGTGCTGCCCAAGTACGACCGGATCATGAAGAAGTACAACGTGCAGCCGCGGGTCTCCATGCACGACCTGGTCCAGGGGAGCCGTCTCTGGATGCTCTGTACGGACATGGCGCTCGAGTTCCCCCGCCCCACCCTCCCGCACGTCGTCTACGTCGGGGGCATCCTGACGAAGCCCCCTAGCGCCCTCCCACAAGTGAGTAATCTCGCACGGTACCGTGCCTCTCACCGCATCGCTAAAATCTTTATTTATTGATTTATTTTAATCACTCGTTAACCAGGCAAGTTAATAACCAAGAAAGAAAGCTCTAGTTTTTTAAGCACGCCCGAAACAGAGATATAGTACTAATGGAGACGTAGAGACAAATGACAGGATTAAAATTACAGGGTTGGTAATTACGTGGACCAGACAAGGTCTGGATCAGACAAGCAAGTGAAAAGTAGTGAGAAGAGATCGGGAGTCTGATTCAGCCTTTTTTCCCTGTATCTCGCTCCATTTAATGGCTCATTTCAGTCCCTGACTCCCAAGAACAGAAAGGAACCGCTGGATGTGCTGAGAAACCTTAACTGAATTGAATGCTATTGGCAGGATATTTATGGTGTCGTAAGCAGAGGGAGATATTTGTAGCCAATTTCTTAGTTGGGGGTGGTAAAAAGTGCCTCACCCACCCCCAATATTTAACTTCCTGTCTTGCGTGCCAAAATGCACACTTGTGGAAATTCAAAGGTTCTATACACACTGCCTGCTGAATGCGAAGAGAGGTTGCAATTTCATTGGGCAACAATTTCAATTTAAATTCTTTGTTTGAGCTTGAACCTACAGTCAAGCCGGAAAGTCTGCCCACCCCTTTCACCTTCTCCACGTTTTATTACATTACAGACATATTCTACAATAGATTGAGTTATTTTTTTGTTTCAAAATTTTACAAAATAGCCCATAATGACAGTGAAAAGTGAAAAGTGACAGTGAATTTTTTTTCGAAAACTGAAATTTTTAATTTACATAAGTATTCATACCCTTTGCTTTAACATTTTTAAAGTATCATATTTAATATTTGGTTGCATATCCTTTGCATGCTGTTACGTCCTGAAGTCTGTGACCAATCAACATCAAAAGACTCTCAATATCTTATTTTCAGGTACTGTTACAAGCGATACTATAACCTCTCTGCATTTGAACTGATCTCTATGAGAATTGGGGGGTGAGACTAGATTCAGCTGTAAATTATTCAGCTGGTACAGTATGGAACATATGACTGGCGAAATGGCTGTACGTCATCAAGGGTCTAAGGTATCAAACGAGCCCCAAACCATCACTCTGCGGCCAGATATGGAGTAGATGGATCCCTTTAAGGGTTGTTTCTCCTGACTTTTTTCCCCATAGAGTTCTATAGGAAAATGAGTCAGGAGAAATAACCCTTGCAGTGATCCATCCACATCTACTCTATATCTGGCAACAGAGTGATGGTTTGGGGCTCATTCGATAGCTCAGACCCTTGATGACTTACAGCCATTTAGCCAGCCATGTGTTCCATACTGTACCAGTGTAATTTACAGCTGAATCTAGTCTCACCCCCCAATTCCCATAGAGATCCATTCAAATGCAGAGAGCATATAGTTCGCTTGTAACAGTACCTGGAAATAAGATATCGAGAGTCTTTTGATGTTGATGGGTCACAGACTTCAGGAAGTAACAGCATGCAAAGGATATGCAACCAAATATTAAATATGATACTTGTTAAAGTAAAAATATGTTAAAGCAAAGGGTAAGAATACTTATGTAAATGATTTGCAAAAATTTCTAAAAACATGTTTTCACTTTGTCATTATGGGCTATTTTGTGTAGAATTTTGAGACAAAAAATTAACTCAATCTATTGTAGAATGTCTGTAATGTAATAAAACGTGGAGAAAGTGAAAGGGCTGTTCAGACTTTCCGGCTTGACTATGTGAATTACATTTGACCTTTCTAGTAGTAGTTGTGGTGGTGGTGGTAGTGGTATTAGTAGTGGGGGTTGTGGTGGTATTAGTAGTAGTAGCGGTGGTGGTATTAGTAGTGGTGGTGGTGGTAGTGGTATTAGTAGTAGTAGTGGTGGTGGTATTAGTAGTAGTGGTATTAGTAGTAGTAGTGGTGGTGGTATTAGTAGTGGTGGTGGTGGTGGTAGTGGTATTAGTAGTAGTAGTGGTGGTGGTGGTAGTGGTATTAGTAGTAGTAGTGGTGGTGGTATTAGTAGTAGTAGTGGTGGTGGTATTAGTAGTGGTGGTGGTAGTGGTATTAGTAGTAGTAGTGGTATTAGTAGTAGTAGTGGTGGTGATGGTAGTAGTAGTGGTAGTGGTGGTGGTAGTGGTAGCATAAGAATAAGAAATTGGTTGGATTACATCTGTGGACTGGTCTACCACAAAGGCGGCCGTTATCATTTCAGATGATGCCATAGGCTATAGCATCGCGCTCCATACACAAGTGGGATACAAGTAGTGGCAGGCGGCGTCCGCTGCACAGTTTTGGAATGCCAAATTCCCAACTGCCAATGAAGTATTGTGAAAGACTGAGAAATTATGCAGCTTCCTGCTAAATGTGCTCTTTGTGGACTGTGTGTGTGGGACAGCGGCTCCAGTGTCCATCAGGGCTGGTCACTGCCAGGCCTTAACTGGCTCTACTGATGCAGCTGTGTCTCCTCTTCTCAAATGAAGCTTTTTTCCTCCTTTTCTCTCTTCCTCCCCCCCCCCCCCCCCCTCGTGGTCTCCCTCTTTTTCCCTCTCTCTCTCCCTCTACTTCTCTCTCTTTTTTGGATTGCTCTCTCTCTCTCTCTCTCTCTCTCTCTCTCTCTCTCTTTTGCTCTCCCTCTCCCCACCCTCTACCTCTCCCTCTTTGTCCCTCTCCCTCTCTCGCTACCCCTGGGCCTGGCCTGCTCTCTATCTCTCTCTTTCTCTCTCTCTTGCTCTCCCCCCACTCTCTCTCTTCTTTATTGAAAGTATATACATACCCACTGGAAGGGCCTAATGTATAGTGTGGGGACACTGTTCAGAACAGCGCCGGAGTTCTGTTACACGTAGTAATGGATACCTGGAGTCACAAGTTTCCGCTCGTTTCAGGTTTAATTCAGCAGCGTTACGTTTAAAACGTGGCCACGTTGGCAATATGCGTCTCTGTGATTGTGTTACCAGTTTTGACAGGGATCCTTTTTTTTTATTACATTGGACAAATTGCACAACCTTTCCTCCTTAGCCACATTAACTCAGCATGCATTCAAAGACTTAACGGGCCAAATGTGTTTAGCATCATATAAGCCAAGTAATAGATTAGTTTACAAGCAGATTTTGAAAACCTTACTTTTCATCATTTTATATTGTCTTTTTGACATTTATTGGTTTATGGGTATTTGAATAGTATCTTTTCATTTGTCATACATGTTGGTTGAGCTGTTTTTGCAACTATACTCATGAATGAATTTCTACATTTGCATATATTTAACCAGGATAGTTAACTCACTAACACTTGCCACAGTTTTTCAGGGAGTCTTGGGATCATTGCACTTAAAAAAACAGCATTTTAACCAAAAACAACAACCTGCCTGTGACGGTCACAGTGGGGCACACAGGCAGGCTCTAAAATAAAGCTCACAACTAAACCTTGTGAATAAAGGTCAATGACTGAGAGCACAGCACCTGACCAACCATTCATAGTACATCAGCTTGTCCCAAGCAACCGTAACACTGAAACCTCCAGGCCTCGCGGGCCAGTATGTATGCAGGTTTAACTCCAGGCCTCGCGGGCCGCTGTGTATGCAGGTTTAACTCCAGGCCTCGCGGGCCGCTGTGTATGCAGGTTTAACTCCAGGCCTCGCGGGCCGCTGTGTATGCAGGTTTAACTCCAGGCCTCGCGGGCCGCTGTGTATGCAGGTTTAACTCCAGGCCTCGCGGGCCGCTGTGTATGCAGGTTTAACTCCAGGCCTCGCGGGCCGCTGTGTATGCAGGTTTAACTCCAGGCCTCGCGGGCCGCTGTGTATGCAGGTTTTTGCTGCCACCAGTTACCAATTATTTAATTAGCCCAATCTACATTATCTTATATTTTAGCTACATTCTGCGATGTGAACAGTAGCCGATTCATTTTTTTGTTGCATCTATTGTAGTGTGTTATTGTGGTCTAATTTACAAGTGAATCTGTGTTTGTGTATGTCACTAATTAGCTGATTGAGCCAGGGTAACTGGTGGCAGCAAAAACCTGCATACACACTGGCCCACAAGGCCTGGAGTTGCCCACCCCTGAACTAAGTGGGTAGGCTCCACCCAGCCCCTCTGGATCAATGAAGTCATAGTAGTAGTCTAGCCTCCCATAAATGTTTTTATTTTATTTTTATTGAATTTGAGTGTTGGGGCCCAAAAGCACAAAATCTTGTTCATGCGTGCACACAGAAAAATGGTGAAAACGCATGCACGTGCATCAAAGACTTCTGTAAAAAAGACGTTACAACCAGACCAGGGTAAAATACAGTGCATATTTGAGGTATTTTCACCGTTTTGATGCCAAACTATTTTTATAGAACATGGATATTCAAATCTGGACCTCAAATCCAAACACAGCCCGCTTTCTCCCAGCCAGGTAATTAACTGAACAATTAGTGCTGCCGATTGGCCAGACTGTCTTCACACCTGACTCCCAGGTAACGGGAGGGCGTAAAACCAGCCGTTCTTAGACCTTGAGGACTGTGATTTGAATACCTGTGGTATAAAAGAAGAATCTTGTACTTAATATTGGTACAAATACATTTTATTTGATAAAAATTTTTATCAGCATTCTGCATCACTAAACGGTTATTTGGCCCAGGCCAGGCTTGATTACAACCGGGCAATGCAACATCTGACTAAAAGCTGTGCACGTTGAGAAAATGCCAATCAAGTGCCAATCAAAGTGACCCGGTGTCTACACAGGTAGAAAAATGCATGAGATGGTGAGATGGACCTTAAATGCATCCTGGTATATGGGCTTGTTTTAATTGCATTTGCATCAGAATTGTTTTTTTCCAAATTATGCAGCCAGTGGGCAGATTTAGTCGCATCTAATTTATTGAAAGACAAGACAACGTCTCTTTTATAGTTCTCCGAATGTTTAAGTGACAATTTGCAATTTCATGACCTTCAGTTTTCATACATGGCAATGTGTAAACAGACAAATACACCCAGCACAGGCCCTTTAATGCACAATTGGTACATTTCATGGTTTTGTTTTGAAATTTAAATTCAAGTGTCAAAATACACTTAATAAAAAATATTCCTAATGTCTTCCCTGAAAACAGTAGACCTTAGAATATATAAGACATTCATATTTGATGCTGATAAGCATATTGATACTGACAGAAATTGAATGCTAGCCATGTTTGGATAGCCACATCTTCCACCCTATCGGTCCGGAAGATTATCATTTGCAATGTTCTATTGTGTGCGGATTACATAATGCACAGTGCTTAACTGTGCATAATACAATATGCATTTAAAACACTGATATGAAGCCCTTTGTTGCATAACCTCAAACAGCTGAGTTGGTTCGAGAGCTGTCATTAACCCAAGTCTGGTTTAAAGATATAATGGGACATCTCTCTGCATTTATGTTCTGTACAAATATAATGATGATATAAATGTTACGTAAGGTTGAGTTCCTCTGGTCACCCTGTGCTTTGTAGGATATTTCCATTCATATATGGAAATATATCTATCGTCCTGGAAAGACTTGAAGGCAAAGCTTAGACTGAAGACAAATGCGGTCACAGACGATGAAGTTTAAAAGAAGAGTAGACCGTTCTGGGATATATGAAATATATAGGTGATGGTGTGTGGCACAACAACTCTGTGTTAATCGTTTAGCCCAGCAAACAGGCATTACGTTCCCTGATGCTAAATTCTTTATGCTAAAATCAGAATTGAGACATATTTGCACATTTCTGTGTCAGGACAATCTATTATTGGATGTTTAATTTTGCATTTCCTCATGCTGTGTTTACTAGTTTGGTCTTTATTAACATTTTTTATACCATGACTGGAGTTGACAGTTTGAGTCAAAGTAAAATACGTGTTTACCTTTGTTTTGTGTCTTCACCCACTTGGAACGTAGCGGCATAATGTCGAATGCAGGGGTGTCCTATCTTATCTGAACAGGGCCGATGTGGGTGCAGGTTTCTATTTTAGCCCAGTACTACCACACCTGATTCTACTTATCAAGTTCTTGATTGAAGACCATTGTTAGTTAATTAGTTGAATCAGGTGTCGTAGTGCTGGGCTAAAAAAATGTAGTAAAAAAATAAATAAACGCACCCACACCGGCCTTTTTCGATAAGATTGGACACCCCTGGTCTAATGGATCCATGCAGTCTACCAAGCAATACACTTTCTTATGATGTTTTTTTTCTTCTTCAGTGAAAGGCAATCTGGGACATGTATTTGTTGAAGAATTATTATTGAATGCACGTGGCTATCGTACTGGGGAATATTTGTGCTCACAAAATGTTCTATTCATAAATGTTTGTTGCCTAATATAATTTCACTGTCTGGTAAAAAGCACAAATGCTAATGTTAAAGGGACATAATAATAATATGTACATGTGCATAGCCGATAATTGCATCTTGCATAATAGACAAATGATAACCCGACCAAAAAGAACGTAACATTTGGACATTTCCGAAAACCAAGGAAACTTAATAATTTGATTAAATTTGAAGTTTCCACTGAAAATTACATCTTATAAATGTATATCTCCGATCACTGAAGTGTGTTATTCTAATTCCTTGTTGTTGTTGTTTTTTTTAAGGAATTTCTATCTTGGGCCAACAGTGCGGAGGAAAACGGGTTTGTGCTGGTCTCTTTCGGAGCAGGTGTCAAGTACCTGTCTGATGACATCGCTAAGAAGCTGGCGGGAGCCCTAGGGCGCCTTCCACAGAAGGTTATATGGAGGTACAGTGCGTCACGTGGAAGTGTGTTACAGTGCGTCACGTGGAAGCGTGTTACAGTGCGTCACGTGGAAGCGTGTTACAGTGCGTCACGTGGAAGCGTGTTACAGTGCGTCACGTGGAAGCGTGTTACAGTGCGTCACGTGGAAGCAAGTTTTTCCCTTGAGCAAAAAGCACGTAGCCTCTGTGGGGCCATGCGGAGTACCAGCAAAAATTCACCTTTGGTGCGAGATGCAAATGTCCACATGTCAAATGAGTCCAACTGTCAAAGAAGCGCAATTTTAAAACGAGTCCAAATGTCAAGTAAGTTGTATTTTACTATAACAGTGGGGTGCAAAAATGTGGGCACCCCTGGTCAAAATGCGTTTTACAATTAATATCTAAGTGAACAGAAGCTAACCTGACCTCTAAATGGTACAAAGCTAAACACTTTTCTTCAAATTTTAAAGCAAGATTACTTTTTATTTACATTTTTTATATTTTCAAAATAATAAAAAAAGGAAAACGGCCCTATGCAAAAGTCTGGGAACCCTGTCAGTTAGTACTTTGTAACTCCTCTTTGGGCACCTATAACAGCTTGCAAACGCTCCCTGTAGCCTGCTAAGAGTTTTTCTATTCTTGCTTTTGGAATTCTTTCTCCATTCTTCCTTACACAAAAGACAATATGCCGCACAGAAAGACTGATAATCAATAAAATATTTTTTTATTCAGAATCTGAAAGATGTTTTATTTTGAAAAATGACCGGAACCATCCATCTGTGCGTCTGTGTCTCTTGAGATGGTGAGTTGTATTTTTTATGCACTTTATATTTGTTTTTATGCCAGTCGTATCATTTTATTTCGTCATATTTATCCCCCCATACCTTGAAGGCCGGTTCGTGAAAATATTGTCTTACGTGAAACCGGTCCGTGGGCCAAAAAAGGTTGGGGACCGCTGCTTTAGAGTATAAGTGTGAGTTTTCAGTTTGTTATGTAAGTATGTGCCGAGTACAACAAAAAAACAACGCAATCATTCACAAAACTGGCATGGCCTGGACCTGCTCCTTATCTAACGCACTAATGTAAATGTAATGTGTCATTGTTTCACTGATAAGAGAGTTTGTCCACCACTGAATCAGTCTGTGGTAACAGGCCTGAAATGTGACCACGTTTGACCTGGAGTTCACTACTCCATGTCTCTGTTCAAAAAGGAGGACAATTCCCAGTAGTGCTACTGCTGTTTTGATAAGGTCTTATTCTGAAAACTTTACAGAAGTAGAAAAGTTTGTTTTCTACTGTTTCAGAAGTAGACTACTGGAGGTTATTAGCTGAAAAAAATACACATCCAAAGTTTTTATAAGTATGAATAGTCAGTAGAGTGCGTATCTGTACATGCAAAAATAATCTTATGAAAGCATAACGGATGTGTTCTGTATTTAAGCGTTACGATGGGTTAGAGTTTCTGTTATATAAATAAACACTAGAAGAATAGAAAAATGTGACCAGAAGAACTTGAAGATCTTTTGCGGATATCGGAAGATCTAAGCCGCTGTGCAGTAATGATTGACTACCAACCTAAAACAACAGATTACTCATTGTCAGGGCATGCTAGGTCTCTGGAAGGACAGACAGACACCCACGCCATGGCGTTGTGACAGAGGCTAGCAGGCTCACACAAAGTAATGGCTTCAGTTTATTTAAGGTTGTTTTCCATGTTTTTGGTGTAGAAAAATCACTTGGGGAACCATAGAACTGGTCATGCTGGTGTCTGGTACCCTTAGCCCTGCCATTACTTGTGGGTTTACACACAAAGTCTGGGTACCCGTGTCTCCATATATATGCGTACATATGATGTTATTTTAAAAACTGTGGGTCACATTCATCTGGAATTGTGTGCTTTAGTAACTAACTCCAATAAAAAATGTAAAGCCAACTGAACCTTAAAAATAATAATAATAATAAGAAGAATAATAACAATATTTGATGCCAAAAAAGCTCATGATGTCATGAATGTATTGACAAAAAGAATGACTTGCCTAAATGTATTAATCAGATGTTAGGGAAAGGGCATTGTAAGCAAACCTTTTAAAATTAAAAAGCTCATCGGAGTACATGACAAATCGTTGACACTGACATGCCGATACTGTATATTGTGTTTTAAATCATCACCAGGTTTGTCGAACGCGGGTTCTCATTGTACAGTAGGGTGTGTGACCAGGCCTTTCTTGACTGCTGCCACAACTTTTTGATATTTCCCGCCCAGAAAACTCAGAAATGAGTCCTCGGGTGTAGTGAGCAGAAATGAGTCCTGAGGTGCAGTGAGCAGAAATGAGTCCTGAGGTGTAGTGAGCAGAAATGAGTCCACAGGTGTAGTGAGCAGAAATGAGTCCTGAGGTGTAGTGAGCAGAAATGAGTCCACAGGTGTAGTGAGCAGAAATGAGTCCTCGGGTGTAGTGAGCAGAAATGAGTCCACAGGTGTAGTGAGCAGAAATGAGTCCACAGGTGTAGTGAGCAGAAATTAGTCCACAGGTGTAGTGAGCAGAAATTAGTCCACAGGTGTAGTGAGCAGAAATTAGTCCACAGGTGTAGTGAGCAGAAATAAGTCCTGAGGTGTAGTGAGCAGAAATGAGTCCACAGGTGTAGTGAGCAGAAATTAGTCCACAGGTGTAGTGAGCTACATGGTTTATGAGGTAACACAGATCCGGCCTCACAAAGGAATGTCAGGAGCTGTACATTTTTGCATTGAAGACTATTTGAACCGCTGTTTTTAATGGACTAACAGGACAGTAAACCAGGAGAATGCGGATGGAAAAATCTATGTGGAAAGTGGCCACAGTTTTAGATTCTTTATAAATGTTACCAGGACAGTTAAATTACAGTTAAAATAATATTGCATGCTTTTTTTTGCCTGGTCGAGCAACATCTTGTGCTTTAAATAACCTCTATAACAGGGGTGTCAATCTCCAATCCTGGAGGGAGCAGTGGAAACATGGTGGGCCGACTCTATAGACGATCACTGACTTAAATTTAGCACTTACTGTAAGTGCAGTGCAGGAAGGCATGGTTATGACAGTGGCATACTGTAAGGATTAGGAAGGGCTGGGAGAGTACTCACCTTGCAGGTTTACCCTTAAGGTAATTTGCTTTGTTTTACAGGCAGATTGAGATATAATAATAAAGCTAATTTATGTAAAAAACATTTTTGCTAGGGTTTTATTGCGATGAATACAGATAAAAACTTTTTACCTTGGGCTGGCTCACATATATGGACCTCTGGTACAACGGGCGTATCCTCTTGTTCCACCTGGGTGTCGCCCAGGTCTTTGAATGATTCTTTAAAATTAAAATATCTGCTCAACGTTTTAAAAATGTATTACTTTCACATCAAACACATTTATATGTGAGCGAAGAGGAGTGTCCGGATTTATTGCAACACAACCCTCACAACTATTTATTTTTTTATAAGTGTAATGGGACATTATCATTTACAGTGGCCACCAGAATTATTGGCAAGTCATGGGGCAGTCATGGCAACGTCGTCAAATCATGAAAAACTGAAAACAAGTGGCAGAAATCACAAAAACATGAATTTGTTAAATTAACAGATGTAACTAATTGTGTACAGCAGGGAAATGATTGAAATGACATGTACAACCATATCAACAGTAACAAGTGCTGGAAGTTTCAACAACAAAAAAATCAGCGGGCAGTTGCCCCTAGGAACAAATACGAGTAAAATGCACGGATTGGCTGGTGCATTTAATCGCTTCGGCTCATCACAGAAAGAAAGAGCGTGCTTTTTCGCCATTAATTTAGCCATTAATTTAGCCAGATTTTGTCAGAAACAGAGCATGCTCTAATTCCATGACTAAAACCATAAAACAGGGTTGCCATGTGTCTGTTTTTACGTTAAAGTTTGTATTGGTATAAAACATGCGAGGTTTGAACCTTGCTTGGAGCACCTGTTGTCAATGACACTTTTGACAGGGGCGCGTTCCAAAATTTGTGTACATTGTCGCACTTTGTTTCTCCCAGCATTTATAAAACTGTTAAAACGCTTATGCCTGTACAATTCACGCTGTATGAAACCTGTTAAAACGCTTATGCCTGTACAATTCATGCTGTAAGAAACCTGTTAACACGCTTATGCCTGTACAATTCACGCTGTAGGAAACCTGTTAAAACGCTTATGCCTGTACAATTCACGTTGTAGGAAACGTGTTAAAACGCTTATGCCTTTACAATTCACGTTGTAGGCTACGTTAACGTTGACAATAATCATGGAAAGCACAAAAAATTGGGGAAATGTAGGAAAATAAGAAAAAAAATTGGGAAAGTCATGTAACTGGCAAAAAAAAGATCACAGAATCTGTGACACCCAGAACTTCCCTGACAAACGCTCAGCAATAGTTATTATACATTTAAATCAAGGTTTATAGCTATAAAGAATTAATCTTTTGAGATCACTGTCAAAGTTATGAACCAGTTGTGTACAATCTCCATTCTTGATGTGTTCGGTATGAAAATAATGGCAGTATTGAGTCATTACTCACACGTATTGTAACTGCATTTTTAAAATGTATATATTTCTGTACCTAAATATGCCTTATCTTTGCCCCTAGGTTTTCTGGAATTGTACCCAGTAATTTAGGAAACAATACCAAGCTTGTGGATTGGATGCCGCAAAATGATCTACTTGGTAAGTTGAGTGTTTTTTTATTTTATTATGACTATTATGACCAAGTAGCTTTGAGCTTTGATTGTATCTGCCTCTCGCTTTGTTCAACATGAGCCAGCTGACCTCATGAGCCTGAGGTCCTCCCGAAAGCGAATTTTCTTGTGCCCTCTGGTTCCGGCTCTTTCCGCTGGTCCCTGAGCACAATCGGGCGTTTGTGGGGAACGGACAACAGACCCGTGTCACTGATCTAGGAGCAGGGGGACCCTAAGGTCATTGAGCATGCTCAGAAACGATGGACGCTGTCGTCAGTCCGCAGTGGCTTGTTTCTCTGGACGGCAAACCCTGTCCAAATGGCACTGTCCACAGATGCCATGTGCTTCTGACTCGTTTTTACGCCTTTGTTTTTGGGTTAATGTTGGAGTTGGGGAAGCCTCAGGTGCCATCCTTAAACTTGTATATTATAAGTCCCGTGAAAGCAGCGCAATTCAGAGAGGTAAACTTGCCCACATTTTAGGATGTATCCAATATGACCAAACGCATTAACTTAGTGAAGGAATTGATAGAGGGGGTGTTTATCAAATGCCTTACACTTTTGGGACCGCCCTCAGATGCTGACCAATGACTATGCAGCCACAGCAACACACTTCGTCTCACTTTACCGTCTGAGAATAGCGCTATCTGCATTTCAAAACCAAAGCACTGGTGAGGGTTAGGGTCTGGTTTGGGGGTGGGCTGAAGGTTGGGTTTGGGGGGGGGGGGGGGGTTTGAAGGTGCCTTTGGAGGAAGAAACAATCTCTCCAGAAAGATCTGTGTGTCTACAGGCAAGAGCTCCATCTCAGAATGCATGGTTGCTCCATCTCAGAATGCATGGTTGCTCCTCTGATTTATGAAAACTTTTAAGAACTGTTCAGCAATCATGTCGTACTTCTGCCGCTTCGAAAAGAGAGCTTTACACCCACTCATCTGGTGTCTCCCAGTCCCGGTTGGGTATCACACGGTCTTCTCCCATAATGGGCATTGATGAGTTGAACAAGATTTTTCTAGAACTATTTTCCAGTGCAAATGCCCTTCATGTGTGTTTCAAGTAGTTCAAACTCTCTGACTATGGTTGTTATTTTTCTGAAAAAGAAACCCATCACTACCTGCTCTACCAAAAACTGGAGTGGCCCTCCCTTGAGCTCAGGAGAAAACATCATGGAGTCTTATTTACATATAGAGCTCTCATTGCCAAACTACCTCTGTATCTATCCAGCCTCCTTTCATTTCATGCTTCGAACTATCCTACTAGCTCACATGTACCGCTAGCATTAAACATTCCTACAGCTACTATCCTACTAGCTCACATGTACCGCTAGCATTAAACATTCCTAGAGCTACTATCCTACTAGCTCACATGTACCGCTAGCATTAAACATGCCTAGAGCTACTATCCTACTAGCTCACATGTACCGCTAGCGTTAAACATTCCTACAGCTACTATCCTACTAGCTCACATGTACCGCTAGCGTTAAACATTCCTAGAGCTACTATCCTACTAGCTCACATGTACCGCTAGCATTAAACATTCCTAGAGCTACTATCCTACTAGCTCACATGTACCGCTAGCGTTAAACATTCCTAGAGCTAGAACAAAATGGGGAAATTCTGCGTTTCGCATTGCGGGTCTCACACTCTGGAACTCCTTCCAGAAACAGAACAAGTTGCCATCCCTGATTCCCCTGCAAACATTTAAAGAATTATTAGCTGATACCTATGGGACTGTAGCTTGTAATTGTCACTGATTAATTGACCGCGCTGCATCTGTTTAATTTGCTTATTGTATCTAGATAACTACTGTACTTTGCACTTCTGTACCTATCACTATATTTAGTACTTTTTGTACCTTTAGGCTTGAATCCCGTTTAGCACATTGCTGTTGTGCCTTGGGCTAAAGGTACCAAACCCCAATGCATAATTTATAAAGGGATATAAATGCACGGCAGCCACGGCTGTCAATTTGCTGGTATGTACTGTTATAATGTAAAGTACACCATTGCTGTTAAAAAGTTTTAGTTGCCTGTTTGTAACCTGTCCTTCAAATGAGAATCTAACATCCTCATGGTGTTTAGAAAAGCAGGATCACTAATAGAGAAAATTTACAATGACGTTGACTTCAATGTCTACGTGTAGAAAAAAATAATCCTTTTAATTATCCCAGAATACTGGCATCTGCTTAGACTGAAAAAGAGCTGAGGGGAAAGGAAGCTTGATATTTTGACATTTTTCCTAGATACTGATATCTCTACATCAGGCATGAAATGCTTTCTATTCATGAACCAAATTACTCTGTTTGTCTGTCTATCTGTCTGTAGATTTGTGAACAGGATAACCAAACATAAAATGGGCAAATTTGATTGGCCACAGTGAAAAAGAGAGAGATGATCACTTTTGTTGCTGATACTAAAAATGTTCAGGGTGGTGGAGATATGCAGTATAAATAACACCCTCGCCCAAATTTTCAGGATGTATCCAAAACGAACAAATGCATTAACTTAGTGAAAGCGGGCCTAAGGTAAAAACAGCAATTCAAACACAGACTGTGAGACACAAGGAAGTGGATGAATTGATAGTGGAGGTGTTTGTCAAACACTTTACACTTTCGGAACCACCCTCTCAGATTCTGACCAATGACTAAGCAGCTACATAAGTACATAATTTATGATACAAATGATACACTGAACATACAGATGTCCAGGGTGGTGGAGATATGCAGTAAATTACACTCTTTTACAGTGGGAAATGTGACCATAGCGTATCGGTAGCATTCTCTATGGTTACACGTATAGATGGTGTGTCTCTATGGTTACACATACAGATGGTGTCTCTATGGTTACAGGTACAGGTAGTGTTTCTATGACTACAGATGCTAAACACAGTAATTACATTAGTCATTTATTAGACGCTTTTATCCAAAGCGACATACAAGTGCATGCAGAAACGTCATCGAAGTAACTACAGAACAGATTGGACAATGCACATCCTTCCCATAACGTAGCAGCTATCCCTAGTAGTGAACATTGAATGTAGTTCACAGTAAACTGTGAGTAAATCAGCTATACTATAATTCTATTCTAAATACTATTATAAAATATAACGAACAGTTAGACAAGATAAGGGGGGAGTACCTGGAAAGGTAGAAACTCAAGATAAATTAAAACAAACAAACATACATACATACTGTACATGCTTACACACTCACATGTACATACACACACACACACTACATACACACGCATGCACCCTTGTCTTTGGGAGCCCAAGCACAATGTGTCCATCTCTCTTGATGTGAGTAAGTTGATGTCAAGCATTATCAATTGATATTGCTGATCAGCTCGTATTGTTGCTAAATTGGCTAGCTTTTGTAATGCAGGTCATGCCCAAAATGTCACCGTAGACTGTCATCCACTGGAGCATTTCCAGGAGCATCTGCAAGTGTCCACGAGACAACGCACTTTGAGAAGCCTTGCCCCCTCGCTATTCAGTGCTGATGGCTACTCAAACCACTCAGGGTGGATACCAGTGAAGTGGATACCATTGGAGTGGATGCCATTGCTTGGGTGAAGCACAGAAACTGGATACACAAAACACTATTCAAATGCTTTCGCAATGCGTGTATAAATAGGCAAACTCAGAGTCCGAAAATTCTTCTGTGTGCCAACGGCGGCAGTTTGAACCGTCACTTAATCTGGCCTTCATTTTGAACACGGGAGTTGTAAGGAGCTGTAACGAGACTGATTGATTGTTATGCAACATGGAACATATGGTTGAGGTCAAGAGATACAAGACCACCTTATCAGTAATGGTGGTGATGTGCCAAGATGGTGGCTTCACTTAGTGATGAAGATTGTGAAAGTTTACGACTTTTCCTGAAGGTGATGGGGAGGTTGTGTCTCCCGCCTTGTGTGCAATTCCCTTTTAGTGAAACCAAAAATATAACCAAGCGGCCTCATAAAAATAAAAAAGTAATTATAATTTGTTTTATTTTAATTTAATTTTTTTTAAAAGCAGAAGTGCAGATAATTTCCGGACAGCTGTGCTGCGTGTGGATTTAAAATTCAGCAGCCCTGCATAATTTCGGGAATGGACAGAGAAGATGGTGTTGATCCGTGGCAGGGAAATACATCACCTATTATATCATTATCAGCGAGAGAAAGGAATAGATTACTTATGGAAATCATTATGAGTGAATGAGTAACCTGGCGGCCAGGCACTGAATATGCCGTGCCTTATTGTCCTGCTGTCCCATCTCAACATTACTGTGGGGGGCCGAACTTGTCCAAGGTGTCATAGAGGTCCTTGTGTTTCATACAGCCCAATGCGTCTGACTGTGTCAGGGTTGAAAATCATAATGATATGAAGCGGGGTTGGAGAGTAGGTTCCACTCAGCTGCAATCCCTGTCTGTTAAACCTGTTTCTGTGCGACGGTGTCCTTGACCGTAATTAATGAAAGGTCACTGTAGTGACCTGTCAGTGCTCAGACTATGGCTAAAACTGTATGTGAAGAAGATGGGTAATATATATTCCATTTGTTGATGTTCAAGACACATGCATCTGTGCACAAACACACTCGCATGCTTAAATATTCATAGTCAAAACACTTTCTTTTTTTAGGTTGTAAAGGCACATAATCTGTGGCTCAAGCTTTCAATTGGGGATATTTGTTATTGTATAGTCAAGGTTACCAATCTAGTGTTACGCCATGAAAACCCATCTGGACATTGCAATTGTGTTCACTTAAATCTTCTTCCTTTAACTGTTCTTGCTTTGTTTCAATGCCGTGCTTGTTTCTTTTGTATTTCGGCAGCAACGTAGGCTACAAGTCTACAAGTGTACTGTAACTATGCAACACCCGAACTAACTAAGTAACACCGGTTCTGTAACTAAGCAACACCAATACACGATACATGAAGCAGTGGAAAGTGGAAGGATCATTCCCTGCTGGTCTAAGAGGCTATCAGTGGTGTCGGTGTTGCTTTTTATATGCCTATCCAGAACTACCTTGAGAAAGCCCTTACCGAAACGCCTGGTTATGTGCCATTATTTGAGGATAATACGAGGATAATGGCACAAAACCAGGTGTTTCGGCAATGGCTTTCTCAAGGTAGTTGAGAGAGGCTCTCGTACTTTTTGCACGTGCTGCTTTTTTCATTTCACTGATCGTTTTGTGTTTCACTGGGTTTGAGCTCCGCATAGAATTAGGCATCTTTTTGACTTGAGCTTGCCGTCTTGCCGGTTTCCTCTACCCTTAGGTACTTAACCCAAATTGCTCCAGAAACTGTACAGCTGCATAGATGGACTGTACGTACAAAGACTGTCAGCTGTGTTAGTCGCTCTGGATATGAGCGTCTGGCAATACGGCTGAAATGTAAACGGTAATTCTGAGCGTGTTTCTCAGGTCACCCCAACATCCGAGCCTTCCTGAGCCACGGAGGACTCAACAGTATTTACGAAGCCATGTACCACGGAGTTCCCGTGGTGGGAGTGCCCCTGTTCGGCGACCACTATGACACCATGACCAGAGTAGAGGCCAAAGGGATGGGCATCATGCTTGAGTGGAAGCGAATGAGCGAAGAGGACCTGTACCAGGCCATGATTAAGGTCATGAAAGACAAAAGGTAATGTTTGACCGTAATGGAGCGCTTGTGCTTATTCAGTTGCGAGTCGTTTGGTTAGTTAGCAGGAGTGCCGTTACCTCATGGTTCTCCCGTGGGATACTTTGTGGATTCTATACTGTATATGCCGCAGGCTGTATGCTTTGTGACTGCAAACACACACACACTTGTATGCACAAACACATACATGTTTACACAAAGAGACATGGGTATAAACACACATACACACAAACACAGATATGTACACACACAGACTCACACATACACCTTGATTGAAAATGATTTCTTCATCCTTATAGGAATATAAAAGTAGAGATGGTGTGTGTGTGCTCAGATCTATCATGGTCCTACTAGGCTTAAATACTTCAGTTTTACTGGAGGACCTGAGTTTATTAGTATAGTAAAAGCCCCCCAACTTCACAGTAAAAATGTGGGGCCGAGTTGTGTTCAGGTAGTCGCAGCGAATGTTTAGACCATAAGTCTCTCAAAGTGAAAGCACAATGGCTGACTTGTTCTTGTCGAGAGCAACAGGAACTCTAGTGCCATCTGGTGACTGCAAAATCACATTTTATGTGAAAGTTGGATCTTTTCATCATCACAGATTAGAACTGCCAGAGAGTCCAGAAGAATTTAAGTACTTTATTTTTCATGTCAAATCAAACACACACCCTGTGTTGCTTTAACTTTATTTTACTTGGTATCTATGTGCTTGGACTGTAAGGTGCTTCTTTGTGCTGTGTTGAGCGCACTTGTGTGCAAAGCTCAGCGGTCTTTTCTGTGCTGTGTTCAAGATGCAAGATTATAATTTTTTTTTAAAGTTTATTGTCCCTGCAAAGGGAAACTTGTCAGTGCAGGATACATGACACCGCACGTACACATTGTGACCCTCAGGGTACGGATGGCGCATGAGTATATGTGCTACCATGTTACACCTTTTTCCTCTGATTTTGCAGGTATAGAGAGCGTGCCCAGGTCCTGTCTCACATTCACAAAGACCAGCCGGGCCACCCGGTTAGCCGCGCCATCTACTGGATCGGCTATATCCTGCGTCACCGCGGCGCCGATCACCTGCGCTCCTCTGTCCACAGCATCCCCACGTACCAGTACTTACTGTTAGACATAGTCGTGGTGGTGACCGCGGCGCTGCTGCTGCTAGTGTACGCCGTTTACCGGATAGCCAAACTGGTCACGGCCAGTGGGTGTGGGGCTTCAGTGGCCGACAAGGCCAACGGACACTGCCACAACGGCATACCGAACGGAAAACACCGGAAGAACGGGCACATCAAACACGAGAAAAAAGTCAAATAGAAGGCCCCCCCCCTACCCCCCCCCCCCCCCCCCCCCCCGCCCCCCCTCCTCACATGGGTTCGGTCCAGCTAGTACTGTAGGGCGCGAAACAAGCAAACAACGACAACAACTAGCGACAGGAAGTACACCGGCTATGCACTCGTAGCGGGCGATTTTTTCAGGCACAGCAAAGGCTAAGGTTAACACAACAACAGGACGTGCACTCGAGCAGAGCACACACACACACACACACACAGAAATCATCCAATAAAAGAGCTGGGAGGCCAAAGTCTATTGCTGTGTGTCTGAGTGTGTGTAAAAAAAAACACTAAAAAAAGCGAACTAACAAAAAATGGACACTTTCCTTTTTTTCTTTTTTTTTTGGGAGAAAGCCTGCTTTCCTCTGGGAAAGTCCCTGCAGTTGAGTGAACGTGAAGAAGCTGTTATGTGTGAATGTCGCCTCTGTCTGTGAGAAGCCCAGTTTCATGCTTTCGTCGGGAAGGAAATTAATATTTTTAACATGAAACTACTGTACTGCGGGTACTTCAGGTAAATATTTAAAACAGAGCGGGAACTAAGTCTATTTATTACTGTAGTACTGTACTCATTTTGTTTTCGATTGAGATTTATTTTAATTTTTTTGTTTTAATAAGCATATAATAAGAATATCACAAACATATTTTTTTAATATTTTTATTTTAATATTACATCTGAAATGTTCCCAGAAGCACTCCCCCACACACTCGCGCATGGATTCATGGATGGGTTCATTCATTGCTTCTGTCCACTTATGAAGGTGTCTTTGCAACTCAATTTCTAGCTTGATATTTGAAATGAAAACTATGATGAGAGTGGTGAGAGATTGGAATATTTGTAGGCTAGCTTTTTCTAAATTGTTGCCGTAAATAGCATTGCAACGTCACACTTTGTTGATGTTGCTATGAAATCATTGACCCTGAATTTAAAATGATTAGCACAGAATTTAACTTGAAGTTAAATGCTATAGATGTTCTTCTTTTTTAAAATATTTAATTTTTTAATTAAGTCATGAAATTAATTATATTACAGGATATATTTTCACATTACAGTTTAAAGCAAAACGTGTTGCATTCTAATACAGTGCTTATTTGATGTATGGGTTTGTATACATGCACATACATATATTATAATCCTCGAATGAAGGACTAAATTAAGTTGTTTTTTTTTGCATTCATTTACCATTTTAAACCAATGACGAGTGTGTAATCTGTCAACTTCCCTGATTCCCAACAAAATATTAGACTTTCTAAATGTGTAGTGCTTCAGAAATGTGTTTAAGTCTATCTAGACAATTTTATAAATTAAAATGTGTGTATATGTGTGTACAATATTTCATTTATGTATGAAGTATGCTTGTTTTGTAGTGTGTGTCCCAGATTAATTTATTAACTCTAAGGGCTGGTTTTCCAGACATGGATTAAGCCTAGTCCTAGACTAAAAACTTTTTTCAATGGAGATCTTCATTTAAATTATTTTCTTAGTCTAGGACTAGGCCTAATCCATGTCTGTGAAACTGGCCCTAAATGTCCAGGTTAAAGGGGATCAGGCCTTACTGAGGTCAGTTATACATTGAGCTATTCCAATTTTGTATTTAGATGATTTGCTAAATGCTAAAATATTTGCTTGCAATTGTTGGCCATTCTTTACTTTCAGTGTGTAAAGTAATGGCCCAAGAATAGTATAGGTACAGTGGAACAGACTATACCACGCCTACATCATTGTCCACATTTAAGAGCAGAGTTGGAAACTTTCATAAAGGTTACCTGGTATTGTTTTCTCAAACAATATATACGTAATTTATCAGTAGCAACACGGTTCCAACATTTTCAAGAATTCCATATGCTCAGAAAGGTAGACAGCGTATCGATTGATTATTCTCACCAATTCCTAATTAAATGTACCATTTTTATTTTCTTTGAATTCTGCAGTATATATGACTTGGTTCTCATATTTCATAAAGGGTGTGTACACAAGTACTGTATATGTGTGTGTGTGTGATGGTTGACTGTAGGAATGTAACTTCTGTGAAGATATGGAAGAAATCATTGATAACTGTAAGAAACCTTGGGGAGAGGGTTTGTGATCATGGCGCACAGACCAGAATGGGCATGGTTGTGTAAAAGAAAGCATGTTGGCATACATCTCCGTGACGATCTCATTATCATAATAGTGGCCACCCATTGAGGAGGGAGGCACCCCATTCATTTGGACCAATGAAAACTCGACAAAAAGAAAAGAAAAAATACAGATCAGCAGATTGACCGGCACCTGGGAAATTGAATGACCCAACATCCATTTAGTCTCAAATACACCCCTTCAGTCCAGTTTTTACAAAAAACGTTCATTTTACAATTTTTTACAGTTAAACCACAGGACACAAACAGACCCAAACTATTCACTGTGTGAAGCCGTAATGTTTTCATCGGTTGTTATAAAATAATAAAAATATAATTTTATTTTGTAAAGATTTGACTGAAGAGTTTTCCTTGGAGGTGTGAACCCTTTTAACCTGGTAAATCATTTCTTTTGGTTAATGCAAATCACATTATAATTGCCACCCAGAAGGCAAAGATCATTTTTCAATATCCAAAGTAACCATGAAGCCTGTCGTATTGGAGGGAAACTGTTGCCTTAATTTACAATCTGTATTATTATTGAAATATTTATTTAGCAAAATATATATCTTTTTAAAATCTGGGACACACACTTTAATTAAACAGTTTTAATGCAGCGGATGACTTTTATGCAAGCGTTGAAATGTTTAGGACTGTTTACCTAGTTGTTGCACTAAAATCTGTAGGAATTTTACTTTATGTGTTATAAATCATGACTGATAAAACTAAAGTTATTTTGTGAGCTGAGAGAAAAATAAGTTTGTGACCATAAAAAAATGGAAGAAAAACACAAATCCCACTGTGGCCTTCATTTTATTTTATTTTTTTTAACAGATTATTTCTCTATGAGCTATCATCATCTGTTCAGTCAAGCGAATACTAAAGACTATGTCAATACTTGAAATGTATGCAAAAGTGTAATTGCTTATTTTTGCGTATAGAGTTTGTATTCGCTCTTGTGTATAGCGATAAGCTGGCGGATGTTTGAAAGGCCATGACTGGAGAGATGTGAAAGGGAGCGGTGGAAACATTTGTGAATGAATGTGCTCTTATCCTTTCTTTAAAAAAAAAAGAAATTTCAGTATTAAAAAAAAAAATTTTAAAAAAAAACTTACGGGGACAGCAGTTGAAGATTTCTGTAGATTAGCACATCAAAGGTGAAAGTGGTACAGAGCTCTGTCTGGCCTTCTGTCTCACTTCTGTGTCTATGTGGTCATCTTCAAGAAAACAAATGACTCCATTGTAAAATGCAAATGAAAAATAAAAAGGAAGCAAGTGGAAGACATTAAGCTAATGGTATGCATGGCATCCCGCACAGCTGATAACTCGGGCCATGAAGGAGTCTATATCACTGTACTGTTCTTTTTTTTATTTTATTTGTCATTCTCTCGAAGGAAAGGACTTCCTGAAACTTTGCCTCTCTCATGATACTGTGTAGGTCTCCGTTTTGATACGCCCCGAGATTCCGTTAGATCAGGCTTCAGACCCCCAGGTGATGTGGCGGAAAGGTTTTTCATGGGTTCTGGCCTGGTAGTTTTTATTTTTATTTTTATTGTTTTAAACTTTTAAAATTGACTGTGATGTGTGTCCATATTGTACATATAACATGTAAACAAACAAAAAAAGACTAATGCTGAATAAACTGCATATTTTATTTGCATTTGTTTGAAGTGGATTTTTCCCGTGCCCCACGTGGTGTCATTTTTTATTTCTTTGCAATTTGTCATGTTTAATCATTACACAGAAAGTAGAACCTCCCATACTTTGATTAATTATTTATTTTTTGCATGTGACATCAATCACATCTTATGGCCTTTTGTTAAAAACAATACACTAATTAGCTTCATGTTCTCAAATTGTATCATCTCTGTGTTTCTTACAAAGTTTCTCGTTATGCAGTCTTTACTTACACTTGCAAAGTAGCCTACTGGTATTAAAATAAAAAGCCAACAAAGAATCGGGTTAAACATAATAACACAAATTATAATTAGACTCAAGAACAATGAAAATCCTAGTTAGCCGCACTGTATATCAACAATAGACTGCAGTCTACATACAGTGTGTGAATCCTTATGAAGAGAGACCTCAGATATGATTGCTGGCTAGCTTGAACACAGGTGTTCCATTGCATTTCTCCTCAATCCATTTCTGATTCTGCAAAACAATTCATATATTTAATAATAATCCAGAATGAGATGACATGTTTATCACAGGGAGTAAAAAAAAAAGAAGAAAATAAATCAATCTTATTCAACATCCGGTGAATTGTATAGGCCTAGCAACCTAATGTTTTAACGTCTAGTCTCAGTTCGGGATTCACGGGGATGATTGCTAAACAAGCAATTGTGTGTGCTTATGGAATGCTGGGGTTAAATGATGTCATTCCAGCCAAAGGGGGCGTGGCTAATTGGATGGTGTGAGTGACAGATCAGATGACCTCACCGTTAAGTCCAGCGGTCGTTTCACCCTCGGCCGTAGGCCTCGTACCTTCTTCCTGGTTCAATTCTCTAACTGCACCTTCCTCCGGGAACGATACTACTACTTCTGTAATGAGGACAGGAAATGCAAAGGCATGCATCTGTAAAACTGCTTGTTTTCTGAGCTGATATTAATCTGTATCATAAATAGAAAATATATGATTAAATCACCTGAACCGTTCCCTTTTCCCTTGGAAATGTCACCGTATTTATTTTTAGTTGTCGGATGAGACTTTATTTTCATCAGTAAAATATCAGCTGAAGAATTATTCTCTAAGAGAAAAACAGCATGTTAACTCTTTTCATTACATTCATGCTTCGAATATTTCCGACAATTTCTCTCCCAAGCAATTTGTTTGTTGAGCATGTTTTTGCTGTAACATAATTTATATTGATAGAAATTACGTGTTTCCAGACAAATTCTGGCTAAACTTTACAAGCAGTGGGATGAAATCACGTCCAATCAAAAGGTGAGAAGTGATAAACTACCTTGTAGACGAGGTCTAGCCAGAGGGGCGTGTGTGGTTCTCAGGTCCGAACTGTTTGGATAACTGTGTACGAGGCCCATCTTGGCATTGAGCTTCTGGACGTGTTGTGCGGGCGGTCTGTCTGGCCCCTGTAAGACACAAAGCCGTTGCCTCCCTAGCTCTGAAATGGATACCGTGCTGATGGGGCCAGCAGGGTAATATGATACAAGGCCACTTCTTGTGACAAATAAATGCCTCGGAATGCCATCTCAGACATGTGCTATTCATTCATAATGCCCTCTATTGCTCAGGTTGCAAGGGAAAGACGGAACAGCAGCATATTTACTGTTCGCTTGGGAGAAATCCACCAAAACAAGGGCCTGTGGATTTCATCTGATCAACTGGTCGCTGCCCACTGTTCACTCTGATATAATAATAATAATTCAAATTCATATCAGTAAATATCTTTAAAACATCATCTCTATCTCGCTATCTCTTTCTCTCTCTCTCTCTCTCTCTCTCTCTCTCTCGTCGCTGTATAGTTTCAGGGGGTTTGCGCTTGAATGTGGTGTTGTAATGCAAGTCACGGTGGTTTTAGGTATCGGATATCGGAGTCCGCAGAAGTTGCTGGAACGGTGTGGCGTATATCCACTGTTCCCGTCAGATAGTGTTCTGCTCTGTGTAGGCACGTTGAGAGAGAGGCGGTAACGGAACACCGCTCCGCTTCCCATCTCTGCTCCGCTGCTTAATTATTGATGGGCCAGCCAGCCCACGGCACGATGCCTGCCGGAATTATTAACGGCACTCCACTTTTCTCCTTTTCATTTTGTCTTTCTTTTTTATTTTTATTTTTTGTTTGCGGATGTTTGATCGACTTGGGCTGTTTCTGAATCAACGCCCATCTATACTATTGAGTATGCTAGTTGAGTACACTGGATGAAAAAGTTAAGTTGGTAATATGTTCTATAAATGTAGTGTACTTAAAATCTGATACTTATTTTCGGCTTTTCGCCGATAAGTTTGGAAAATATTTTTTGCACACTGCACGTCACTAAACAGTATGCAGTGAGCAGTATACAGTATGCTAGTACACAGGATGCAGTGGATAGGGCTCTGATTCAGACACAGAATTCATTTAAAGTTCAGTCATGCTTTGAGATATATCTTGTCACATGCTCAGTACCACGTTGACTGACTGAAAACGAACCCTTGATTTAACATGACTATTGAACAACTGAAGTTCCCTAGCTGGAAAATAAAAGTTATTCTATTCTATTGCATTCTTCATCACGTATTGTGTGTTTTATTCAACAGTTCCAGTATCATTTTATTTTGTAGATGGCTTCATCCAAGGTGATGTAAACAGCATAAATGTATAGCCTATACATTAATTATATCCATCGTAACGGCAGGTTTCTGGCTGGGCTTGAACACGGGGAGAGGTCGCTGCGCTAACCACTACGCCAAAGATTAATTCACCGTTAGTGGAGCAGCTAGGCCGCCGCTTGGCTGATTGCAACGCTACACTGTTTACATTGCACAGGCATAAGACTGAATTACCTTGCTAATGCTGCTTTCCAAGCGATCAGCAAAGACTGTGAAATTACACATTTCATCCTCGATCAGTTCCAGTCCAGGAAAACTGAAATTCTGAAGTTAAAAAAAGGTAATAGACACATTAACATAGATATCAAACAGACGCCCCGTTGCTAGCTGCCACGCTAGGTTTATTAACCTGTTACAATGTGGATTCAGCTCATTGGATGGCGCCTCCTCGCACGTACCTGCATGTGTGAAGATAGCTGTTCCTCCAAGCCACATATCCATCTGGTGACGTTGGCAAAAACACTTTTTAAACGGCTCATTTCTGCTCTTACAGAGTGGATGTCATCCACTGCTGTTTCGTTGAGCAGGAGTACGGCGTCAGAGAGAGACGACAGCTGTGGCCAAAAACATGTTAGCGCCCTTTCTGTGTGGAGTTTGCATGTTCTCCCCGTGTCTGCGTGGGCTTCCGCCCACAGTCCAAAAACATGCCAGCTAGGTTAATTCGAGACTCTAAATTGCCCATAGGTATGAATGTGTAAGTGAATGGTAAAAAAAAAATTTAAAAAAAAAAAAAAAAAAAAAAAAAAAAAAAAAAAAAAAAAAAAAAAACATGTTAGCGCAGTGTGTTAGCGCAGTGTGTTAGCGCAGCTCGTTAGCGCAGTGTGTTAGCGCAGCTCGTTAGCGCAGTGTTTCAGTGATGGTGCTCATTTTCACTCAGCTTTATTCTGCAGTGTGAATTCAAACTCAAATCAGATCAAATCAAATGCATTTGCATTTGTGTGCATAGCACATTTCACAAAGCATTTGGCCCAGTTTGCTTTAGAGCATCCCTGGTCTAAAGCACCCACCTACCATCCCTGATCTTAAGCCTAGGATGACAGTGGCAAAAAATAACCTATAAATATGTACAGTTAGGAAAGTATTAAATGAATGCTATTACAAGACTGAAAATCTTCCAAAGAGAACCTACAGGATGTTCATACACTATATCTCCCCAGTATGTCAGCTAGATGGTGAGGCCTCTTTCTCTATCAATTAGGCCTATAAGTGACGTTCAGAACAGTGTGAACTGGTCATTCAGGAGGAGCAGCTGTTAGACGCATTATTCAGTTTGTAGTAGACAGTAGCCTGTAGTAATGCCTTTGTTTAGACAGCAGCCTGCATTATTGAGGGTAACCCCTGAATTCTCTGTACCGTACCTGCGTCTGGGATGCTCCCTGTATAACCTCACTCTTCAGGTTTTCATAACTGTTCTTCAAGGACACAACATACTGGTTTACGCGTGCAATGTTGGATTCCACGGTCAGTAGTTTCTGTAAGGTTAAAGGTCACATCGACATCACTGTGTGTGGGTTGAGGGGACATTCAAGATTAATTTATTGGACAAGAGTTGCCAAGGCTAAGGAAAAATCTATTTCTTATTTTAAGAAAGGGTTCCCGTTCCCCTTCTCCACCCTGATTCCCATTCCCCTCTTCCACATCACCCCCCCCCCCACCCAAAAAAAACCCTTTCTGCCTTCTCTTCCACATGTTAATTCTAGCAACAAAGCATTGCCTATTGTCGGTGTGTTGGGGCCCGACCATTACACTCTCATTAACTGCTACTTGGAATGATGGTGATTTACAAATCTAGGCCTTCTGCACTAATTGTAAGTCCCTCTGGGTACAAGCGTCAGCTAAATGCCTAAACTGTGAATGTAAGTTGTAGTCAGTTCGTTCTGCAGCATGTGTAGTAGATAGAGGTTTCTTTGTTTAAGTAGGGACGGGAGAGCGAGGCTTCATAATGGGTGGAGCTATAATGAGCTGTGAATCAGTGACTTGTTTCAACAAATCAAAATGCTTTGCTCTCCACAGCAAGGCTCAGCGATTGGTTCAAATCAAGGGGTGACTGATACCTTATGGTAGCTCCGCCCATTTTTTTAATTTCATGAAACATTGAAATCAAACCCATTGCTGCCATATGTGAAAGCCTGTTACCATTACTTTCTCTTTCTCTATCAATTTCTATCCCTCTATCCCCCTCTTAGATTTGTCTCTTTTAACTGCACTTGCTGTTTTAAGAGATTATAAGAGGTTATTTGCCAAACAGAAAGCATGTTTTTCACAGCGTTTCTCACCTGCTGAGTCTGGAGATTGTCTCGCAAGTGTTCGCTTCTGTCCTTAACCTCGTACTCTGGATTTTTTCCATTAACGTCGTTGAACTCAGCTGTGAAAATCAAAGCATGTTTTATTCAGGGAAAATGTGCAGAAAATAATACTGTCTTTGTTGTGGGTCAGAGCTTAAAAATCCGAGCTCACGGTACCGTCACCCTTTTAAAGGGGGATCTCACAAAATATTAAAATAATTTGATATGCTGTTGCTTTAGTCCAGAACTAGGGCCTGACCACTGAGTTTCCCACAATGCTCACAGAAATAACCTTTTGGGGGGGTTTTTACTGTGATGAATGGAGTATTTGTGCTTTCAAGAAGATTACTGTGCAAAAAAAATTATAATGAAAAATTTCTGTGGGCCATTGATGCGAAATGGCCTGCATATTTGTGACGCCCTGTAAAAATGTAGCTACAATATTTGCATTTTATAACTGGAATAGCAGCCATGCAATGAGAATGTACTCTCATGTGAAAAAAAGGGGAATAGGGTGTGTATCCCAATTATGCCTAGAGGCTGCTAAACTGAGAGTGGGATATCTGACTGCAAACACCGCACAGCAGAAGAACTTGATATAACGTTTATAACGATGATGTCACCGTGACTCATATCATATGTCATTGTTGTTCTGCTAAGGTAAAAAGGAGCGTGCGTAATATATCACGCGCGAGGGCTGGCTCTGTTTAGCCAGAAGCACCGTCTGAATTGCACTGATGAAAGTTTAATGGGGACAAATTACTGCTAATTATGAAAGCTACAATAAAGCAGTCAAACCAATGTGCCCCATTAGAAAACAAGTTAATAAAATAAGGCACCACTTTAAAATGAGCAGACGCAAAGTCTATACTAGTCCTGAATAATGAAGACATTAGCCTGCGTTCAATCAACATCTGTCCTTAACTTTGACCTGCAAGGAAAAACGCAAACCGCTTCACTTTTTCCCTTAAAAACTCAGTCTGGTGAGTTCTGAACTCCTCAAGCTCGCGTTTGCCGAGCGAAATGTGTGGAACGACAGTTAGGAAACTGGGCTTGTAGTTCAGAGGTCATCGGTTTGATTCCCATGTGGGGTCCTGACAGTTTTACCTTTGAAAAAAGTACTTATGAATTGCTTCAGTAAGTATCCGACTGTGTAATTTGGTTGCATGAGGAACGTAAGCTCTCTAAAGCACTCTTAGCAGTCTGCTAAATGCCCAAATTAATGAATGACTGAATTTCAACCCTAGGAGTCCATGGGAGTTTTTACAGACAGCTATATTAGCCTTTTTAGGACAATATATTTCAGGGATATAGAGGGGCACTAGAGAGGCTGTGGGAACTGTGAGCTAAAGGTCAACTGAAAGTAAATACGTCACTCACTTCATATGTAAACATCCATTATTTGAGCAACACAAACAGTTTGCGGTATCAGTTGATCCGACATTGGTAGTGGCACATACAGTATTTACCCACATAGATATATTAACTTGAAAATGATGACATATTGGAGGAGGTAATATATTGTATACTGTTACATAAATGCAGTGTTTGGGAAGCTACTTTGAAAGCATAGCTTTGCAAGCTACCAATTACTTCACACTGGAAGAAGTTGAACTACAGCAAAGCTACCCTAGGAAGAAATCTAGTTTGGTTAACTAAAGCTACTTAGAAAAAGTAGTTCAAACTACTGATCAAATTGACAATGTACATGTGATACGAAATTATAGCAAAATATAATACAAAAAAGTCACGTGCCAGCAAAAAATGGCACTCAATTGAATTTATTGCAGAAAGTACCCACTTGTTCACAGGTCATACATAAACCAAAAAAATTAAATACCCCACTATTCAAGAAAAGTGCCAGGAATGTCAGTTTTGGTTTTGTATACAATGTTCATCAGTCAGACACCTGCCTTCCATAAAATAGAGTCCAGGTGGTGGTATTGCACCAAGCAGGATTACTCAGTTAGCCAGTTAACTTCTAAAATAGCATGCAACAACTTCTCTGAACATTTGTTTATAAATAGCAATAATCAATACATATGACTAATTGACACCTAATATGTTCAAGTTTAGTTTTACAAATTCAGATTCAAAACATTAGAAACTATAATCAAATATCTTTCACAGGTGAGCTGACAATCCAGCTTCCTGGAATACCCCTGATACCTAAACCTAACAAAACAATCCCATCTGGGCTTTTCACAAGGACAAAATTGCAAGTTGTAGTTTAAGTAGTTAACAACACAAAAAATGGCAAAAAAAAAGTAATTAAACTCTTGAATCACTGCAAATATGAATGTAGTTGAACTACCAGCAAGCTACTGCAAAATTTAGTTAAACTACTAGTTTAATTACATGTAGTTCACTACTCCTCAACACTGCATACATGTGTGACTGGTGCTATATACATTTATCTACATGCTATTTGATTGATGCTATTATTAGGCATGCACCGAATCCAGGATTTTTTTCACGGGTTCGGGATTCAGCCGAATCCTTCGCAAAAATTGGACCAAATCCGAATACCACGTGGATTTAATTAACAGTATTAAACAGGCCCGCCCCTCTGTATACACAGATCAAGCACTGTGCTTTGGGGACCAGCTCAGCGGAGGGATGGCGGGGGCCAATGGGATGAATAAACAATGTTATCCTGAAACACATCAGAGCCACAAGCGTTAGAAAATCAGGATAGTGGTGATCAGATCACGCAGACTAGTGCTAGTGCTTTATTTCACTTTTCTATAAGTTAACAATGTGCCTTATAGCCTAGGCTACTTGTATTTACGGTTTTGATATAATAAAGCACATTATTGAAGACACGTGTCTGTCCCATCTTTTTTTTTCAACTTTGTTGCAGTTAGGCAATCTCAATGTAACGTTCTGTGTTGCACTTGAGCGCTGATGCGATAACATTGTATTCAGTTGAAATCCTACGCTTTCTGCCACCTGGCACCAACAGCGCAGCCTGTATTATATATATTGTAGGCCTATGCTAACTTTATTTACTGTGATTGGGACGTGGTTATGCCTGGTTATTTTTTTTATTCTATTGCTGTAAACGTTCTGATCGCGCCCGAATCCCTTGTTGTTAGGGACTCTAGAACGCGTCCATAGAAACACGCAAGTGCCTCACGGACTTCGTTACCTCATTGTAGTGAGAAGGCAGTGCAGCCAGCGGTAAACTATTTGCGCCATGGCATGAATTATTAACAAAGACAAAGAAAATAATCCAAAAATAATATATTTGTGTGAATTTAATATGCATGTTGATGTTTTCATTTCACATATGCTGAAATGTTTTGTTGAACATAGAAAATAGCCTATTTATTTGAACAAAGAATTTAATCGTTTTATTTATTTTACTCCTTTACTTACGGGATTCGGGATTCGGTTTGGGGCTCGGCCAAATCTTAACTGGTGGATTTGAGATTCGGCCGAACCCTAAAAATATGAATTTGGTGCATCCTTATAGGCTATATTATCACCATCATCATCATCATCATCATCGCAGTGAACACGTTTCCTCGTGACTTTCTCTGACTAATGTTTAAATCGTATTCAGTAGATAATGCAACTGGATAAACCCAGATAGACGGATCTGGAAAATAATTTCATGATGGAACCCATCTGGATAACTAAATTAGCCTCTCTCTATTGTGTCTCAATAAACTCCAAGTCACTGTCAAGGGACTGCAATCATGAATGTTCCTAAATGATTCAAACGTTTCATCATATTTCATCCTTCAGTGAGGAGGTGTTATGTGGTCGTGGCAGACTTGTATTCCCAACTCTGAAGGTGTATGTGAAGGTGAGAGTGTTAACTACATAAAAAAGTAAGACACATTTTAACAAAAATGGTGTTTTGTGACTAGAGATTGTGCTGAAATAAGCGTGCCATGCGTTTCTATGTAATATAGTATATAAACTTTGAAATTTCTCATAGAAATATTCAGGTGTCAGATACATAATTATTAATGACAATAATAATAATAATAATAATAATAATAATAATTATAATAATAATAATACAATCATCAGGAAGGTTAAATGAAAATCCCTGAGTAATTTTACAAATCCGTCACAGGCTCATAACCAGGCCTATACTTACAGTATACCTACTATATATTAAGGGTCCACCAACTAATTATTCATTAATATATTACTTAAATTATTAACATCTGTTTTAGTATCTTTCCATCACAAGCCCACAGAAATGACTTAATGACAGCCACTGAAAAACAAGCCAATTAATTTTTTTCAACATTAATAGACTTTTTTTTACGAGCACTTTAGTCATGTAAGGTGACTGTTTTAGGATAGACCATGACAAATAACTAATGTTAATAACAGCCAGTGCCAATATAATTAAAACCAATAAGGTTTTATTCATGCTGAATTATTGAGATCATAGTAGAACGAGTAACTCATTTCTTTATGCTATGGCGTAAAGTCAAATCTTTAATTAGATCATCCTGCTTACAGGAGAGGTTCAGGAGAAAGAATAGTTACAATTCAATACATTCCAATGCCTTCTATATTCAATTTCAAAATTCCAAATCAAAGAGAAGAGCTGTGTGTTCAGTTATTAATCCCATCCCATGCGTTACTGTCCTTCCAGTACCCATCCTAAAAATTTGCACATCAAACTACTGCAGAGCATACCTGGATTATCTTAACATGGGGTGGCAGTCATAGAACTACATAACTTAATCACCCAAAAAGAAACTCGGATGTGCACAGAACGCCAACGTAAACAACATTTTCAAAAACATTCACTACGGCTATACTGTAGCCATAATAAAAAGTTACGGTTCCTGAGAAACCTAGATTGTGAGCCTGGCTCTGGTGGAACTGCAAAAAAGAAGTCTCGTTTAAGAAATGATCTGTTCTCATTTTACAAAGAATCCATTTACGTGAGATCCCATGAGCCACCTGGCTTTCATAAAAGTGTTACAGACTGGACTGTCTTTGCCTGCCAGAATGCTTTTGTACAGAAACCGCACAAAGCCTCTTTGAGATGACCACCAAAGAACAAATCTATCTTTGTTCTTGTGCTCATATTAAATTCCACTCCTTGGTGCTCTAAAATCTTTTTATTCAACACTGAACCCTGTTGGACTCACTGAAAAAACTAAAACTACATATTTCGCATTAGTTTGCATAGCGCTATATAAATGTAAGTGTAAAAGAACAGTCTTTTCGATATTGAATGCGAGGGGAGAAAGACCGTCCGGGAATGCCTCGCGGGCGCTTAGTTCGTTTTAGTGGTCGAGTTTTGCCAGGCGACGAGCGAACAATAGCCTCTTTCTTGAGGGTTTTTTTTCTGGTTGGAAAGAAGCCTTATGCCTCTGATTGACCATACATGAACTACAGTCCTATTATTCCACTGACACGCTCGGCTTCTGCCGCTGCAAAGCTCCGAGCATCCTCCCGCCTCGTCTAACAGGTGTTTCCTATGTGACTGTGCAGCTGCTGGCGACGCTGAAGGGGGATTCTGATTGGTCGATCTCGCTGCATGCTAACCCCCCATGCTAACACTGTGTACCTTGCTTGTTCAGGGCGCAAATCTGCAGCTGTAGTTCCTCCACATTCCAGCGAGTCACGACGTATAGGACGATACAGAGGCCCTGTAGGACACCTAGCACCACCACCAGGCAGTAGGGACAAGCCCTGCGACAGGGTGGGCAAGTCCTTTTATTCAAGATACTGTGAACAGACAGAAAACAGTTTTAGTTTAGTAAGAAAAAACAAAGAAAAATAGAACATGTTTGGTCTCTGCCTTTATGAAGTGGGCACACATACAAACATCCCCTTGTTTAATTTTTGCCTCCCAAAATACGAATTGAAGGTATTTGCGTTTTGTCTAAAGGATAATGTTTGTAATTAGCTGTGTCAGAAGTAAATCAAGTGACCTCCCTGGAGAATGCGAGCGGGTGATTTATCGAATTAATCTGTCAGTGTTACATTAAGACAGACATTCTTAAAGCACTTGTGTGAAAGGCTAATACATATTTCACATATTTTTAGTTTTTTGATTTGATGATAATGATGATTATTAATTCATTAAAAAAATACAGGCAAACATTATCATAGTCATCATCTTCATCATAGTATAAGATTCTATTATATTACCTGCGTTTGCGGTCTTTGTTCAGGACCGGGTCACTTTCGCGGTCATCGTCCTGGTCAGAGTGGCCGTGCATCAGCGCGTGGTTTTCACTGCAGCCTTCCTGCATTTGAGCGGTCAGTATCTACGGTCCTCAACTGTGGCGAGTTACAAGCAGTCAGTATCTATGCTGTTCCGCAGTGGCGAGTTACTAGTGGTCAGTATCTACAGTGGCAAGTTAAGAGCGGTCAGTATTTAAACTCCTCCACGTTGGGTGAGTTACGGAGCGTCTGGTCTGTGACAGAAGGAGCTGGTATCTGGCCAGGCTGGAATCAGGGGGTACCTGCCTCTCTGTCTCAGTCCTGCAACCAGACCCCTCCTACTTGTGCTCAGCAGCTGGGGTCAAAAGAACAGCTCAGTGTAGTGTGGGAAGCACTGCTTGGATAGCCAGAGACTAGGAGACATTTAATGTGTTCATCAGTCAATCAATCAATAAATACATTAATGAATAAATCAATCAATCAACTGATCAAACAACCAATCAATCAATCACTCAACCAATCAATAAACCAACCAACCAACCAACCTATCTATCTATCTATCTATCTATCTATCTATCTATATATATATATATACAGGTGCAGCTCAAAAAATTTGAATATCATGAAAAAGTTCTATATTTTTTGTCACTCATTTCAGAAAGTGAAACTCATATATTATATATATTCATTACACATAGAGTGAAATATTTCAAGCCTTTATTTCTTGTAATTTTGATGATTATGGCTTACAGCTAATGAAAACCCAAATTCAGTTTCTCAGAAAATTAGAATATTGTGAAAAAGTTCAATATTGGAAACTCATGGTGTCACACTCTAATCAGCTAATTAACTCAAAACACCTGCAAAGGTTTCCTGAGCCTTTAAATGGTCTCTCAGTCTGGTTCAGTAGGTTACACAATCATGGGGAAGACTGCTGACTTGACAGATGTCCAGAAGACAGTCATTGACACCCTCCACAAGGAGGATAAGCCACAAAAGGTCATTGCTAAAGAAGCTGGTTGTTCACAGAGTGCTGTATCCAAGCATAAGCGTAGGAAAAGGTGCACAAGCAACAGGGATAACCGCAGCCTTGAGAGGATTGTCAAGCAAAATCCATTCAAGAATTTGGGGGAGCTTCACAAGAAGTGGACTGAGGCTGGAGTCAGTGCATCAAGAGCCACCACACACAGACGAATCCAGGACATGGGCTACAAATGTCGCATTCCTCGTGTCAAGCCACTCCTGAACCAGAGACAATGTCAGAAGCGTCTTACCTGGGCTAAGGAGAAAAATAACTGGACTGTTGCTCAGTGGTCCAAAGTCCTCTTTTCAGATGAAAGTAAATTTTGCATTTCATTTGGAAATCAAGGTCCCAGAGTCTGGAGGAAGAGTGGAGAGGCACATAATCCACGTTGCTTGAAGTCAAGTGCGAAGTTTCCACAGTCAGTGATGATTTGGGGTGCCATGTCATCTGCTGGTGTTGGTCCACTGTGTTTTCTGAAGTCCACAGTCAACGTAACCATCTACCAGGAAATTTTAGAGCACTTCATGCTTCCTTCTGCTGAAAAGTTTTATGGAGATGCTGATTTCATTTTCCAGCAGGACTTGGTACCTGCCCACACTGCCAAAAGTACCAAAAGTTGGTTCAATGACCATGGTATTACTGTGCTTGATTGGCCAGCAAACTCGCCTGACCTGAACCCCAGAGAATTTATGGGGTATTGTCAAGAGGAAGATGAGACACCAGACCCAACAATGCAGACGACCTGAAGGCCGCTATCAAAGCAACCTGGGCTTCCATTACACCTCAGCAGTGCCACAGGCTGATCGCCTCCATGCTACGCCGCATTGATGCAGTAATTCATGCAAAAGGAGCCCCAACCAAGTATTGAGTGCATAGAAATGAACATAATTTTCAGAAGGCTGACATTTCTGTTTAAAATATCCTTTTTTATTGATCTTATGTAATATTCAAATTTTCTGAGACACTGAATTTGGGTTTTCATTAGCTGTAAGCCATAATCATCAAAATTACAAGAAATAAAGGCTTGAAATATTTCACTATGTGTAATGAATCTATGTAATATATGAGTTTAAATTTCTGAAATGAGTGACAAAAAATATAGAACTTTTTCAAGATATTCTAATTTTTTGAGCTGCACCTGTATATCTATATCTACCAATCAGTGAGTCAGTCTGCCTGTTAAGAGCTTTGTGGGGGTGGGTTGAGATCACAGGTATGAATGAGGCATGGGCTGTGTCTGAATATGACCCCTGTTTTCTGTCCACTGTCCACTGTCCCCTGTCCACGCAGACTTCTGTCCCTATGTGCCCTGTCCCCTCACTTTACAAGCAGTGTGCGGAAAAAATTCAGCAAAACTAGTGAAAATGTTTTTTAAATTTTTTTTATTGAGAATATCAATCAGTTAACATGTGACGATTGTTACAAAGTGTAGATTATGAATGAAGATAAAATGAAAAAGAAAAGTAGTTTGTAAAGTGAACCTATCTTGTACCATAGATATGCATATATTGTCATGGTTATTGGCAGCCTCGGTTGTTTCTGCGGTCGTCATTCTTATTGACGGCGGCGGGACAATCTATCTGATTTTTTCCGCCTCCGTTCCGGTGTTTGGATCTCGCCCGGCTATTATTCCTCACACCTGTTTTGAGTTCCCTGCCGGTTATAAATAGCTCAGGACTTCCGTCTTCCTGCACTTCGATATTGTCTTTGCTATGTTCACAAACAAAGTCGGTAAGGTATAAAAATTTGGTCACTGCATTTCTGGTTTGTACAAATAAGAAACGCAGCAAGTCAGGTTAAAATTCGGATTAGATTGGTTTATTCTTTTCTTTCCAATCTTTCACTTTATCCTAAATCTCTCGACGTGTTACCTTTTGTGTTAAGCTCTTTTGCTACAAGAGCTTAGATAACAGGTTTGATTTTATATTCTTTCCTTCACCCGTTTACCTGGGTTTTTCTTTTGGTTTTCAACCGTAAGGTTCTTTTGTTATTTGCACTCGCTATTTTCGAGCCTCGCTTCCTTTTGAGGTTGTTTTCATTTGACTTCTGCCGGGAAGTTTTTCTCCCATTCTTTTGTTTCATTCCTTCCCTGGTGCAGTTATATCCGCTTAGTGGCATATCTTCTAGACCAGGGGTTTTCAAAGTGGGGGCCGCGGCCCAACGGGGGGCCGCCAGGGGGCGCCAGGGGGGCCAATTGGAAGGGAGAGGAAAATGGAAAATGCAAAAAACAAAAACAAATTTGTTTTATTTATTTCAATTCAATTCATAAGATTACTGTGCCGGTTTAAAATAAGATATAAATTATTATAAATCCTTTCATATCGAAATGAGGTCTTTGCCATGCCCTTCTTTCAATCGCAGCCAATAACTAACCGTCTGCCTGTCAGTCAAAGCGTTACATTGAGCTGCTAACGGCCCGATTATGGAATCAAAATAGGGTCAAAAGTATTGTGTTGTGTATTAAGAAGCTGTATGTTAGATTTTTTTATATTTGCCAGTGTAATTTAAAAGTTTTTTTTAAAAATCCATTTCGCAATAGGGGGGCCCCAGCCAGAGGCTACAACTATTTGGGGGTCCTTGGCATGGAAAAGTTTGGGAACCCCTGTTCTAGACGCTTTTAGATCCCTTATCGGTCGCGTCTGGTTCTCTGAACCATACACCAACCCTTACATATATACGCTCAGGGTGCATTCCAATAATCAAAAAATGCACCCTCCCTTCCTCCACTACCACCTTCTCTGGAAACGGAAATGTATTTTTGTGTTTTAATCTAATGTTGCTGATTACATCTTAATTACGTATAAATTGTTACATATTAATGAATGTCTTGACGCAAACCGCAATGCCAGGTACATTGTATACTGTACACGCAAATACTTGTACTCAAAACGATCAGGCAGTTTTGCATACTTCCGGGTAAGAGAAGAGTAGTAGTGGGGGAGTGGAGGAAAGGAGGTGGGGAGTGAAGAATGTTGAGACGCAGCCTATATGTCTTTTACGTTTTTACTTCCGGGTTACTTACTGAAATTGTCGGATGAGTGCACCGTTCTGCAGATGAGTTTGCTCCTGAATACCCTCAACAAAACCCCGGAAATAAGGGGTTCATCCTGGTATTTTAAGTGCCCCCATTTGTGAGAAAAAGTCGCCCACTCAAAAGCTTTTTGACAAAGTGGACTCAAATATGCGCCCTCAAAAGGGTGTAGGGGTCGTATTCAGCACTCTTCCACACTATTGAGTAGCCTTGGTGAGTAGATAGGACGAGAAAGTTATTGAGTAGGCGAAAATATTTCAAATTGCAGTATACTTGAAACACCCGGATGACACACTTACTTCCAGGGTTTCGCTGAGTACATTCGGAAGCACACTTTTCAAGAAATACACAAACATTTTGGTCACATAAATATGACGTGAAGCTTCGTCTTAAAAAAATTAGGTGTCGCTTTGCTGACGTTTTTTTTCAAATACAACAAAAACAACACGTGACATGGCAGCACAAGGGTGAGACGCAGGGTTGCCAGATCTTCCAGAGACTTTCCAGCCAAATGGCGACTAAAAACTATCCCAAAATATATTTTTAACCGAAAACCAACGTATTTTTAATGGAAATCATCATATTTTTACATGCGTAAAAAGTGCGTGCTTTGGACTTTTCATTTTTACCAATGACTACACATTGAAAGTATCCCAAATTAGCCGTAAAACCACAGACATGGCAACACTGGTGGCACGTCTTATGACCTGCTTACGACACTTCTACAGTATGGTTGGAAAATAGTATGGCAGACTGCTATACAGTGCACATTAAACAGCACACTTCAGCCAGTGTGCTGTACGTAGGAGACAGGGTCGCAGTAGATAGGCCTCTGATTTGGACACAGCCCTGGTGTTGGTTTGGTCTTTAAGTAGGTGTTCATAATTAGTGGCATGGTTTACAGAGGTGTGTTGGTATTTAGCGTAGTTCAATGGTTTACAAGTGGGTTGGTGATTAGCGTGAGGGATGTCAGATGTGTTGCTGGATGGAGTGGGTGTTAGTTCCTGTGGGTAGAGGAGAATTGGTTATGATTCGGTGTGGTCCTCCCAAATTTGTGTTAACACTTAACACAATTGAAACCCAAACAACAAGACGTGTACAGATAACATTCCACTTTTCTCTTTGTGAAAAGAATAGATTCCTGGAATCTTTGGCAAGTGTGAATGAATGATGTTGGCAGAGTACAGCTGCCTCTTGAAGTTGGCCCCACACTTTTCGCTTGGTTACATACAATTTTGCTGTCATATACGTTTTTTTTTTTTACAGTAGTGAGTATGAGGAGACAAATGATAAGACTGCAAGAAAAAAATATAATAAAGTGATGCTTAAGAAAAGATTGGTAGCACCAAGTGGAAACTTATTGTAGTAGAGCAAACACTCAAGCACGCAGCGAGCGAATTCGACGCATCGGTGCGTGACCTGAGGCAAGCTGTAGGTGGCGTTACTAATGGAACCCTATCCACGCTGTGTTCCTTTCCCGGCAGTGCGTTGCGAAGAGGTTCCTGCGTTAAGGAATTAAAATGACGGAACATTCTGGAGAAAAAGAAAATACTTTCCCCATTGTTTCGGTTTTCAACCTACAATAGTTCGGTATTGTAGATTGTCCCCTCTTAGTTTTTTTTTTGCACGTCATGGCATAGGCAGGGACTGAATGCTTTCATTGCTAATAGAGATCTGCTAAGAATCTCTTGAGCAAATAATACATGCACCATTCATACACTCAGAAAAACCCCTCTCCTCCAAGGGTTACTTGCATAGTTAAAAAAACATCGCTTCTTAATAGGAACGAAAGTATAACAATTAGAGGCAAAGACTGCGCGCGGCTTCACAAAAGACGCACGGCTTCTTCTTCTTGAAATGCCTTTTCAATCAAGCTGTCTGTGCGGGACGCGCGCGCCGCGCCGGAATGAATGTTCTGTTTCATCACAGTGTAATTACTGACTGAAAAGAATGTGGCCCAGGGGGAGGGAGAGCGTTCTTTTGCCACACAAAACTCCGTGAGTGCCGTGAGTCGGTGTTATTTGTTTGCTTTGTGACGCTAATTACTTTCATTTTGGGAAATGAGTGCCTACCCAAAGCTCATTGTCCAACCGTCACAAGCGCGTGAGGTAAAATAAACAGATGACACGGCTCTATACCGTCTACTGACATGACACGTAGCTTTCGGACTGATAAAACGCTGAAAATAAAGACGTCACCTTATGGTACACGACAAATGCATTTGACCTTACGGTGATGTGATTCACTTTTCATTGACGCAGGTTGCGAGGAATGAAGTGTTGCTCCCATCACAAAAAGGATGAGTGTGTAGACAATAGAACGGAGAAGGCCTTGAGCCTGATCACAATGACATAGCGTGTAGCCTTTCTGTATTGTGTGTAAATGTCCCTTAGTCCAACAATGAAACACGCATTTCAATGGTCAGTACATCTTCAGGTATAACCTATCAATCATTTAGCAACGACCTCTTTTGAGGTCAAAAAGAAAAGAGAGAATCTTGCTCTTCTGAGCAGAGTACTATGAGGGCCAATAGTTTATGATTAGTTTTCCCATTTGAACAAGGATCACACAGCCTGACCTTTATCAAATGTCGTTGAATTATCATCAGTGTCAATGTTGTAGAATAATAAAAGTCTTATTCCCATTTTAATAGTTGTCATATAAGACCATGTAGCATTATAGGCCTATTTTAATTCAGTGAATGTCATATCATTGTAATAATTTGTCACTTTGTGTTATGTTATTTAAATTATATGAAAATGGATCAGGGTTTGAGAGTGAATTAGAATTATTAGAGGGATTTGATTTTAATAGTTTTTTTAATTTATTACAGTCATAACTAAAATTATTTCATATAACGTGTACGAAGGCAGAACTGCAATATGAGATGCGATCAGCTAAAGAAAATCTGCTGCTAATGGTCCATACGCAAACTGGTAAACTCTTTGATCATGCAAAAACAGCAGCAAAACTGGGTTCATTATAAAATATATTTACGTCTTTCCTCTTTATAGGCCCCCAGTTCCCACTGATAGTTAAATGCTGTGTAACAAGCGACGGTACAATTTCTGAATGTCCCAGGAGACAAGTTTCAGATAATTAACCAAACGAAAGAACACATCATTATATAAAAGCTGAGGGGGGGGAAATGATCTTTTAAGGTAAGAGACTGACGCATCACATTTATGAAAATAAAAATATATAGGCTTACGTTATTTTCCTACTCAATAAATATATACGTGAGTATAATAAATGCTCGTATATGCTAACGGATTTATCACGCTTCTATCTTCTTAATTAACTCAGATGCCCATAAATGAACGTACGTGTTTTATATGCATGTATTTCAGCTATTCCGCCACCAGATGGCAGTGTTGCATTATGGGATTTTTTTTCTGCACGTTAAATTGGATCGGCCAGTCCAGAGGCCTGTTGCTCCAGTTCATGCTCACAGTCCTAATTCACGAAAGTAATGGTAAATATAAGTGTATACATATGAGTATATCTACAAGTATGTTAAGAATATTTTCATGCACAATCGATAGTTTTTCCCCCCCCACAAATCACCATGTTATTGTGGTTTATTTCATATAATTCTGGTATATTCTAATACTCGTTCTGGTATCCTTACTACACGAAATGAACCCTGGACACTTGCTGAACCTTTTCTGTTTGCTTGCTGATGAAAATGTTTTTTTTTGTTGTATTTTTAACCAAGAATATATTTTCTGTGCGAAAGAGAAATGCATTTTTATGCTGTTGTGCGTCCTGTTCCGGTTGATGGTGCCTGAAATCTGCGCCCTTGGGAAATGTGCCTGTTGTTCATAGGCTTCTGCTTTATTATTAGCTGATGGAGTTATTGACACTACGAGCAAAGTCAAGTATTTCTGCAATACGCCTCACATCATGCGATTCATTAAAATGTTATTTGTGGCACAACCGAAGTGCTATGTTGCGGTGCTAGCAGCTATTCAGAATCAAGCCACATACATTTTTCATTATAACAAACTGCAAAACACCACATTGACTCACACATCTCATTATGACAAAAAGATTGGGACATTTGAAAAGAAAAATCCACCAAATAACCTGTGGCAATTCCTTCATCAAAACGTCTTCTTTTTTAAGGACAACAATTAACCTACGCGAGACCTGTCATCAAAATAACAAGTTAACCTTCATGGAACAAATTATATCAGGGAAATGCTAGTTTACCTTAAGTAAAAACTCAGTGGTTGTTTTCCCCCCCAGAAAGACACAGCGGGTGTGAGTCAATGTTCATTGGCCAACAAGTAGTCTGAAATTCGGACGGTCGCCGTGGTAACTGATGGCATTTGCGTATGATACAAAACGCCACGCAACTGTAGGCTACTTCTGATAAGACGTGAATTGAACCGAGGGATATCGCTAAAAAAACAAAAACAAAGACTCAACTGCTTTTCAAAGGGCATCTGAGGGGCAGTTGTCCCCGTGAACCGCTGTCAGTGTTTAACCGCGATGTGTGACAAAAACTGCTTCTCAACAAGGCTGAGAAGACAAGTAGCGCTGTGCCTGGGTCAGAATGGCAACTCGTATTCATAGAATAAATGTGAAAATGCTAAGTAGTAAAATAGATCATTTACAGGGATAAACGGCAAAATACGTGTAGACCTATTTAAAATATGTATTTTCAAGTATGTATTCAATTTCTTTTATAGTATACTCTGTGCCACCTGTGCAAAAAACCTATGCCTCTACCATTTTAATAGTTTTTAATGGGTATATTTATCTGGGAGGTATTGTATACATTTTAGTGAATTTTTGAGAGTATTTAGTTTGTGAGAAGAAGGATCCATGAATGCTGCAGAAAAAATGTAAACCCTGAGAGCTCATTGCAAACTCTATGAGCTACGTTTGAGATGGTTCTTTATAAGGCCAAAAGCTACACACACACACACACACACACACACACACACACACACACACAATGTATTAGGCTACCACAGAGCAGAGGAGTCGCAAACCGATGCACTCAGAGCACTGCGAGGCGATGTCCGTAGACACAGATACCAACTCTCCTGACCTTGATAAATGAGGTTCGTTGAGCCAGCAGGTATTTCAGGATACATTTTGGCAAGCGGGCTCAGATATGGGAGTTTTTCAGTGCTGGCCCTGGAGATAAACGTCTTTCTGGTCTCAGACGGGACTTTCGGCCAGCACCGGACTGTGACCTGAAACGCGACTACAATTAAGAGGAACAAAGTCCAGAAACACTGCATTGGACATATCCTTATGGAAAAAGAATATACTGCAGTATATTGTAAATATATCAATATTAACGTCACAATATATTTAAAATATACTGCAGTATATTACATTTCCATAAGGGTAATTTGCTTTTGCTATGCTTGTGCCACTGTCGGCCAACGTGTACATAAGCACTGGAGATTTTAACAATAAAACAGGTTATTCTGTGCATCTTAGTGAAGTTTTTTTCTCTATAGCCTACAGCATTACATTACTACATTACATTCACTTCGGAGGGGCTTCTATCCACTTGCAATCGATAAGTGTAAAGCTAGCCGAACAAACCAACAATTGTATTGTATTATAAACAAAAGTAAATACTGCTACACGGCTAACCCATTTTTGCACAGCTGCGCCTATAATGTTGCTATCCCAGAAGGAAATTCGAGAAGAGAGAAAGGGGATAGCGAAAGAGAGCCAGGCGAGGCATGGAGCATGTTGGGTTCCCCTCCATGTCGGGAGATGGGTGGGGTCTCTGCTGTCGCCATGGGAACATTATTACACCCACTGTAACAGCAAGCATGCCTGGCTGTAATAGCATTTCAGACATGGGGCCTGTTCCAGAAAGCAGGATTACTGAGATAGCTGGATAACTGCACTGAATCAAACTTGGAACAGCTCTTTTTACTTCAGTCCCATGTTCCAGACTTGGGAGGATTCAGAGTTTTACTCAATGCAGTTATCCAGCTAAATCTGTAATCCTGCTTTCTGGAACAGGCCCCTGCTCTCACAAAACTGCAGAGATTCTGTTTCCACTATGAGTGCTGGTAATCTGCTCTATGCTTTAGTGCCTCTCTGTGCACAAAAAAAAAATGTTTATAATGTCAGGAGTTTGAAATTATGGTGCATATCCTCCCAAGACCCGACAATTAATTTATGTCACCTGTAGGGGACATGCGTCTTTGGTCTTAAGGTCTTAAAGGATAACTACACCCACTGTCTCAGCCTGTCTCTGTCCACGAAACAATTTAGAAAAATACTTTGTGGGGTGAGCGAGGGAGAGGGGTGGGGGTGGGGGCGGAGGAGCTGCCATCGTCATTTTCATAAATGAACGTACATTGTACAAATTATTTAGTATAACTCGGATCAAACTGTCAAACTAGACGTTGCACATCAAGAATCAAGATTCAGCAACTGCATGGCCTATTTCTCACTTCAAATATCTTCAGAAACATATTTTAGTGGACTATTTAGGTGGACTAAAAGTGTTTATGAACAGGACGCAATGTTGTTCCAGTTTAAAAACGTGGAGCCGAAAACGAAAGTAACGTAGCGGATCTAACCAATCAGCTGCCGGCTGTTTCTGTTGTGGACGACAACAATTATCCATATGACGTAGAGGTACCTTCAAAGAGGTACTCTGACATCATGATTGGGGCGGGGGCAGTGTGTGGAGCAGAAAGGAAATTTAAACCGTTAGGGGCAGCACAAAGATGCTTTTCTATCAGTTTCTCCTGCATGATTTATGTTATTATTTCAGAATTGTTGAAATAATACGTTTTATTATAAGGTAGGCATACAAACACGTTTACAGCAACAAAAAAAGTGATCTAGGGTGTAGCTACCCTTTAAGAATCTCAAGGACCATACATCCTATTATGCTGAACCCTACACTACGAGAAACACTAAAAAAAATATTGTGAATATGTAGTATTTTTGAAAATATTTTCACTGGGACATGCTTTGACATCCTAGACACTTGTAATCTGTTAGAAAATTTAAATAATATTCTTTCTATACGGTATTCGGAAGACATTTCAGTCAGACACCCCTAGGTTCTACTCTAACCACATAGCATATATATTGTGAAGCAGTTATTTGGACAATGTGAGTGCAGAATTTTTTTGGTCTCTCATTAAGAATTTAGGTTCATCGAGGGGCTACGGGACGGCTTATTCGGTTAAGGCACCACTGTGTGGTGCGTGGATGAACCTCCCGGCCTCGGATCGAAGCCGGTAGCTCCTCAGGGCGAAGCAGATTTGGCGCCTGTGTGGCTCATGGTATGGGAGGGTTCAGTCGGACAGCTGCGCTTCATCACTGGCCGATAAGGGCGCTTGTAAGACCATATGTCAAAGCCACATATGAAGGGTCTTCCTCCGACACTAAATGGATAAGAAGATAAATTTTGACGAGTACACAACTCGTAAGTCTTTCTTTGGACCACTGCTATACTGGCAGCTGTTAAGGGCCATCTGATAATGTAATGATATCCAAGGGATGAGATTCCATCTTATAATCCATGAAAGTGACGATGTCCTTATATATGCGCTTTCTCTCAGTGCCTGTTCATATGACATGCCTGTCAACGGTTACACTCATAATCATTTTCAGAAGAGGACATTACTTATTTAACGATATCTCTTTAAACAACATTAAGTTTAGTAGGAGGGGACTGAGCAAGTCACCATGGAAACAAACAGGAAGCAGACCACAGAAAGCACGCCGCTGCAGTGCCACGAGATATATTTGTCTCAAAGAAATTGGCCTCGGCCAATCAGAATCCCTGACAAGAGCGCTTATTTAATCTCCATCTGGACAAGAGAGTGGGCCATCTTTATGTGTCTCATATCACAGAAAACAAACGCTCTGCTTCTTGAGCTATGACAGAGAAAAGACATTATAGTTAACACAGACAGCAGGGCCAAGACCTGCCAACGTGACAAAAAGGCTTTTAGGAACATAGTCCTTCAAGGATGTATATTTTCTGCATATGCTGAGGCTGAATGTGAAATCTGCATTTTTTATTCAATGTCACTGATGCTGGTTTAAGTGTTTGTGTCTACTTTGTGTTTTATCACAATTACCTCATTCCACATACCATACGGTTAATTACAGACTTACGTGCACAATTCATTGATCAAGAAAAGTAGAGGACCAGTGACTGTTTTATACCTGTGTGGCCTGTATAATTACATTACTGGCATTTAGCAGACGCTCTTATCCAGAGCGAATTACACAAGTTCTTATTACATTTATCCATTCATACAGCTGGATATATACTGAAGCAATTCAGGTTAAGTACCTTGCTCAAGGGTACAACGGCAGTGTCCTACCTGGGAATCGAACCTGCAACCTTTCAGTTATAAATCCAGCTCCTTTATACTACCGTTATACTACACTGCTGGCTCTCCTGTAATACTGTGTGGCCTGTAGTATACACTAGCCTACACCCACAGTGAAACACAATACTACAGGAAAGCCAGTGACTATTTTAACACCCTACAGGCCTCACACAGTACTACAGGAGAACCAGTGACTATTCTAACACCGTACAGGCCACACACAGTACTACAGGAGAGCCAGTGACTATTTTAACACCATACAGACCAGTACTACAGGAGAACCAGTGACTATTTTAACACTGTACAGGCCACACACAGCACTACAGGAGAGCCAGTGACTATTTAACACCCTACAGGCCTCACACAGTACTACATGAAAGCCAGTGACTATTTTAACACCCTACAGACCACACAATACTACAGGAGAGCCAGTGACTATTTTAACACCCTACAGGCCTCACCCAGTACTACAGGAGAGCCTGTGACTATTTAACACCCTACAAACCAGTACTACAGGAGAGCCAGTGACTATTTAACACCCTACAGACCACACACAGTACTACAGGAGAGCCAGTGACTATTTTAACACCCTACAGACCACACAGTACTACAGGAGAGTCAGTGACTATTTTAACACCCTACAGACCACACACAGTACTACAGGAGAGCCTGTGACTATTTAACACCCTACAAACCAGTACTACGGGAGAGCCAGTGACTATTTAACACCCTACAGACCACACACAGTACTACAGGAGAGCCAGTGACTATTTTAACACCCTACAGACCACACAGTACTACAGGAGAGCCAGTGACTATTTTAACACCCTACAGACCACACACAGTACTACAGGAGAGCCAGTGACTATTTTAACACCCTACAGACCACACAGTACTACAGGAGAGCCAGTGACTATTTTACACCCTACAGGCCACACACAGTACTACAGGACGTACTCTCTTAAATGGTCTGCAGTTTGAAATACAAAAAAGAGAGGTAGCTCATTGTCTTCCATTGTTAAAGAAAACCTATATTAGTTTATTCCCACATACCAGAGTGTTAGCATTTCACACCTGTGTGTCAGATGCCCCTAGTGTCTACACTAATTAATATATTACTTACTAAGCAGATGCCCTAACCTTGGCACTAGATACAGTACTTAGTTTACATTTTAGCTCTTAATACGGCTGAATATTTACTGAAGCAATTCAGGAAAATTGCCTTGCCCAAGGGTGCAACAGCAGTGCCAGCAGGATTTCAATCTACAACCTTTACTTATCCAACTTCTTTAATCATGGTTTCTATGGTACCGCTAAACATAAAACCTGATTTTTTCCCCAGAGTTGCTCGGAAGTCACGGTTGAGCAGCATCATGATTTAGCAGCTGATTTAGCAGCCGGGACACAAAGAAATAATTTTCAGAATACCAGCTCATGCATATGATTGGCCGTCATATAATTTTAATACTCTTGAGTAATTCAGGAACAGTGTGAATAGCACTCTTCTGCTACCTGCTCCATTTCAACAGAAAGACAGGTTTGAGTGCATGTCAGTGAAAAAAAAAAAGCCCTTTTTTTTACTACAAAGTAGGCTATACCAGGTGGACACAAACCTCAAACAAATAAAAAATTAATTGTCATAATACATGCGACA